>CM064502.1:33653283-33988396 GCA_032716605.1 Paralithodes platypus | reverse complement strand
GAAATGTTATTGCTGTGTACTAGGGAGTCGTTGTTAGTGAAGACGAGGCCTAAGATATTGTTTTCCCGTGTCTGCATTTAATGTTTGGTAGGTTAAAGAATCCTAACCATATAATATTTGGTGTCGGGTTCCCTAAGGCTTCCACTTCTGATTTTATTTAGTTGAGCTGGGTTTTGAATTCTTCTAGGGATGAGTCTGGAGGCCTGTATGTAACAATAACTGCTAAATTTATGGATTATATTTTAACTCCGAGTATTTCCACCACTTCATTACTGTTATTTAGGAATTTAGTACATATCAGTGAGTCATGAATGTACAAGGCTACACCTCCACGTGATCTATACATTCTGTCCGCCCTATGTAGGTTGTAACCAGGAATCCATACCTCACTATCTTCCTGATCTTTATTGTGAGTATCTGTGAGAGCCGCAAATATAGCGTTTCCTTCTTCTAGCAGGCCCCTACTATATGGTACTTTGTGTGTGGTTCTTTTCTTAGGCCTTCAATATTTGCAAACAAGATTGTGGAGGGATTGTTTGGAGTGCTATGTGTGGCTAATAGTCTTCGGCAGGTATATATCCTGCGAAGGCAAGATGGCAGGGGCTGGTTGCAGCTAAAAGTGCTTCACATGTCTCACCCCCTAGACTCGAACAAGACCTCATGGGCTTCTCTGTTCAATGTAGAATGGTTGAATGTACAGGCTCTCAGCCTATGCCCGAGAGGGAGTAGTTGGAATGCAGAACAACAAAAAAACACAATATCATGAGCCCAAACCCCAGATCGGTTATGTAAAATTGGCCAACCCCCCCTAAAAAAATAAAAATATGCCCACATAAAAAGAAGGAGAAATAGGGATAAACGAAAAAAAAAAAAAAATTAAGGGAGCCCACCTCACCTTTTTTTCTCTTTCTCTCCCTCACTCTTTGGCTTGTATCTATTCGGCCTCATTCAGCCTACGGTTTTAAGACGCTTACCCCCATCCAAGTGTCAATATTTTCCTGACGAGCAGTAGCGACCCAGCATATATATTTATTGTTTTGACAGCAAGCTAAATTTGTACATTTTTCGATAGAAAAATTTCTCCGGCGACGCCGGATTTCTCCATACAAAGCTGTCTCTCTATCGCTCGCCAGGAAGAATTCGACACCTGGATGGGGATAAACGTCTTAAAACAGTTGGCTGAATGGGGCCGAATGGATACAAGGCAGGGAAAGAGAGGAAAGGACAGAAAGATAAAGAAAGCCGGTGACCCCCCTTAAAGTAAAAAGATCCTATTGGCACCGCAAAACAACTTTCAAATGCCTGACTACATACACATAATTATAAAACACCGAACTACCAGCCCTCCTAATGTTCAGTCTTCTACTGTACTTCTCACTTCTCAGCTTGTTCTTCCTCTGTCCAATTACTCCTCTTTCATATTTTACTCCAGCCATCTGGTCTGGTCTCCTGACGAATCTTTTGGCCCACAAAATGCCTATTATACAGTGTAGGCCTTGACAATAAATAAATAAACAAATATATAAATAAATAAATAAATTATAACAGTGATAGTATTACCCACCGTACCGCCGTCGGTCCTCCCAGTTGGTTTAACATAACAAATATACTTTTAATCAACCATACGTTAAAGTGATAATAATACCAATACAATCCCCCCCCCCCCCCCACCAGTCAGAAGTAATAAAATTAAACTCGGTAAAAAGTGGCTAGTGCATCATTATTACCAAATTACCTGCAAGTACTAACACACGTATTTTAAGGTACAAACGTACACTCGGTCAAAGAAGTATCTGCACCCCTATGCTGATCATCTAGTGTGTACAGCTCGGTAGGGTTGGCACCTCTGCCTGCAACTATATCCATGTGTCAGAGACATCTCTGACACATGGATATAGTTGCAGGCAGAGGTGCCAACCCTATCAAGCTGTACACACCAGATAATCAGCGTAGGGGTGCAGATACTTTTTTGACCGAGTGTACATACATAAATTAAAGGTCAGAAATCGTGTTAGTGTAACGTAAGTGATATGGGCGACCTAACCCAACCCCCCACTAACCGCAAAACAAACACCTCCCTTGTCCTCTGTCCTCGCTCCCCCCCCCCCCCCCCCCAACCACCTTACTCTCCCCTGTGTTCAGGGTCTTGTTTCAGGCAAGGTCTGGGTTCAGATAAAGGGGAAAATCGGTAAACAGAAATAAAAAAGGAAAACACAAATCGAGAATGTCTACCAGGGACACCTGTACGAGGTGTAAGGTTAATATACTCGTGAATAAAGGCACATAATGCCAGATATGCAAGCTATAGTCTATTCGCTGTAAGTAGGCGAGAAATCATGATCTCTAACCTCTGTAACAAAAAACTACTAGAGTTATCGAGTTAATATTTCTACCATTTGGGAAAAGTCAGGCAAGGAATAGATGTGGAGAAATACAACCAATTTGCTCTAGCCCGTTTTGAGTTACAGAGGATAGAGGTCATGATTTCTCTCCTACTTCCAGCAAATACCATTGGGTTTTGCGGAGGACTGACACCAATAAATGAGGTATACATTACAAATAGGGAAGAACCTCCATTTATGCGTCAATTGTTTTAATATCACATGGCAAATCATTCATACAGTAGAATATGCTGAAGTACAATCGCCCTAATAAGTGATGTCTCGGCACCAATTATGTTTTGATCAATAATTGGTATCAGCAATATTTACACATGATTTCTTCTTTTTGAGTGAAATATACAAACAGGTTCCTACACTTACCCACCTTATTCAACATCTGGCAGACATTAATACAGACCAGAGCAAGCCAAACGTAATGACAGCTGGGACATCACTTATTAGCGCGACCGTACAAGATAGACTGAAATGTAGCAAAGACGTAGCTGTTTTATATATATATATACGGTATATATATATATATATATATATATATATATATATATATATATATATATATATATATATATATAAATCAACACCAGCGCTGGTACAAGCATCTTTATTTTGGTAACGTTTCGGTTTAAGCATAAACCATCTTCAGACCTGAACTGAAATGAAATAAAAGCCTATATGAATGGCAGAGTAATTTTCTAATGTAAATATTCTTATTAATAACTAAATTTAACAAATCTAGAATAAAACTTAAAATTAATAGTTATACAAATAATAACCTAATACATATTAGAACTAGTAAAGTGAAAGAATAAAATGAGAGACGAAGAAATATTATGAGAGCAAGAAAAGGAGGGGGGGGGGGCGAAGTTAATAACAAATGTTTTCATATATATAAGAACTAACCTTTACATATTAGAAACATAGTAGAGGAGTGGAAGAGTCGTGCACACCCAGGCTGGGTTTATGTAACTGGGTGAGCAGGGTCTCCGACAGGAGTCGTGTGACTGTGTTTGGGGCAGAGGTGAGAATTGAAAAATCGGAGGGTTTTATGGGGTGATCAGATGATTCAGAGTGGTTTCGAATGGCAGAAAAGGAAGGTTTTGAAAGAGGTCGGTTAGTTCTAAATGACCTACCCCGATGCTCCGAGATCCTGGCGGTGAGATGTCTCTTGGACTGACCAATATAAGTCGTATTGCATCGACTACATTTAAAGGAGTACACCACCGAGGACTTTAGAGAATCGGGGATTCGGTCTTTAATTTTAAAGAAGTGAGACAAAGTTTGGGGAGATTTGAATACCACTCTCAGTGATATTTGCGGGTAATGTTCACGAATCAATTTAGCAACTTTATTTCGAATTGAATATGATGTGTTGCCTAGAAATGGGATAGTGAAATAAACAATGGCTTTCTGAGCTGTAAGGATCGGAATTGAGGAGGTTCTTCATTTATTTAGTTGCTTACCAATCAAGGTATTTGTGAAATTTATTGGAAAGCCATTAAGTTTCAGTGTTTTACGTAAGAATTCAAATTCGAGGTGAACGGACATGTAAGACGAACATATATGGTAGGCTCTGGTGACTAAAGTAATAATTAGATTTTTCTTTTATTGTATGGGAATGCTAGAATTAAATTTTGTTGTAAGTCCTGTAAAGGTTGGCTTTCTATATATAGAAGTACTAAATGAGCTATTCTGTTTTTCCACTAGAACATCAGATATTCTAAAAATGGCAATTTAATGTCTTCCTCTGTCTCGCAAGTGAAAGTCATGTTTTTGTGTCTCGAGTTTAAGTAATTCAAGAACAGGGGAACGTGGTGGTCGGGTGAACTAAAAACGACACCCAGCCTGGGTGTGCACGACTCTTCCACTCCTCTACTCTGTTTCTAATATGTAAAGGTTAGTTCTTATATATATGAAAACATTTGTTATTAACTTCGCCCCCCCCCCCCTCCTTTTCTTGCTCTCATAATATTTCTTCGTCTCTCATTTTATTCTTTCAATTTACTAGTTCTAATATGTATTAGGTTATTATTCTTATAACTATTAATTTTAAGTTTTATTCTAGATTTGTTAAATTTAGTTATTAATTATAATATTTACATTAGAAAATTACTCTGCCATTCATATAGGCTTTTATTTCATTTCAGTTCAGGTCTGAAGATGGTTTATGCTTAAACCGAAACGTTACCAAAATAAAGATGTTTGTACCAGCGCTGGTGTTGACTTTTATCATCCGACTCCGATTTCCGCAACAAGAGAGTATTGCTTCTATATATATATATATATATACCGGTATATATATATATATATATATATATATATATATATATATATATATATATATATACAGGTATATATACTGTATATATATATATATATATGTATATATATATAAATGCGTTTGGAACATTGAGCGAAAAACGGAATTTGAAGGTAAATGTGGGGAAAAGCAAGATTATGGTCTTCGAAAGGGGTGAAGTCACAGAGTGTGAGGTGAAGTTGAACGGTCGGGCTATGGAGCTCGTCAGGTCCTTTAAGTATCTGGGCAGTGTGTTGAGTAAAGATGGGACTGTGGATGAAGAAGTGCGGAAGAGTGTGCAACGGGGGAAGAGGGTTGTAGGAACGTTGAAAGAAGTAACAAGAAATAGAGTGGTCAGTATGGAAGTGAAGAAGTCCTTGCATGACAGTGTGGTAATCCCGACACTAACTTACGGAAGGGAAGCATGGACGTTCGTGGAGAGACTCAGACCAAAAGTGAGAGTGGTGAAAATTAGTTACTTGAGAAGTGCGTGCAGAGTTACATGGAGGGATAGACAGACGAATGAGGAAGTAAGAAGGAGGTGTGGTGTGGAGGTAGATGTGCTGGAAAGTGTGAAAAGGAACAACTTGAGATGGTTCGGCCATATGGAACGTATGGGAAGTGAGAGAATGACTAAGAGGGTGTACGAGAGCGAGGTGGAAGGACAGAGAGGGAGAGGTGGAAGGATGGAGTGAGGACGTATATGAATGAAGGCGGTGCTGGTTGGGAGGAGGGGCGTCGACTGACTGGGGACAGAGGTGCTTGGGGGCGGTTCGTTCGTGGCCACCCCTTCGGGGATCATGGCGTCGGGCAATAGAGAGATATATATATATACTTTATATATACATATATATATATATATATATATATATATATATATATATATATATATATATAAAATATACTGCATATACTGTACATATATACTGTATATATATATATATATATATTTTTTTTTCTATGTGAATTAGGGAGACACAAGGCAAAACTGCCTGTGAAGAGTACCTGCCACAGTACCACCTGCCACAGACTGGCATGGCCAAAATCAAGGAACGTTTGAGCCAAAATGTCTGGACACACAGAGTTTGAAACAATTTAAGTCATAGGATAAGGGAAAGATGGATTCAGGGAGAGAGTTCCAGAGCTCAGCTGTTGAATAGAATCAGAATCAGAATATTTATTTTTCCATTTTAAGAACATAAGAACATAAGAAAATGGGAGTCTGCAGAAAGCCGATTGGCCTAAGCAAGGCAGATCCCTGTCCCACACAACCCCAATTACAAAGCCCAATTATAGGCTCAACACTCTAATACCCTGAGGATCATCTTACCAAACCGGTTAGAGATTAACGCAGGATTACGGGGGTCTGCAGAGCGCTGATTGGCCCAACCCGGCTGATCCCCCTTCACACCCAACCCTTCTCGTCCATATGCTTATCCAATTTTTTCTTAAAGCTCCCTATCGTTCTTGATCCCACTATATCACTTGGTAGCCTATTCCACCCATCTACAACTCTGTTACCAAACCAATATTTGCCTATATCTTTTCTGAAACGAAATTTATCTAATTTGAAACCATTGGTACGAGTTCTTTCGCTATCACTGAGCTTTAGTACATTTGTCATGTCCCCTTTGTTAATCCCACTAACCCACTTGAACACCTCTATCATATCCCCTCTAACTCTGCATCTCTCTAACGAATGTAAACCTAATTTCTTCAACCTTTCTTCATACGGAAAATTTCTAATATTATGGATCATTTTTGTCATTCTACGCTGAATTCTCTCCAATGAATCTATGTCCATTCTGTAATAAGGACACCAAAATTGGACAGCATAATCCATATGGGGTCTCACTAATGACAAGTAAAGTTTTAAGATAACATCAGCAGTTCTGTTACTCACACTCCTAGAGATGAACCCGAGAATCCTGTTTGCCTTATTACGAACGCTTATACACTGTTTTCTAGGCTTCAAATCATTGCTAACAAACACACCTAGATCTTTCTCGCAGTCTGAATTTTCTAATTCTAAATTAGCTAGTTTATATTTAACATTTGTTTGCATCTTCCCTATCTTTAATACCTTGCATTTGTCAATGTTAAACTTCATCTGCCAATTTACTGACCATTCATGTAAGGTATCTAGATCCCTTTGGAGGCACTCTATATCGCTATCTGAATCAATTGATCTCCCCATTTTAGTATCGTCTGCGAATTTACTTATCCTACTAGTTATACCTAAATCTAGGTCATTTATGTATATAAGAAACAACAGGGGACCTAATACCGATCCCTGGGGGACACCACTTTTGACTGCTCCCCACTCTGACTTGGTACCATTTATGCTGACTCTCTGTTTCCTACCAATTAGCCATGACCTAATCCATCCCAACAACGACCCTCCTATTCCATGTGCCTCAACCTTTCTCATCAATCTCTCATGAGGGACTCTGTCGAAAGCTTTACTGAAATCTAAATATATAATATCATATGACTTGTCACTATCTACTGCTTCATATACCTCTGAGAAAAAGCTAAGCAAATTAGTAAGGCACGAACGTCCCTGAGTGAATCCATGCTGAGAAGAATTTATTAAGTTAAATTTTACTAAGTGGCTTCTAATTTTCCTAGCAATAATAGACTCTAGCAACTTTCCTATGATTGATGTGAGACTAATGGGACGGTAATTGGATGCTATCGATGTATCACCTTTTTTGAAGATCGGAACTACATTTGCAAGCTTCCAAGCTTCTGGAACTAAACCTGTTTCTAATGACTTGTTAAATATAAATGCTAATGGACTACTTAACTCATCTCTGCATTCTTTTAATACTCTAGCATATACCTCGTCAGGACCAGGCGATTTTTGAGGTTTCAGTCTGTCAATTTCCTTAAGCACATCATTTCTACTTATACTAACTGTACTTAACATATTTTCTATACTATCACTATATACCATATTGACTTCTGGAATCTGTGCCAAATTTTCATTAGTGAAAACGGAAAGAAACTGACTATTTAATGTACTGCACATTTCTAAATCAGTTTCTGTTATTTCTCCTATTGAAGTTTTTAGGGGGCCTATTACATCTCTAACTTTAGATTTATATAGTTGGTAAAAAGCTTTAGGGTTATTTTTTGAGTCGCTGGCTATCCTTATTTCATAATTTCTTTTTGCTTTCCTGATTTCCTTTTTGACCTGTCTTGATAGAGTCTGATAGTATATATGTAAATGATTTTCACCTTTCTTTATTTTTCGATATATTCCTTTCTTTTTTCCTATAAGATCTATTAGCTTATTAGTCATCCATTTTGGTTGGTTCTGCGTCGATCTAAATCTTCTTTTAGGGATATATTTATTTTGAGCATTGTGGAGTGAAGCAATAAACTGGTTATATGTAGGTGGCAAGTTTAACTCTGGCATATCCTGACTTAATCGCTTAACAATAGGGTCCACCCTTAAGTCTCTTCTTAGCCCACCATAATCGGCTTTTCTGAAATCTGGGATAAGTGTCGTATTCTCTTTAGCATTTCCTGTCCATTGTATATTAAAATAAATAGATTTATGATCGCTATTTCCTAGGTGGTCACCAATCTCTACATTATTTATCATATGTTCATTGTTACTGAAAACTAAATCAAAATATTAATACCTCTAGTCGGCGTATCTATGAATTGAAATAAAAAACTATCTTGTACTACCTCTATAAACTCTACTGAATCGGAGTCGCCTATTTGGTGCTGCCAATCAATGTTCGGAAAATTAAAATCCCCCATAATGCACACATTGCTAAACCTTGATGCTATTTTAATTTCCTCCCATAACGATTTTCCGCCATTTCTACTCATATTAGGCGGTCTATATATAACTCCAGTAACTATGGTCTCACTACCTTCGTTAACCTCTACCCAAACACTTTCATTATCATTATTTAGTCTAATACCTGATTTAATACAGCTTTTTAATGTACTCCTGACAAACACTGCTATACCCCCGCCCCTCCTACTTGTTCGGTCATATTTAAACAAACTATATCCTGGAATATCAAATTCTGCTAAAAAATGCCTAGATTCTGTATTAATCCACGTTTCAGTTAGCGCTATTATGTCTATATTTTCTGTGCTAACGAGTGCTCTAAGTTCGTTCATTTTGTTACATAAACTCCTACAATTTGTATAATATACCCTCAACCTATTACTTTTATTTGCAACTAATTTTCTATTGTGTTTAGCTAACTTATTATTTCCTGTTGAACTACTAGCTCTAGACGGAAATTCTACTCTATCAGTATTCTCATCTTTACTATCAGTTACATGTGTAGTGTTATCGATACTACTATTACACATCACTATATCCGCACTATCTTGACTGATTATTTCTATTTTACTCACTGGTTTGTCACATGAAGTACCTGCTCCATATGGAGACAGTATTTTACTTACACACCCAGGTTTTTTTAACGAAACCCCGCAACAATCTTGTCGAGTGAGCTGGTCAAGGTCGAAACTCCTAGTCGAGAGAGATGTACTCCATCCTGGGCATACAGTTCATCCTTACCATAAAAGAGGGACCAGTTATCCAGGAATGGAATAGTATTTGCCTTACAATACTTCTCCAGCCGGCTATTTACACCAATAGCCCTGGAGGACCATTCCTTCCTTACCCCTCTTCTAGGCAGGATACTGTTTACCACAGGAACTCCACCTTTTTCCTTGATCCTCTCCAACATTTCCTGATACTTGGAGAGCAACTCCTCAGTCCTGCATCTCCATATGTCGTTGCTCCCTGCGTTGAGGAAGATGATGGGGTCCTCCCCACTCACTTCCATGACAGCATCTATCTTCTCAGCCACCCTCCCGACTCCGGCACCAGGCACGCAGACAACTTTACCAACCTGAGTGTTTGTTGCCCTGCCAAGGTATCTAACCAATGAATCACCGACAATGAAAACAGACTTAGCTTTTTCCTTTTGTCGGCGTGTAGCAGCAGTTGTTGCAGCAACAGCAGCAGACTTCCCCCCCTCCCCTCTCACTGCCTCGATGATCGCCACTTCATCGCCATCACTCTCATCAGCCAAGGTGCTGAAGTTGTTGTGGGTCTTGACTGGCTGCCTTTTCAGCTTGCAGGCCGTTGCACTAGTTGACACCACTTTCCAAGGGGCTTCACGATCCCTGGGAACACTTCCGGTAGCCTCACACTTCTTCTCCGCCATAGCTAGTCTCAAGGCCAAATTTTCATCTTTGAGACACTGAATCTCCTGCTCCACACTCTCCAGTCTCTCTTGCAAAGCAAGACAAAGCTGGAGAGTATGGGAGGAGACAGCAGACTCATCAACAACAGCCATCACTATGAAAGTTCACTAGGACCTCACTAAGGGTAAACAGGTTCACTAGCGGTCACTGGGGACGTCCGCACAGGTCAGGGGTCAGAGAGCAACTTTACAATGGTTCTTCACATAAAACATTAAACAAATATTAAAATACATACATTATATATATATACATATTTACAATAAGAAACATCTCTAGTATGTTACTGTGGACAGTCTTCAATATCTATAAACAAAAAATTACAGTTACAGTATTATTACATTTTTTGTTTATAGATCCATTTCATGTTTCAGAATATAATCTTTTAATATATGCTTAAACGTGTTTAGGTTATTTGTGTCCTTTACTGATCTCGGCAACCTATTCCATATTTTAGGACCTGCTACCAAAAGCGATCGTTCACCATAAAAGGTGTTTGTTCTCTGTACATATAGATGGTTTTGCTGTCTTGTGTTACTATTTATGATTTCATTAACAATAGGAAAGTGTATTAGCTAGTTTGGAATTAGCTTATGCCTTTCTTTATACACCGCAATAGCTGTATCATATATATATTTTTGCTTTATTTTTAGCCACTCTAATTCCTTTATTATCGGAGTTACATGGTCGTATTTTTTTGCTCCACCCACTGCTACCTTTGCAGCAAAATTCTGCATTTTTTGTACAGTATTTAATATAGTGCAATTAGTTGAACCCCATATCATTATGCAATAATTTATCAAACTTAAAATTAGCGATTGAATCACAATGACCCTAGTAGCTTTGTCAAAATTACCTTTTATACGATTACATCAACGTTCCCATGACTTTCTTGTTCACTTGTGTGTTTGTTGAAAAGCATGTTACAATCTATATGTAGACCTAAATTTGTTACATGTGTACAAGGTATAATTTTATGATCATCGAGTTATATACATACATTTGAGGGTATTTGAGACAAAAGCTGTCTAGTGCCAAGGAAAATGCATTGAGTTTTATTTGCATTCAACATAAGACCATTTCTCTGGAAATATTGTTTCACTATTTTGAGTGTATTTTCTGTTTTGCTAATTACATTAGTTAGTTCATCCAAAGTGCCTGAGTGAAGTATCTGTGTATCATCAGCATACTGAATGAGCAAACAATCCCTAACATAGTTTAGTAAATCATTGACAAATATAATAAATAGAATGGGTCCTAGAATAGAGCCTTGAGGCACTCCATATGTTACATGTAAAGTAGATGAGACTGTATCACCCAACTGCACAGCCTGTGTCCTATCGGTCAAGTAATTCATAAGCCAGAATGAGTCAATATTTAATTTTTTGCATTTTTCTAACAATATTTGATGACTGACACTGTCGAAAGCTTTAGACAAATCAAGCAGTGTTAGTAAAGACACTTTTTTGTTATCCATATTAGTATATATTTTATTAGTTAATAAAGTGAGGGCTGTTTCCGTTGATAAATTTGGCCGAAAACCATGTTGACTTATAGAAAGCAGATTGTTGTTTTCCAAGTGCGACATATACTGATTTGTGGCGACTTTCTCTAAAACTTTTGATAATATTGGGAGAAGTGAAATGGGTCGATAATTACCAACACAATCTTTGTCTCCATTTTTATATATTGGTTTAATTATAGCATGCTTCCACATTTTCGGGAACTTACCAGTTACTATCGAGGTGTTTATTATACAGGTTAAGTAAGATATTGTAACATACAATGCATCTTTTAACATCTGAAGAGAAATCCCATCAGAACCACAAGCTTTCGTGTCTTTAAGCTGCTTACATGTTAGAATTATAGTATGTGTGTCAATTGGTTTTAGTCTAAAAAGATTGTTAGCAGTTGTAGAAGTCTCATATCGTTGGTCGGTATTCTCATCTGTGTCTAGTGTAATGTTATTTTGTGATAATTTTCTCATACGATGATTTGCCTACATTTGCAAAGAAATCGTTAAATTTGTCTACTTTTTCTATCGTGTTATCAAAGGATTGGATACTTGAAGACTTCTTATTACTGGGAACTATTTGTTTTATTAATTTCCAAGTTGATGCTGTATCACCTTTACAATTATTAAATTGGTCATGGTAAAATTTACTTTTTGTTCCTGCTATGAGAGACTTGACTCGTTTTTTCTCAGTTTTATACTTTGACTCTAGATCTCTGTTTTGTCTATCGTGTTTTAATGCAGCTTGTAGCTTATTCCTTTCGCTTACTGCGGTTTTAATGGTGTTGTTTATCCAAAGGGCATAGGGCCTTTGTATCTCCTTTGTAGTTATTGGAGCACATTTATCGAGACATTCTATAAATACAGTTGTAAATATTTCTACCTGTTTATCTACATCATCAGTATCCATTATCTTATTTAGGCTATCAGTTTCACCCAATGATTGGGAGTAACGTTTCACTCTTGAGTTGGAAAGTTGTACAGAGAAGGGAAATCCTACTTGGAGAATGTATCCCTGTATGTTATCATGGAATATAGATCCTGCGACTTGTGCATGAATTGAAATACATTCTCCAAGTAGGATATCCCTTCTCCTTAAATATCAAAAGGTTAAAAATCCTTTATCACGTCGTGGTGTAGTGGATTAAAAATCCTGGACACTCATTCTGAATGTCGGAGTCTCGATCCCGGCTGGGAGTATATAAACACACACACACACACACACATATATATATATATATATATATATATATATATATATATATATATATATACATGAGTAATACTAACAATAATAATAATATAATATTAATAATAATAATGTGTTTTAATTATTCAATCAAAATACAATTATGTAAACGTATTACAATGGCTGAGCTGAGCCTTTTGAGACAAATATAATCTTAAAGGCTCCTTGTGCATAACTCGATTACTGCAGTAAACTTTAAAAACAAACGCGGGTTTACCATTAGTGATCCAGCTAGCTCTCTCAAACACCTCCTCCTCCTCCTATCCATTGCACTACACTAAATAAACATACCACTCGTCTTTCCAATATACACTAACAAATATACATATAAATATAAATGATGATTACCACCAACCGCCCTTAAGGGGGGTGATCTGTTTTGGTTCTGTCCTTTTCTATCTTTCTCTGGCTTGTATCCATTTGGCCCCATTCAGCCTACTGTTTTAAGACGTTTTTCCCCATCCAGGTGTCAATTTTTTACTGGTGAGCGGTAGCGAGCCAGCATATTTTTTATTTTAGTTTGACAGCAGGCTAAATTTGTACATTTTTCGATAGAAAAATTGTCTCCGGCGAAGCCGGATTTCTTCATATAATGCTGGCTCGCTATCGCTCGCCAGGAAGAAATCGACACCTAGATGGGGATAAACATCTTAAAATAGTTGGCTGAATGGGGCCGAATAGATACAAGCCAGAGAAAGAGAGAAAAGGACAAAAATAACAAAAAGCAGGTCACTCCCCTTAATTTGGCTCTGTCTCTCTTTCAACTTTGGGGGAGACACTCGTTACAGACAGTTTTGCATTTCGTCTCCCTACTACAAACACAAACTCTGGACTCCTCATTGCTCGTACTACTATAGTCTATTCACTGTAAGTAGGCGAGAAATCATGACCTCTATCCTCTGTAACTCAAAAACGACTAGAGTAATCGAGCTAATATTTCTACCATTTGGTAAGAGTCGGTCAAGGAATAGATGTGGAAATGTACAGCCAATTTGCTCTAGCCCTTTTTGAGTTACAGATGATAGAGGTCTTGGTTTCTCGCCTACTTACAACGAATAGACTATAGGGCCCACTTTCCTTCACATTGGCGTCTATTTATCCTGACGACGTATACAGACTAAACATACATAAAAAAGCCACTCCAACAGCTTCCTCTCTCTCCAACACCCTTTCTCCCCTCTCTACATTCTTCAGAAAAATAGGAAAAGTAGAATGTATTATACGAGGTACATGCCGTTGTAAAGGCTTATCCCTCAATACCTTCATCATGCCAGTATGTCAACCTTCATGGGCTGATTTACTGACCGTCTGTCTTATATTATTGGACTCCTCTACCACTGGTAAGAGGCTGGCTTTGTCTGGACCCCCTCAGCCCTCAAGTTTAGCCCCATTAGTCTTGAGAATTTAAAACGTTCATTCCCTTAGTTGGGCGATTTTAAGACCTTTCAGTACATGTCTTTGTCAATGTTAGAGTCTTTCGTGCCATTTAGGGGTCAATCTTTTCCTGGCGAGCGATTTCCCGGCCTAAGACCGATTCTTCCTAAAACTACAGGCTCTGTAGTTTTAGGAAGAATCGGCCTTCGGCCGGGAAATCTTTCTACCAAAATGTTTACAAAACTATTTCTAAGGAGGCTCTAGGTATTGTTTCTAAGGAGGCTCTAGGTATTGTTTCTAAGGAGGCTCTAGGTATTGTTTCTAAGGAGGCTCTAGGTATTGTTTCTAAGGAGGCTCTAGGTATTGTTTCTAAGGAGGCTCTAGGTATTGTTTTTTTTAAGCTTGATGGTGCTCTTGTGAGGACACTATACAAATAATGAATAAATAAATAGATAGACCAAATACTAGCCCCTACCCCCTTAAGGGGAGACTGACCGTTTGTTTGGTCTATTAATTCATTTATTCATGCATTTTTTTAGTTTCCTCCCTAGACCTCCATCAAGCTTAGAAAAACACCCCCTAGACCCCCCTTCAAGATAAATTTGTACATGTTTCGGTAGAAAATTGTTCCTCTTAAAATTGCAGGCTCGCTATCGCTCGCCAGGAAATATTCGACACCTAAATGGCATCAACAAATCTTAAATTTGACAACGAAATGGGGCGAAAGGTGTTACAATCACCAAACTAATGGGCCGAGCGTCTTATAAGCTAGACCAAATGGGGCTAAACATGAGGGAGAAGGAGGTCGAGAAAAACGGTCTGCCTCCCCTTAATGCAACCCTGCGACCCCGAATCTATCAGTCATGGCCCCGGGGTGTGCTGCGAGCTAATATGGTTGGCATGATATAGAGGTGATGGCCTAGTTTGGTTAATGGCGGTGCTCTGGCCCATGATTGGGGGTCACCGGATTTATTTTTTATCTTTATCTCCTTTTCTCTTTTTCCCTGGCTTGTGTCCATTCGGCCCCATTCAGCCAGCTGTTTTAAGATGTTTATCCCCATCCAGGTGTCAATTTCTTCCTGGCGAGAGATAGCGAGCCAGCATTGTATGGAGAAATCCGGCATCGCCGGAGAGATTTTTCTATCGAAAAATGTACACATTTAGCTTGCTGTCAAAACAAATATATATATATACTGTATATACTGGCTCGCAACCGCTCGCCAGGAAAATATTGACACCTGGATCGGGGTAAACGTCTTAAAACAGTATGCTGAATAGAGCCGAATGGATACAAGCCAAAGAGAGAGGGAGAGAAAGAGAAACAAAAGCGAGGTGGGCTCCCTTACGATGTAGGGACAACATGAGGTGATGATTGTTAAGGTGTAGGGACAACTTGTTGTGATGATTGTTAACGTGTAGGGACAACTTGTAGTGATGATTGTTAAGGTGTAGGGACAATTTGTTGTGACGATTGTTAAGGTGTAGGGACAACTTGTTGTGATGATTGTTAAGGTGTAGGGACAACTTGTAGTGATGATTGTTAAGGTGTAGGGACAATTTGTTGTGACGATTGTTAAGGTGTAGGGACAACTTGTTGTGATGATTGTTAAGGTGTAGGGACAACTTGTAGTGATGATTGTTAAGGTGTAGGGACAACATGAGGTGATGATTGTTAAGGTGTAGGGACAACTTGTAGTGATGATTGTTAAGGTGTAGGGACAACTTGTAGTGATGATTGTTAAGGTGTAGGGACAACTTGTAGTGATGATTGTTAAGGTGTAGGGACAACTTGTAGTGATGATTGTTAAGGTGTAGGGACAACTTGTTGTGATGATTGTTAAGGTGTAGGGACAACTTGAAGTGATGATTGTTAAGGTGTAGGGACAACTTGTAGTGATGATCGTTAAGGTGTAGGGACAACTTGTAGTGATGATTGTTAAGGTGTAGGGACAACTTGTAGTGATGATTGTTAAGGTGGAGAGACAACTTGTAGTGATGATTGTTAAGGTGTAGGGACAACTTGTAGTGATGATTGTTAAGTTGTAGGGAAAACTTGTTGTGATGATTGTTAAGGTGTAGGGACAACTTGTTGTGATGATTGTTAAGGTGTAGGGACAACTTGTAGTGATGATTGTTAAGGTGTAGGGACAACTTGTTGTGATGATTGTTAAGGTGTAGGGACAACTTGTAGTGATGATTGTTAAGGTGTAGGGACAACATGAGGTGATGATTGTTAAGGTGTAGGGACAACTTGTAGTGATGATTGTTAAGGTGTAGGGACAACTTGTTGTGATGATTGTTAAGGTGTAGGGACAACTTGTAGTGATGATTGTTAAGGTGTAGGGACAACTTGTAGTGATGATTGTTAAGGTGTAGGGACAACTTGTTGTGATGATTGTTAAGGTGTAGGGACAACTTGTAGTGATGATTGTTAAGGTGTAGGGACAACTTGTAGTGATGATTGTTAAGGTGTAGGGACAACTTGTTGTGATGATTGTTAAGGTGTAGGGACAACTTGTAGTGATGATTGTTAAGGTGTAGGGACAACTTGTAGCGATGATTGTTAAAGTGTAGGGACAACTTGTAGTGATGATTGTTAAGGTGTAGGGACAACTTGTTGTGATGATTTTTAAGGTGTAGGGATAACTTGTAGTGATGATTGATAAGGTGTAGGGACAACTTGTAGTGATGATTGTTAAGGTGTAGGGACAACTTGTAGTGATGATTGTTAAGGTGTAGAGACAACTTGTAGTGATGATTGTTAAGGTGTAGGGACAACTTGTAGTGATGATTGTTAAGGTGTAGGGACAACTTGTTGTGATGATTGTTAAGGTGTAGGGACAACTTGTAGTGATGATTGTTAAGGTGTAGTGACAACTTGTAGTGATGATTGTTAAGGTGTAGGGACAACTTGTAGTGATGCTTCTTAAGGTGTAGGGACAACTTGTTGTGATGATTGTTAAGGTGTAGAGACAACTTGTAGTGATGATTGTTAAGGCGTAGGGACAACTTGTAGTGATGATTGTTAAGTTGTAGGGACAACTTGTTGTGATGATTGTTAAGGTGTAGGGACAACTTGTTGTGATGATTGGTAAGGTGTAGGGACAACTTGTAGTGATGATTGTTAAGGTGTAGGGACAACTTGTTGTGATGATTGTTAAGGTGTAGGGACAACTTGTAGTGATGATTGTTAAGGTGTAGGGACAACATAAGGTGATGATTGTTATCATGTAGGGACAACTTGTAGTGATGATTGTTAAGGTGTAGGGACAACTTGTTGTGATGATTGTTAAGGTGTAGGGACAACTTGTAGTGATGATTGTTAAGGTGTAGGGACAACATGAGGTGATGATTGTTAACGTGTAGGGACAACTTGTAGTGATGATTGTTAATTTGTAGGGACAACTTGTTGTGATCATTGTTAAGGTGTAGGGATAACATAAGGTGATGATTGTTAACGTGTAGGGACAACTTGTAGTGATGATTGTTAAGTTGTAGGGACAACTTGTAGTGATGATTGTTAAGGTGTAGGGATAACATAAGGTGATGATTGTTAACGAGTGAGGAACTACATGTAGTGATGATTGTTAGGGTTGGGGGACAACTTGGGTGACAGAGGTGCATGGGGGCGGTTCGTTCGTGGCCACCCCTTCGGGGATCGCGGCGTCAGGCAATAGATAGATAGATAGATGATTGTTAACGTTGTAGGGACAACTTGTAGTGATGATTGTTAAGTTGTAGGGACAACTTGTTGTGATGATTGTTAAGGTGTAGGGACAACTTGTAGTGATGATTGTTAAGGTGTAGGGACAACTTGTTGTGATGATTGTTAAGGTGTAGGGACAACTTGTAGTGATGATTGTTAAGGTGTAGGGACACCTTGTAGTGATGATTGTTAAGGTGTAGGGACAACTTGTTGTGATGATTGTTAAGGTGTAGGGACAACTTGTAGTGATGATTGTTAAGGTGTAGGGACAACTTGTAGCGATGATTGTTAAAGTGTAGGGACAACTTGTAGTGATGATTGTTAAGGTGTAGGGACAACTTGTTGTGATGATTTTTAAGGTGTAGGGATAACTTGTAGTGATGATTGATAAGGTGTAGGGACAACTTGTAGTGATGATTGTTAAGGTGTAGGGACAACTTGTAGTGATGATTGTTAAGGTGTAGGGACAACTTGTTGTGATGATTGTTAAGGTGTAGGGACAACTTGTAGTGATGATTGTTAAGGTGTAGGGACAACTTGTAGTGATGATTGTTAAGGTGTAGAGACAACTTGTAGTGATGATTGTTAAGGTGTAGGGACAACTTGTAGTGATGATTGTTAAGGTGTAGGGACAACTTGTTGTGATGATTGTTAAGGTGTAGGGACAACTTGTAGTGATGATTGTTAAGGTGTAGGGACAACTTGTAGTGATGATTGTTAAGGTGTAGGGACAACTTGTAGTGATGCTTGTTAAGGTGTAGGGACAACTTGTTGTGATGATTGTTAAGGTGTAGAGACAACTTGTAGTGATGATTGTTAAGGCGTAGGGACAACTTGTAGTGATGATTGTTAAGTTGTAGGGACAACTTGTTGTGATGATTGTTAAGGTGTAGGGACAACTTGTTGTGATGATTGTTAAGGTGTAGGGACAACTTGTAGTGATGATTGTTAAGGTGTAGGGACAACTTGTTGTGACGATTGTTAAGGTGTAGGGACAACTTGTAGTGATGATTGTTAAGGTGTAGGGACAACATAAGGTGATGATTGTTAACGTGTAGGGACAACTTGTAGTGATGATTGTTAAGGTGTAGGGACAACTTGTTGTGATGATTGTTAAGGTGTAGGGACAACTTGTAGTGATGATTGTTAAGGTGTAGGGACAACATAAGGTGATGATTGTTAACGTGTAGGGACAACTTGTAGTGATGATTGTTAATTTGTAGGGACAACTTGTTGTGATCATTGTTAAGTTGTAGGGATAACATAAGGTGATGATTGTTAACGTGTAGGGACAACTTGTAGTGATGATTGTTAAGTTGTAGGGACAACTTGTAGTGATGATTGTTAAGGTGTAGGGATAACATAAGGTGATGATTGTTAACGTTGTAGGGACAACTTGTAGTGATGATTGTTAAGTTGTAGGGACAACTTGTTGTGATGATTGTTAAGGTGTAGGGACAACTTGTAGTGATGATTGTTAAGGTGTAGGGACAACATAAGGTGATGATTGTTAACGTGTAGGGACAACTTGAAGTGATGATTGTTAAGGTGTAGGGACAACTTGTAGTGATGATTGTTAAGGTGTATTGACAACTTGTAGTGATGATTGTTTAGGTGTAGGGACAACTTGAAGTGATGATTGTTAAGGTGTAGGGACAACTTGTAGTGATGATTGTTAAGGTGTAGGGACAACTTGTAGTGATGATTGTTAAGGTGTAGAGACAACTTGTAGTGATGATTGTTAAGGTGTAGGGACAACTTGTAGTGATGATTGTTAAGGCGTAGGGACAACTTGTAGTGATGATTGTTAAGGTGTAGGGACAACTTGTAGTGATGATTGTTAAGGTGTAGGGACAACTTGTAGTGATGATTGTTAAGGTGTAGGGACAACTTGTAGTGATGATTGTTAAGGTGTAGGGACAACTTGTAGTGATGATTGTTAAGGTGTAGGGACAACTTGTAGTGATGATTGTTAAGGTGTAGGGACAACTTGTAGTGATGATTGTTGAGGTGTAGGGACAACTTGAGGTGATGATTGTTAAGGTGTAGGGACAACTTGTAGCGATGATTGTTAAGGTGTAGGGACAACTTGTAGTGATGATTGTTAAGGTGTAGGGACAACTTGAGGTGATGATTGTTAAGGTGTAGGGACAACTTGTAGTGATGATTGTTAAGGTGTAGGGACAACTTGTAGTGATGATTGTTAAGGTGTAGGGACAACTTGAGGTGATGATTGTTAAGGTGTAGGGACAACTTGAGGTGATGATTGTTGAGGTGTAGTATTAATTTATGTAAAGATTTTTTCTGGTTACCTAACAACATCGTCAAAAATATAGTAACCAATATTCGGTAAAATTCAATTTGGGTAATGTTTTTAGTAATTTTGCTTGTAATAGGACTGCTGATTCGTTCAGATAAGCAGTGCTGACGCTAGGATATTGGCCAATAACCACTTCTGTATCGGCGATGTCATATTTATATTACTCTAGCTATATTTAGACGACCTTGTGCAGATTAAGAAGGGTCGGTGGTAGCACAAAGGGGTAACTGAAATAGATCGAAACCTGATTTTTGCCGGAGGGCCTTATTAAGGGTAGATGGTTCACTTTTTGGGCGATTTTTGCATGTATTCGTTATTTTTCTAGTTTCCTCCCTAGACCTTCATCAAATTTATAAAAGACATCCATTAGATCCCCCTTCTAGATTAATTTGTAAATTCTTTGGTATAAAAATTTCCCGGCCAAAGGCCGGTTCTTCCAACATTACAGGCTCACTATCGCCAGGGAAAACATCGACACCTAAATAGCACGAAAGCTCTAAATATTGATGAAGAACTGGGGCTAAAGGTCTTAAATCGACTAAATAATGGGTCAAACACCTTAACATCTGAGAACTAATGGGACTAAACATGAGGGAGAAAGTGGTCCACAAAACCTGCCCATCCCCCCTTAAGTTGAATAAGATATCCTAATGGTAGCCAGAATAATGTATATATATAACGGCACCGGCACTGAACAAGATAATGGGGTACAAAATGTTTTTTTGGAAAACATGTAGTAATCCTTTAAGGGGAGGCAGACCGTTTTTCTGGACCCCCTTCTCCCTAATGTTTACCCCCACTAGTTTTGAAATTATAAGACGTTCGGCCCATTAGTTTGGCGATTTTAACACCTTTCGTCCCATTGTGTTGTCAATTTTAAGACCTTTCGTGCCATTTACGTGTCGATTATTACGTGTCGAATATTACGTGTCGATTATTACGTGTCGATTACGTGGCGAGCGATAGCAAGCCTGCAATTTTAAGAGGAATCGGCTGGGACATTTTTCTACCGAAAAATGTACAAATTTATCTTGAAGGTGGGTCTAGGGGGTGTTTTTCTTAGCTTGATGGAGGTCTAGGGAGGAAACTAAAAATAAATATGAATACATAATTAACAGACCAAACAAACGGTCAATCTCCCCTTACAAATGGCCTCCACGCTTGCAAGGCGAACACTCTCACCACTATTAACAGCTTTCGAACTATCTCGCTTAAGGGGAGGCTGGCCCTTTGTTTGATCTATTAATTTATGTATTCATATATTTTTTTAGTTTCCTCCCTAGACCTCCATCAAGCTAAGAAAAACACCCCCTAGACCCACCTTCAAGATAAATTTGTACATTTTTCGGTAGACAAATTTCCCGGCCAAAGGCCGAACCGGCCTCTGGCCGGGAAATTTTTCTTAAAATGCAGGCTCGCTATCGCTCGCTAGCAAATAATCGACACCTAAATGGCACGAAAGGTCTTGAAATTGACAACACAATGGGATGAAAGGTGTTAAAATCGACTAACTAATGGGGCAAACATCTTAACATCTGTAAACTAATGGAGCTAAACATGAGGGGGAAAGTGGTCCAGAAAACCGGCCATGGTCCCCTTAACCAATTTTAGTATCACAGATACTTCTTAAACTGCACCAAATCGTCTGAATATAGCTAGAATGAAATGTATAGGAAAACATCGCCGGTACAGCAGGGGTTAATATATAAAATAAGTATATAAAGTACATTATCATCAAATTTATTCAATATTTTTTTTATCAGAATCAGTCCATCTTCTAACCACCAGTTGGGGCATATATTTTTTTGTTTTTTAAGAGAGAATGAACGGAGGAAGGAAAAACACAAATAAAACAAAAAGGTCCATGTGCCTAAAGGCATCCTCCATTCATAAAATGTTTGTAACAACTGGATTTAAACATTTGTAGGTTGTAAGTTTGTGGAAAGCAATTCGAGGGAAGTGAATTCCAAAGAGTAGTAGCTCTGGGGATAAATGAATTCTGATAAGCAGAAGTTCTGCATTGTGGAGGAAAAAGTGTAAATTCATGGGCACTCTCAGCTGCCCTAGTTCTACGGGGAAAGATGTGGAGAGGCGGCACATTGGAAGCAAGTTCCTCGGAACAATTGCTGTGAAAATACCTGTAGAATAATGCAAGGGATGCAACGTTTCTTCGTATGGATAATGTAGGAAGGTCCTGTGTGATTGCAGGGTTATTGATTTATCTAATAGCTTTATTTTGAATTTTGTCCAACTGCCTCAATGCAACCACTCCACTTCCACCCCACAGAGGTGAACAGTAATTCATCTGAGAACGCACATGACTTTTATATATTACGGCCAACTGCTCGTCAGTGAAGAATTCTCGAACTCTGTACAGGAGTCCCAGTTTTTTAGAGGCATTCTTAGCAATGCTTCTAACATAATGTGTCCAGCTCAAGTTAGTAGTTAATATTACACCAAGAATGTCAATACTAGGGGAAGTGGGAATATTTACATCATTAACAAATATATGGGAGTCAGTGAGATTCTGCCGGTTAGAAAATTGAATGTACTTGGTTGTCTGTGCATTAAAGGAAACTAGATTCTTTTGTCCACATTCATTAATTCTAGAAAGGTCCTGGTTCAGAGAAATTGCAGTGTTTATTTTTGAATTTATAAGATCGGGTTGGGTGAAAGAATTGGTAAATGTGAAGGAACTGTGGAGTGTTGAGTCATCTGCGTAGGAATGTAATGGATTATGAGTGGTAGATATGAGATCATTGATATGAATGAGGAACAGAGTTGGGGCCAAAACTGATCCCTGGGGAACACCAACATTTATTGAGTGAAATTGAGAATAAAGGCCATCTACCATTACACGTATTTTTCTGTTATGAAGATAAGAAGAAATTAGTGGAACTAATGATGCAAGGCCGTAGTGTGACATCTTCGACGATAAGGATTGATGCCAGACTCTATCAAATGCCTTTGATATATCCAGTGCTATTGTATGTGTTTCACCATGTTGGTCTGTAGCTTGGTTGATTTGATGTTTAAGAAGGCAAAGAATGTCTGCAGTTGATCGACATCGTCTAAAACCATATTGCCTATCACTGATTAATTTATTATTCTCAAGATGCTTAATTATGTGATTATTTAATATAATTTCAAAGACTTTACCAAGAGTGGAAGTTATAGCTATTGGTCTGTAGTTTGATGGATCTGAAGAGGCACCTTTTTTAGGAACTGGATGGATGTTTGCTTCTTTCCAGGGTACTGGGAAGCATGAGGTATGAGTACACAGACGGAAAATTTTTGCCAATACAGGAGCGAGTACCAAGGAGCAATTCTTAAGTACTATTGGAGGAATTTCATCTGGACCAGGAGCCTTATCTACTGAGAGATTCTGCAAAATAGTTTTGACATGTCTGGTGTGGATCTTAAGTGAGGGAATTTCAGGAAAATTAAAATTAAGTACAGGAACATCTTGATTTATTTCATCTAAGGTTGAGTTGGTGCAGAAAATATCCGCAAGAAGGTTTGCTTTACCTCGTGGGTCACTTACAAGATTGCCAGTCGGAGATTTTAATGGTGGAATGGATGAAGCAGTAGTGAAGTTGGATTTGAATGAGTTAAGAGTAGACCAAAATATTTTGTTATCATTTGGATTATTTAGAAGTTTATTTGCCTGCTTGTGGAGAAAGTTTGATTTAGTTAGGTTTAATACAGTTTTGGCAGGATTTCTGATGTTTCTAAAGTAATTAAAGGCTTCATGTGTTTTTGATCTTGTGTATGCATTGTAGGCTATTGCTTTTTGTTCAGTTACTCTAGCACAATTATGGTCAAACCATTTAGGTGAATTAGATCTTTTACTGTACTTTTGATGAGGAATAAAAGTTTCCATTCCAATTTTTACAAAATCTTGTATGTGGCTCAAGGTGGAGTGTGCATCATTAGAAAAGAAAGAGGTCCAGGGAATATCAATAAAGAAACCTTGAAGACCCTCCCAGTCTGCCCTATCGTAATGCCATTTAGTCACCAAAACAGGTTCAGAGTGGGAAGGTGTGGTAGGTGATAGACAGGTGGCCTGTATCAGACAGTGATCAGAAGATCCAAGCGGGGACCTCACTGTAACATCATAATTTTCTGAATTGGTTGTTAAAAATAAGTCCAGTAGGTGGGAATTATGATTAGGATTATCTGGTATACGGGTGGGTTGGTTGACTAGTTGAGTGAGATTAAATGAGTCTGCAAATAGCTCACATTCAAGACCAGCATCATCAGTCCAGGCTGAATGAGTGAGCCATTCAACATTATGGACATTAAAATCACCCAACACAGTGATTTCAGAAGAAGCATTTAAGTTGAGGACACTGAGTTGTGAGGACAGAGAATCAAAAAGACTTTGCTCTGGAGGAGTATTTGGGGAACGGTAGATGCAACATATGTATTTAAATTTACCAGCAGAAATTAATTTGTATATAGAATAATCAAAATAGGGACAATTGAAACTAGTAACCTCCTCCAGGGCAATTTAAGATTTTGCGAAGCAACATACACCTCCTTTAGGTCTGAAATTTTGGAGCAGTTGATAACCTGAAAAATTATATCTAGACGTGTCAGATGTGGATGTTACTTGAGTCTCTGTCAAAAAAAGGAGAGTAGGGGATTCTGCTTGTAGAAATTGGTGTACAGAATTGATGTTAGAGTGAAGTCCCCTTATATTACTAAAGAAAAAGCTGCACCGACGAGCAGCTTTGGGACGTTGCAATGCTCTTGACACAGTCGCATGATGACGACCGGGAGGGCCCTGTGTCAATGACCCAACCCTTCCGGGGGTGGATATCCGAGGGACCACCAAGTTTGCTCTTAACAATTGTTTTGCCATATTTATTAGGTAAGTGTATGGTGTTACATGTATGATATGTAGTGGGAAGTTTTATGGATAGAGAATAGCGATGTAGGGCAATGTCGTGAAGTTGGATGTGTATGTTATATAAAGAGGGTTTTCCTGATACCCCTGATGTGTGAGGCAGAAAGATATGTATCCAGCTACCAAGGCCTGGGAGAGAAAATGGAATTCAGGCTATTCCCTGAGTCTCCCGAAACCTTGGCGGTAGTACTTCCCTGGGCTACCCCTACTATCTGACAAGAAAAAATTTCAACCGAAAAATGTACAAGTTTATCTTGAAAGGGGGTCTAGGGGGTGTTCTTCTAAGCTTGATGGAGGTCTAGGGAGGAAACTAAAAACATATATGAATAAATTAATTGTACACAAAGCACCTGTAGCATGATCGCTAAAACCAACCTGGAGTTAAGGGGAGGCAGACCGTTTGTTTGGTCTATTAATTCATTTATTCATATATTGTTTTTAGTTTCCTCCCTAGACCTCCATTAAGCTTAGAAGAACACCCCCTAGACCCCCCTTCAAGATACATTTGTACATATACTGTAGATGATTCCTATTCGTATAATAAAAATTTCATTAATTTAATTGGAGGTGTTTGGTGGTGTGGTGAAATTAATAGAAAATAAATAACTTCATGAGTTTTCGGAAACATCTGTTGAATTATCAGTAAATCTAAGGGACAAGTAAAGCCGTTATCACACGAGAGCTTTTATAGTCAACATTCGATGATCAAAAATTTTCTGGCAACATTTCTGGAATATATTGAACTGGTATCGGAAACTAGACTAATGATAGATGCATTTAGGTGACCGAAATAGTTTATATGTTTACTTCATAAGCTGCCAGACCAGTGTTGAGGATACATGTTGAGGGAAAAAGCGCTCGTGTGATACCGGCTTTATTCCTGTTCTTATAATCACTTCATGAATTTGTGGAAACATCTGTTGAATTATCAGTATATTTACTGATAATAATTGATAATAATAATAATAATAATTGATAATAATTATTGCAAGTAATAATTGTTTTCTTATTGTTTAGCCCCACTAGTTTTGAGATTATAAAGCGTTCGACCCATTAGTTTGGCGATGTTAACACCTTTCGCCCATTTTGTTGTAAATTTTAAGACCTTTCGTGCCATTTAGGTGTCGATTATTTCCTGGCGAGCGATAGGGAGCCTGCAATTTTAAGAGGCCGGGATTTTTTTTTACCGAAAAATGTACAAGTTTATCTTGAAAGGAGGTCTAGGGGGTGTTCTTCTAAGCTTGATGGAGGTCTAGGGAGGAAACTAAAAACATATAAGAACATAAGAACATAAGAAAATGGGAGTCTGCAGAAAGCTGATTGGCCTAAGCAAGGCAGATCCCTGTCCCACACAACCCCAATTACAAAGCCCAATTATAGGCTCAACACTCTAATACCCTGAGGATCATCTTACCAAAACGGTTAGAGATTAGAGATTAACGCAGGATTACGGGGGTCTGCAGAGCGCTGATTGGCCCAACCCGGCTGATCCCCCTTCACACCCAACCCTTCTCGTCCATTATGCTTATCCAATTTTATCTTAAAGCTCCCTCTCGTTTTTAATCCCACTATAGCACTTGGTAGTCCATTCCACCCATCTACAACTCTGTTACCAAACCAATATTTGCTTATATCTTTTCTGAAACGAAATTTATCTAATTTGAAACCATTAGTACGAGTTCTTTCGCTATCACTGAGCTTTAGTACATTTGTTATGTCCCCTTTGTTAATCCCACTAACCCACTTGAACACCTCCATCATTTCCCCTCTAACTCTGCATCTCTCTAACGAATGTAAACCTAATTTGTTCAACCTTTCTTTATACGGAAGATTTCTAATATTATGGATAATTTTTGTCATTCTACGTTGTACTCTCTCCAATGAATCTATGTCCATTCTGTAATAAGGACACCAAAATTGAACAGCATAATCCATATGGGGTCTCACTAATGACAAGTAAAGTTTTAAGATAACATCAGCAGTTCTGTTACTCACACTCCTAGAGATGAACCCAAGAATCCTGTTTGCCTTGTTTCGAACGCTTATACACTGTTGTCTAGGCTTCAAATCATTGCTAACAAACACACCTAGATCTTTCTTCACAATTCGAGTTTTCTAATTCCATATTAGCTAGTTTATATTTAACATTTGTATGCATCTTCCCTATCTTTAATACCTTGCATTTGTCAATGTTAAACTTCATCTGCCAATTTACTGACCATTCGTGTAAGGTATCTAGATCCCTTTGGAGGCACTCTATATCTCTATCTGAATCAATTGTTCTCCCCATTTTGGTATCGTCTGCAAATTTACTTATCCTACTAGTTATACCTAAATCAAGGTCATTTATGTATATAACAAACAACAGAGAACCTAATACAGATCCCTGGGGGACACCACTTTTGACTGCTCCCCATTCTGACTTCGTACCATTTATGCTGACTCTCTGCTTCCTACCAATTAGCCATGACCTAATCCATCCCAACAACGCCCCACCTATTCCATGCGCCTCAACCTTTCTCATCAATCTCTCATGGGGGACTCTGTCGAAAGCTTTACTGAAATCTAAATATATTATATCATATGACTTGTCATTATCTACTGCTTCATATACCTCTGAGAAAAAACTAAGCAAATTAGTAAGGCAAGAGCGTCCCTGCGTGAATCCATGCTGAGAAGAATTTATTAAATTAAATGTATCTAAGTGGTTTCTAATTTTACTAGCAATAATTGACTCTAGTAGCTTTCCTATGATTGATGTAAGACTAATGGGACGGTAATTGGATGCTATTGATTTTTCACCTTTTTTGAAGATCGGAACTACGTTTGCAAGCTTCAAAGCTTCTGGAACTATACCTGTCTCCAATGACTTGTTAAATAAAAATGTTAATGGGTAACTTAACTCATCCCTACATTCTTTTAATACTCTAGCATATACCTCATCAGGACCAGGCGATTTATGTGGTTTCAGTCTGTCAATTTCCTTAAGCACATCATTTCTACTTATAGTAACCGTACTTAACCTATTTTCTATACTATCGCTATATACCTTACGGACTTCTGGAAACTGTGCCAAATTTTCATTAGTGAAAACGGAAAGAAATTGACTATTTAATGTACTGCACATTTCTAAATAATTTTCTGTCATTTCTCCTATCGAAGTTTTAAGGGGACCAATTACATCTCTAACCTTGGATGTATATAGTTGGTAAAAAGCTTTAGGATTATTTTTTGAGTCATTGGCAACCTTAATTTCATAATTTCTTTTTTCTTTCCGTGTGAATCTGCAAGACCCGGGATCGAATCCCCACCACGGCAGACATTTCGTGGGTGTGGTAGTACGTCCTAGCATGTTTCACATGCTTGCACCCAGTCAGGGGACATCCTGACGACGTATACAGACTAAACACACATAACAAAGCCACTCCAACACCTACCTCTCTCTCCAACACCCCTTCTCCCCTCTCAATACTCTTCTCTGAGCTAGTGCCTGTATAGAATCGTAAGATTCAGAGTCGTAAAGATTCCAGGACGAGCTCAATAACGGCGGATCCCCAGATTGGCCGTGGTGATTGCACCTAAACACCTACAAAAACAGTTACCAAAAAAAAAAAAGTATATGCTTTTTTACCTGTCTGGATAGATTCTGATAGTAAGCAAGTAGGTGAATTTCGCCTTTCCTAGTTTGTCTATATATTCCTCTCTTTTGTCCTAGAAGATCTAATAGTCTATTATTCATCCATTTGGGTTGGTTCTGTGTTGATCTAAATTTTCTTTTGGGGATGTATTTATTTTGTGCATTGAATACTGACTCGATAAAATTATCGTATGTATCTACCAAGGTTGACGTCTCTTCCTGACTTAAGATGACAGGTGCCTGAGAAGGGGTACACTCATTTGGACACCTGGATCGACTTAATTTTTTGACCATAGGGTCAGCTAATAGGGCTCTTCTTTACCCACCATAATTGGCTTTTCTGAAGTCAGGTATTAATGTTGTATTCTCTCTGGTATTACCTTTCCATTGTATATTAAAATACACAGAATTGTGGTCACTATTTCCTAGGTGGTCCCCTATCTCTACATTATTTACCATATGTTCATTGTTACTGAAAACTAAATCAAGAATATTAT
Source organism: Paralithodes platypus (assembly GCA_032716605.1). Taxonomy (NCBI): domain Eukaryota; kingdom Metazoa; phylum Arthropoda; class Malacostraca; order Decapoda; family Lithodidae; genus Paralithodes; species Paralithodes platypus. The sequence goes on along the minus strand of CM064502.1, from coordinate 33,959,243 downwards.
TACCTCTAGTCGGCGTATCTATGAATTGAAATAAAACAAATTCTTGTACTACCTCTATAAACTCCTCAGAATCAGAGTCTCCTATTTGATGCTGCCAATCTATATTCGGAAAATTAACCCGTACAGCCCCAGCGACGCGTCTGACGCGTCGGCGATGTATGTAACGCACAGCCCCAGAGACGCGCCTGGCGCGTCACCCTAATTGCGCCGACCGTAACCTCAGGTGTAGCCACTCAAGAGGGCTCAGATTTGTATGGGAACTGTGTACGTATCCCACGCAACCGTGCCGATGGTTGAAAACTCTCAAAGTCCACGTGCGTGCGCGTGAGCGCGCAATAACCTGTTTTTTTTGGGTAATTGCCTTAAATTTTTTACTCTTGTAAAATACATTTTCGGGGGCTCTGTAGGACCATTCTTTAAGCTTTTTGAGCGGTTTTTCCTGGTTTTTCCTTCATTCCTAACTCATTCGCTATTGTTTCTGGAATAAAACCATTTTTTGAAAACCGGCCGGGTTCTGGTGAACAAACATTACAAAACTAGCCGGGGCTCCATGGGTTAAAATCCCCCATAATGCACACATTGCTAAACCTTGATGCCATTTTAATTTCCTCCCATAATGACGTTCCGTCATTTCTACTCATATTTGGCGGTTTATACATAACTCCAATTACTATGGTCTCATGAACTACCTTCGTTAACCTCTACCCAAACACTTTCATTATCGTTATTTAGTCTAATACCTGATTTAATACAGCTTTTTAATGTACTCCTGACAAACACTGCTATACCACCACCCCTCTTACTTGTTCGGTCATATTTAAACAAACTATATCCTGGTATATCAAATTCTGCTAAATAATGCCTGGTTTCTGTATTAAGCCACGTTTCAGTTAGCGCTATTATGTCTATATTTTCTTTGCTAACAAGGGCTCTAAGTTCGTTCATTTTGTTACATAGACTCCTACAGTTTGTGTAATATACTCTCAATTTTCTTTTCTTTATACCTAATTTACCTTTATTTCTAACGACATTTCCATCTTCCGTTGCACCATCACTACTATCATTTGCAATATAGTCATCATTTTTAGCATGAGACTGAATATCCTTATCGCTTTCGCCTGACGCTAAAATTGTTCCATTTAACATCTCATTTACACTCTCAATATTTCTGTTCAAAACCCCACAACCACCCTATCTAAAGAACTAGCTAATGTGGAAACCCCTAACCGTGAAAGATGAACCCCATCCCTTGCGTACATCCCATCTCTCCCATAGAAACTATCCCAGTTATCAATGAATGGTATTGCTTTTTCTTTGCAATATTTCTCCAAACGGCAATTGACACCAATCGCCCTGGATGTCCATTCCTCGGGAACTCCTCTTCTGGGTAGGATACAATGTACTACAGGGATCCCTCCCTTCATCCTAACCTTATCTAACACATCCCGATACTGCTGCAGCAGTTCCTCAGTTCTACCCTTACCAACATCGTTACTCCCGGCACTGAGACAGATAATGGGGTTATCTCCACTATCTTCCAAGATGTGGTCCATCTTCTCTAAAACCCTCCCAACTCCATGGCCAGGCAGACACACAACCTTCCTAAGTTTAGTGCGGGTTGTTACAATCCAGGTTCTCAAAGACACAGGGCTCTTCAACGTTGGACTAGATTATGGCAAAATGCAACAACGGTAACACTAGATCCAACCCCTGCCTTAAACACTGGAAAACAAAACACCATTACCGCCCTGAGTCGTGCCTGGACAACGAGGTATCCTATGACTCGGTAACTGGTGCACACACACTAGGCTGACGCTCGATGAAACAGCCTATTCTCAAACAGTAAAAGATTACTCGATTATGTTACACAAAGAAAAGATAGTTAACGTGATTAATTAACGTTACGGTAGATACTCAAATAACTGGCACTCCTGTATTAAAGAAAGTGCAATGCTAGTCCTGCAACATCAACTGGAAACTTCTGAAATAAGTCTGATGCTGGGAAGATGTTCGTAAAGAATCTTGAACAATTATAATGCAGAATATGGGTCACAATAAATGCTAGGACATATAGTAATAATAGGCAGGCGAATAATAAAGACTGCGCAAAGGTAGTAATGCTCGACAACTAAAGAAATGTTTCGTGACACAACGCAACAGCCTACTAGGGTTGTGCAACTCAACAACAACCTCGGCTCAAAAGTGCAGTGAATAATAATGCTGCATACATATTATAATGGGGCTTATCTCTAACCAGTGTCTGCTCAGTTAATAAAGTCTAGCTGGGGTATCAAGGCAGGGCAACAATGGGCGAGCATGCGGCTCGTAGCCTAACGTTGTCCGAAGGTGGTATAATGAAGATTACGTTATATGACGGGGATGCTCTCTTGATAAATCTAGGTCTCTAGTACCTAGCTCTATCCTGGCGATCCCTCAGAAGTCAACACAAAGAGGCAGCACTATGTTGTGAGGGATAGGCTATGGCCCTCTCACACCACAGCGCTGTGCTCGCAAAGTAAACCCACCCGAAGACAACTTAGGCTCCCACAGTACCTGCCGATGTCGTGCAGGGCTTTGCTAACACTGCACACATCGGAGACAACAACTCGGTAACCTTACCCCTAGTCTAGCTTTAGATAACCAAGCAGAATCACTCAACACCTTGCCAGGGAGACATATACCGGTCTACAACCTTCCCGAGAGAGGACACATACAGAAAAGTCCGTCTCTCAAAACCTCAATAAAGCATAATACCTCCTTAACCTAATACATGGAAATATCTGAGAGCTTCGCGTACAATACGACTGGTCGACGGTGAACGTCTATGCTGAAACCAGAAGGGATGTTGAGTCTAATAAAGATTAGAGAATGAGAAAGGAGAAGTCGAGAGAGAGAAATAGTATGCAAAGTGGCGAGTATGGGGGACAGAATTGCAAAGGATGTAGGCGATGCGCGTGTCAGGCAAGCTCTGAGCTGGTAAAGAACACGAGGCCGCGACGGGAAGGGACTAGTTGACCACCCGGCCGCCAACGCCGTCAGCGCCCAAGCGAGCCGCGTCATAGCTGGGCCAGGTGTACTCCCTCACCCTCTCTCGCTCGCCTCCCACACAAGCAACATTTATATTATAGCGAATATAAAATATAAGGTGCGGTCACAGACCAAAACAAATACCATTTCTAGACTGTCTGTGGCAACACGACACTAATTAAATAAAGCAGATCATTCTAGGATAACTGTAGCCCATCCCCCCATCCTGGCGAGTGCTAGCGAGCTGCAATGCCCCACGCAACCATTCTGCTAACGCCGGGAGGCGTCACAGGGTAGCCCTAACTAAATGTCTTACCATGGGGTCGCCCACAATCGACACAGACTTACCTTCTCGGGACACAGACTTACCTTTCCCTCGGGAGGATCCAGCAGCTGCAGTTGGAGAACCCCCGGTGGTGGCAGAAGCTCCCTTGGTGGTGGTGGTGGTGGTGGTGGTGGTGGTAGGTAGCACAGCGTCAGCGGTTGGAGCTGAGTTGGCGGCAGGCACTTCGGCTAACCCTCCCTTATCCTGACTATCTTTTCCCTCACATTCGTCTCGCAATGGAGAGAATGTATTTGTCACACTCATACCTATTCTACTATCCTGCTTCTTGAGTGTGACTTTCCCACCCGTATTTTTAACAACCTGCCATGAATATAATTTTTCATCAACTTCCTCCCTTTTCCCCTTACTCGACTTAATTTCCTCTTGGCTAAGCTTGAAAGCTAGATTTTCGTCTTTAATCAAATCCACTTCCCTCTGAAGTTTAACATTAACCTCCCTTAGAGCCAAGACCTCTTCCTTCACCACAACCATCTCTTCCCTTACCTGGAGAATAAGATGATGCAGTTCAGTAAAGGACTCGCACTCCATACCTGACATGATCCCAAAAATCTTAGCGAGGAGCAAACAACTAAGTACAGAAAACAAAAACAAATAAGTCAACTAACAGCTAAAAACTGAGCTAAAACACTTCTATATAATTATACAGGAGTGCACTGCCTCCAAACACAGGTAGGTGCGTATGGTCACTGGGTCACGAGCAGGTGGTCCGGGCAGGAACTCAGATTAACACAACCTCCTCTTGTCACTGACTGAACTGAACTGACTATATAATATATACTGAATATATGAATAAATTAATTGTACACAAAGCACCTGTAGCATGATCGCTAAAACCAACCTGGAGTTAAGGGGAGGCAGACCGTTTGTTTGGTCTATTAATTCATTTATTCATATATTGTTTTAGGTTTCCTCCCTAGACCTCCATTAAGCTTAGAAGAACACCCCCTAGACCCCCCTTCTAGATAAATTTGTAAATTTTTCGGTAGAAAAATTTCCCGGCCGAAGGCCGGTTTCCTCTTAAAATTGCAGGCTCGCTATCGCTCGCCAGGAAATAATCGACACCTAAATGGCACGAAAGGTCTTAAAATTGACAACAAAATGGGGTGAAAGGTGTTAAAATCGCCAAACTAATGGGCCGAACTCTTATAATCTCAAAACTAGTGGGCTAAACATTAGGCAGAAGGGGGTCCCGAAAAACGGTCTGCCTCCCCTAATTAAATGTGGCGGTATGGTCTAAAGTGGGAGGCCACCTGGCGAGAGGTACTTTTATGGCAGAGCTATATCTGGAGAGAGAGAGAGAGTTACAAGGAACAGTTAGTATCTTAGAGACCTTGCAGTCCATTCCAGGGAGATACTCAAACAACCACGAAGGGCGGTGCCACTAGCAGTGGTGAACTCAACATAGGTAGACATAGGTAGGTAGGAAGGAGAGAGATTGTTTAGTGCACTACAGTACACTCACTACAGTGTGTGTGTGTGTGTGTGAGAGAGAGAGATATATAGATCGAGAGAGAGAGAGTGACAGTGACAGAGAGTTACAAGGAACAGTTAGTATATCAGAGACCTTGCAGTCCATTCCAGGGAGATACTCAAACAACCACGAAGGGCGGTGCGCTCCTCGGTGCCACTAGCAGTGGTGAACTCAACATCGGTAGACATAGGTAGGTAGGAAGGAGAGAGATTGTTTAGTGCACTACAGTACACTCACTACAGTGTACAAAGGAAATCAAGCAACAACAGATCTAGTGACCCTTCTAGGTTGCTTGTCCTCCAAAACATAAGAACATAAGAACATAAGAAAATGGGAGTCTGCAGAAAGCCGATTGGCCTAAGCAAGGCAGATCCCTGTCCCACACAACTCCAATTCAATTACAAAGCCCAATTATAGGCTTCACACTCTAATACCCTGAGGATCATCTTACCAAAGCGGTTAGAGATTAACGCAGGATTATGGGGGTCTGCAGAGCGCTGATTGGCCCAACCCGGCTGATCCCCCTTCACACCCAACCCTTCTCGTCCATATGCTTATCCAAATTTTATCTTAAAGCTCCCTACAGTTTTAGATCCCACTATAGCACTTGGTAGTCCATTCCACCCATTCCACACTGAGGATCAAGTGTCCAAACAGTGGTTTAGAGTGGGTAAGGGAACATTGGAAAGGGAATTACTGCCCTGGAACTAATGTCCGTGGCAGGATTAGGAAGTTAGTAGGGGACAGATGGGTTAGTAACTGAGGGGGGGATAAAATAAAGTTATTCATTTACAAACGCAGTCAGTCGCGGGTTTGATGCGAGATATTTGTCTAGGCGGAGTTTAAATGAATCAACGGTGATGCAGTCTATAACGTTTCGGGGAAGCCCATTCCACAAGTTGACAACTCGATTGAAGAAGAAATTCTTAGATTCGTGTGAGTTAAAAGATTTACCAATAATTTTGCAACCGTTTCCCCGCGTGTAATTAGATTGGTCAATAGTGAAGTACTTACTACAGTTCATATTGTCGATGCCTTTGATGATTTTGAACACTTGAATTAAGTCACCTCTTAATCTGCGCTGGGTTAAAGGAAATAGATTTAATTCTCTAAGACGCTCTTCGTATGGTTTGTTCTTTAGGCTAGGTATCATTTTGGTAACTCTACGTTGAACTCGTTCTAGCTTGTTTATATCTTTTTGGTAATAAGGGCACCAGGATTGAACGCAGTATTCCAGAAGAGGGTGGACTAATGAATTGTAAAGGGTTAGGATAACTTCTTTGGATTTATGCTCAAATGACCTGCCTATAAAGCCAATTATTTTGTTTGCCTTCTTAACAACTTCTGAACATTGTTGACTCGGTTTTAGGTTACTCGATATTGTTACTCCCAGATCAGTTTCTCTGTTTACATTCTTAAGCTGAGTGCCATTCATCGAATAGTTTGCTTTCTCATTTAGGTATCCGATATGTAGTACTTTACATTTATCCGCATTGAAACTCATTTGCCAAATTTGGGCCCAACATGACAATTTATCTAGATTGTGTTGCATATCGTCAACTTGTTCTTTTGAGAGTACGCTATTTGCAATTTTTGTATCGTCAGCAAATTTTGAGATTGTACAGGTGAGACCCTCATCTATGTCGTTGATGTAAATTAGAAAGAGAATTGGTCCTAGTACCGATCCCTGGGGCACCCCGCTACTTACATTGGTCCATTTTGATGCCTTACCGTTTATGACTACTCTTTGCTTTCTGTCGCTGAGCCAATTTTCTATCCATTTCAACACACCGTCTTGTATTCCATGCGCTTTTAGTTTTAGCAGTAAACGTTTGTGGGGAACTTTGTCAAAGGCCTTTTGAAAATCAAGGTATATAATATCTACAGCTTTACTCTCATCGTAGAGGTTGAGGATATCGTGGAAGAAGTCTAAGAGGTTTGTTAAACAGGAACGTTTTTACGAAAGCCGTGTTGAGTATCTTTAAGTATGTTATTTTCCTCTAATTGATTTACGAGTCTGTCTCGTATGACCGTTTCTAGCATTTTACATACAACTGAGGTTAAGCTAATTGGACGATAGTTACTGGGTAGGGATTTGCTGCCTTTTTTGAATATCGGTGTTACGTTGGCTAGCTTCCACTGATCGGGCATAGTTCCAGACTGCAAGGATTTATTGAATAGTAATGTCAGTGGTTTAGAGAGCTCATCCTTAGCTTCCTTTAGAACTCTAGGCGAGATTGTATCATGTCCAGGCGTTTTATTTACCTTGAGTTTATCTAAACAATTCAATACTTCTCTCTCTGTAACGGTGATATTGCTTAGAACATCTGAATTATCAATCTGAATCGGCGATGGTGTAGGGATATCACTGAGGTCTTCTGTTGTAAAAACTGATGCAAAGAAGGTATTGAGGGCATTACTCATTTGTTCTTCGTCTTTGGTGTATTCTCCATTTTCATCGACTAACGGTCCAACAGTTGAAGTAACAACTTTTTTCTTTCTGATATAACTATAGAATTCTTTCGGGTTTGTTTTACTTTGATTCGCAATATGTAACTCTAAGGTCTTTTTACTTTGCTTAATTAACTTTTTGGCTTTGCGTCGTAGCTCTACAAATTTCAGCCGTTCTTCGTCATTTTGTGAGGATTTTAATCTATCATTAGCAAATTTTTTAGCAAGCAGGCAGTTTGAAATATCTTTATTCCACCATTTGGGCTTATTATTATGGCCTGGACGCCGAGTTTTCGATGGTATGCAGTCTTGCACTGCTTTTAGGTAAGTGGCTTCGAATAACTTCCAAGATGTATTTATGTCGTTATTGTGAATTAAAAAGCTCCAGTCAGTTTCTTTAAACATAGCTCTAAGTTTATGGAAGTTTGCTTTCTTGAAATTAGGGACTTTTTCGATGCTACTATTTGGTTCGTTACTAGTAAACTTTAAAGTGAAAGTTATCGTACGATGGTCGCTGTTACTGAATTCATCACCAACATTCAAATTCTCTATTAATTCTTCTTTTGTTGCAAGTACAATGTCAAGAACGTTATTACCTCGGGTCGGCGTTCCAACAAATTGATAAAGCGAACTCTCTTGCAAGTTCGTATACAAGTCATGTCCGGAGTGTGAAGTAAGAGTATCGCCCCACTTGGTCACAGGTAAATTAAAGTCACCAAAAATTACGGTATCTTGCGAGTTACTTACATCTGCAATTTGTTCGTAAATATCTCGGTCAGTTTGCACTGATTGAGCTGGAGGTCTGTATATTAATGCAAGTATTATTTTGGTACCTTTATTATTCTTTATTAGGACAAAAGATGTGTCGACGTTCACAATTTGAGGTTTTGACAAGAGGGTAGGGTTAAGACTTTCTTTGATATAAAGTAAAACGCCACCTCCATTTCGATTTATTCGGCTTTTCTCAAACATTACATAACCGGGAAGTGAATACTCTGCTAAAAAGTCTCTATCTTCTGTATTGAGCCAAGATTCTGTTATGCCAATCACATCATAATTTTCTGTAAACACTAGCTCCTCTAAATCTGAAAATTTATTGCGTATGCTACGAGCGTTTGCATAGAAAACCTTTAAATTTGTTATTTTAGAACTCACGGAACGCTCTTTAATAATATTTTTGGTTCTTGTCGGATCTACATTTATGTTCATGGCTGTCCTCGGTCCTCGCTGTCTTCGGTCCTTATCGCTGGTGGTCCTCGGTTGCCTCTGTTTTTTTCTTGGCGTTGGATGATTTATGTCACTGCTGCTTCTTCTCGGATGGCGTTTTTTTATCCATGGCTGCGGACTGCTTCGTGTAGGAGACGACCCATGCGTGCTGAAACGTACCTTACAGTATATACGTACCTTATACGTACGGATACGTACCTTACAGTATATAGGCTACTGTAGGTATGGAGGATACGTACCTTACAGTATATAGGCTATACTGTAGGTATGGAGGATACGTACCTTACAGTATATAGGCTATACTGTAGGTATGGAGGATACGTACCTTACAGTATATAGGTTATACTGTAGGTATGGAGGATACGTACCTTACAGTATATAGGTTATACTGTAGGTATGGAGGATACGTACCTTACAGTATATAGGCTACTGTAGGTGTGTGTGTGTGTGTGTGAGAGAGAGATAGATAGATAGATCGAGAGAGAGAGAGTGACAGTGACAGAGAGTTACAAGGAACAGTTAGTATCTCAGATACCTTGTGGTCCTGTCCAGGGAGATACTCGAAGTGGAAGGAGATATATTGTTTAGTGCAATACACTCACTACAGTGTGTGTGTGTGTGTGTGTGTGTGTGAGAGAGAGAGAGAGAGAGTGAGAAATCTGTGAATAATTCTGCCGTGTATAAACCAAATCAATTGAAATTGTTCGGTTATGTCATGGGTGTAGGCATGCAACATTTATTCTCAGTATCTCATCCCATATGGTGACAAATTAATATTGTTTTTACCACAAGATACTGATCCTAATCTTGATCTCAATCCACAAAAACAACAATAACAGTAAATTCAACTCACTCAATAGTTTCCTTCGCTATTCGTGAACCCTAGTCTCTGTAACTCAATAAGGGCTGGTTCCAATGTTAATTAACTCAGACACGACTTATTAACCCTTTTTGTACCGGGGACGTCCTTTTCATTGTATTCTACCACATACCCTTCCTAAGCTTCATCAAATTGTATAAATGCAGCTGGAATATTAACAACAAAATATGTCGCTGGTACTGTAGGGGTTAACAATTTAACATACATATTACTTCAGAGGGATATTATATATATACGGTAGGGTAGGGGTGTGGTAGGATATAAGGTATGGTTGTTCAAGGAGTGAGTAGGGTGATTATTATGATCATTTGGAGAGGGAGGAACAGCACCAGAATCATCCTAGGTGGAGTTTTAGGGAAAGTTTGGGCGAAGAGTTCAGCTTTGTCAGAGTAAGACATGATGGTGGTGCTGTCAGAGTTGAAAAGAGGAGGGAAAGACGAGGAAATTGAATTGTTGAAGAGATATTTGATAAATGCCAAAAGGCTTGGGAAGAGCTAGAGTGAGAAAGTTCAGAACATTTATCATTGATGAAAGCGTTTTTGGCAGGTTGAAGAACACATTTGGCATGATTCAATAGAATACAAAATAAGAGATTATTTAGTTTGAAATCAAAGGTACGTTTGAATGCTTCCTTGTTATTGCAGACCACAGTAGAACAAGCGTGAGTAAACAAGGATTTCTTTGCATTAGACATAAAAACAAAACAAAATTGAATGTATGCCTCCATCCCCAATATTACTACCTCCCTGATGCGTTTAGCACTCTCCGAGGGTTCCCGGCCTAATGTTGTACGTGTTTATAAATATATTATGTTGTCTCGATTTTACGTGTTTATTATTCAGGTCGACCACTGCAGCACAATACAATGCTAGGGGAATTTCTCCACTACCGTTTATTGCTTTTCTGTGTATTCATGAATAATATTCTATAAGCAAGTAATTCCAACCTCACACTCCACAAACACTAAGAACAAACAATTGAGGGTATGTCTTACATTAAAGATAACCGATCAAGTGAATGGCATTTAATATAACGTGAGTAGATTACGCTATTTATCTCTATTATTTAAAGCATCTGTAAATTGTGGAGCATCAGACGTCAGACGGCCAACCCCGCTATACTGGTCATCTGAGAAGTGGCTGCTTCACACAACACGGGACTTGTTCAGCTGATCAGGTGTTCGTCTTCTGATTGATGTCAAGGTTCTTGAGCCATAACAAACATCTGTAATGATACAAATGCCAGCATTAATGGGTCAGCTATTTACCGAGATGATGTCTGGAATCTTGATTCAGTCAGCCATGATTATATACTCGTATGTGAGTATACTATATACTGTATACTCGTAGATACACCTTACTTATGACTAAGCACTTCACCTTACCTTTGGGAAAGAAGTGATATATGAAATTATTTTGCTTCCACTTGCATTTTCCAGCAGCAGGCCGGTTCCTCCGTAAACACGGGGTCGCTATCGCTTGCCAAGGAAAACATGGACACCTAAATGGCACGAAAGTTCTTAATATTGACAAAGAAATGTGGCGAAAGGTCTTATAATCGTTTAAATAATGGGCCGAACGTCATAAAATCTAAAAAAAAAAAAAAAATGGGGCTAAACATGAGGGAGAAGGGGGGGGGGGGGCAGAAACATTAATAACCATCCCCCCTTAGAACTTCAGTGACGCTACGCATTGGTTGGCTATAACACGCGTCCTAGACAGTGTGAGAGAGGGAGATAATATAACACGCGTCCTAGACAGTGAGAGAGGGAGATGATATAACACGCGTCCTAGACAGTGTGAGAGAGGGAGCTGATATAACACACGTCCTAGACAGTGTGAGAGAGGGAGATGATATAACACGCGTCCTAGACAGTGTGAGAGAGGGAGATGATATAACACGCGTCCTAGACAGTGTGAGAGAGGGAGATGATATAACACGCGTCCTAGACAGTGTGAGAGAGGGAGATGATATAACACGCGCCCTAGACAGTGTGAGAGAGGGATATGATATAACACGCGTCCTAGACAGTGTGAGAGAGGGAGATGATATAACATGCGTCCTAGACATTTTGAGAGAGGGAGATGATATAACGCGCCCTAGACAGTGTGAGAGAGGGAGATGATATAACACGCATCCTAGACAGTGTGAGAGAGGGAGATGATATAACACGCGTCCTAGACAGTGTGAGAGAGGGAGATGATATAACACGCATCCTAGACAGTGTGAGAGAGGGAGATGATATAACACGCGCCCTAGACAGTGTGAGAGAGGGAGATGATATAACACGCATCCTAGACAGTGTGAGAGAGGGAGATGATATAACACGCGTCCTAGACAGTGTGAGAGAGGGAGATGATATAACACGCGTCCTAGACAGTGTGAGAGAGGGAGATGATATAACACGCGCCCTAGACAGTGTGAGAGAGGGATATGATATAACACGCGTCCTAGACAGTGTGAGAGAGGGAGATGATATAACATGCGTCCTAGACAGTGTGAGAGAGGGAGATGATATAACACGCATCCTAGACAGTGTGAGAGAGGGAGATGATATAACACGCGTCCTAGACAGTGTGAGAGAGGGAGATGATATAACACGCATCCTAGACAGTGTGAGAGAGGGAGATGATATAACACGCGCCCTAGACAGTGTGAGAGAGGGAGATGATATAACACACGTCCTAGACAGTGTGAGAGAGGGAGATGATATAACACGCGTCCTAGACAGTGTGAGAGAGGGAGATGATATAACACGCGTCCTAGACAGTGTGAGAGAGGGAGATGATATAACACGCGTCCTAGACAGTGTGAGAGAGGGAGATGATATAACACGCGTCCTAGACAGTGTGAGAGAGGGAGATGATATAACACGCGTCCTAGACAGTGTGAGAGAGGGAGATGATAACACGCGTCCTAGACAGTGTGAGAGAGGGAGATGATATAACACGCGTCCTAGACAGTGTGAGAGAGGGAGATGATATAAACACGCATCCTAGACAGTGTGAGAGAGGGAGATGATATAACACGCGTCCTAGACAGTGTGAGAGAGGGAGATGATATAACACGCGTCCTAGACAGTGTGAGAGAGGGAGATGATATAACACGCGTCCTAGACAGTGTGAGAGAGGGAGATGATATAACACGCGTCCTAGACAGTGTGAGAGAGGGAGATGATATAACACGCGTCCTAGACAGTGTGAGAGAGGGAGATGATATAACACGCGTCCTAGACAGTGAGAGAGGGAGATGATATAACACGCGTCCTAGACAGTGTGAGAGAGGGAGCTGATATAACACACGTCCTAGACAGTGTGTGAGAGAGGGAGATGATATAACACGCGTCCTAGACAGTGTGAGAGAGGGAGATGATATAACACGCGTCCTAGACAGTGTGAGAGAGGGAGATGATATAACACGCGTCCTAGACAGTGTGAGAGAGGGAGATGATATAACACGCGTCCTAGACAGTGTGAGAGACGGTGCTGTTATACCACGCGTCCTAGACAGTGTGAGAGAGGGAGATGATATAACACGCGTCCTAGACAGTGTGAGAGAGGGAGATGATATAACACGCGTCCTAGACAGTGTGAGAGAGGGAGATGATATAACACGCGTCCTAGACAGTGTGAGAGAGGGAGATGATAACACGCGTCCTAGACAGTGTGAGAGAGGGAGATGATATAACACGCGTCCTAGACAGTGTGAGAGAGGGAGATGATATAACACGCGTCCTAGACAGTGTGAGAGAGGGAGATGATATAACACGCGTCCTAGACAGTGTGAGAGAGGGAGATGATATAACACGCGTCCTAGACAGTGTGAGAGAGGGAGATGATATAACACGCGTCCTAGACAGTGTGAGAGAGGGAGATGATATAACACGCGTCCTAGACAGTGTGAGAGAGGGAGATGATATAACACGCGTCCTAGACAGTGTGAGAGAGGGAGATGATATAACACGCGTCCTAGACAGTGTGAGAGAGGGAGATGATATAACACGCGTCCTAGACAGTGTGAGAGAGGGAGATGATATAACACGCGTCCTAGACAGTGTGAGAGAGGGAGATGATATAACACGCGTCCTAGACAGTGTGAGAGAGGGAGATGATATAACACGCGTCCTAGACAGTGTGAGAGAGGGAGATGATATAACACGCGTCCTAGACAGTGTGAGAGAGGGAGATGATATAACACGCGTCCTAGACAGTGTGAGAGAGGGAGATGATATAACACGCGTCCTAGACAGTGTGAGAGAGGGAGATGATATAACACGCGTCCTAGACAGTGTGAGAGAGGGAGATGATATAACACGCGTCCTAGACAGTGTGAGAGAGGGAGATGATATAACACGCGTCCTAGACAGTGTGAGAGAGGGAGATGATATAACACGCGTCCTAGACAGTGTGAGAGAGGGAGATGATATAACACGCGTCCTAGACAGTGTGAGAGAGGGAGATGATATAACACGCGTCCTAGACAGTGTGAGAGAGGGAGATGATATAACACGCGTCCTAGACAGTGTGAGAGAGGGAGATGATATAACACGCGTCCTAGACAGTGTGAGAGAGGGAGATGATATAACACGCGTCCTAGACAGTGTGAGAGAGGGAGATGATATAACACGCGTCCTAGACAGTGTGAGAGAGGGAGATGATATAACACGCGTCCTAGACAGTGTGAGAGAGGGAGATGATATAACACGCGTCCTAGACAGTGTGAGAGAGGGAGATGATATAACACGCATCCTAGACAGTGTGAGAGAGGGAAATGATATAACACGCGTCCTAGACAGTGTGAGAGAGGGAAATGATATAACACGCGTCCTAGACAGTGTGAGAGAGGGAGATGATATAACACGCGTCCTAGACAGTGTGAGAGAGGGAGATGATATAACATGCGTCCTAGACAGTGTGAGAGAGGGAGATGATATAACACGCGTCCTAGACAGTGTGAGAGAGGGAGATGATATTATAACTGGCACTGTATCTTCCGTATGAGTAGTATAGGTAGCGCCAGCGAACTTGACAATAATCTTGACCCATTAACTTCATATAACTCGAAATGAATGAAAGCAATCGGACTGACGTTTCTATCATTTGGGAAGAGTCCACCAGGAAATAGGTGTGGATATTTACAGAAAGTTTGCTCAAGGCCTTTTTGAGTTACAGAGAAGTCAGGGATCAAGATTATTGTCAAGTTCGTTGGCGCTACATATAGGATTGTATGGCATAGGTGACAGTGCATGCTATATAAAAAACAAAAAAATACACAAAAAAATGCTATACTTGCGCTGAACGCAAGGTTTACCACGGTGCATTGTGGGAAATGGGCGACATCGCGGAGCTATCCACCCTCGCTCTCCTTCAACAATTCTATAATATATGCAGTTAGTCGAAAATTCTGTAGCTGACACATACTTTGGTCTATGCATACTGTTGTTGTATATATTTTTAAATCACCCATATTCATAAATAACATATTTACAATACAAAATCAGCAGGTATTTTCCCGCCAATTTTGTTATGATAATTAATCAGCTTATAATTATGTTTGTAGTCATTATCAGCTGCATATGGACTTTCCCTTTGTTACTATACTATATAAGCACTTAGTGTAGTCGTATATTGTATAATAAATACGTGTAGAATCACACAACAATTGAGATAAACTGTGCATATCCTAGGTGTTGGGTCTAGTGATGTCTACAGTCGTAGCTCTGGCGCTAGTTCAGAAGCGTCCACCAGAGTTATCAAAGGAATTGTTGGTAGGGAGAATTGGTAGTAATATTTTCTTGATTAACCCCTTCTCTACCGGCTACGTCTTTTTCACTTTATTCTGGGTACTATTAGACGATTGTATTTAGTTTATAATTGGCCTCTAGCAATTAACACGCTTCGAACTATCTCACTTACCCTTTTTACTGCCACAGATCCTTCTTCAACTGCACAAAATCGTCAAAATTTACCTACAATAAAATGAAAAAGACGCCGTCGGTACAGAAGGGGTTAAGCCGGTGTCACACGAGCGTTTTTTTCCATCAAGTTTTCATGAACAAGTTTTTTCTCGTATTATTACCGGGACATTTTCTCGAGGGGTATCGGCAAGTAGACTGAAGGTAGATTATGTTTGAGTTAGACGGATGAATTATGATAAAGTGTAATTTGTTAAGCTTCCAGACCATAATTGCTCGAATTATGATAAAGTGTAATTTGTTAAGCTTCCAGACCATAATTGCTCGAATTATGATAAAGTGTAATTTGTTAAGCTTCCAGACCATAATTGCTCGAATTATGATAAAGTGTAATTTGTTAAGCTTCCAGACCATAATTGCTCGAATTATGATAAAGTGTAATTTGTTAAGCTTCCAGACCATAATTGCCTGTACAAATTGCTCGAAAATGCGCTCGTGTAACACCAGCTTTACTCAAGTCAAGCATATGTATAAAGTCTTTGCTCAAGTCGTTTTAGAGTTACAGAGGTTCTGGTCTACATATTTGGAACAGAGTATAGAGTTTCCTCTCGGTCTTCCCTCCCAGACCACTGACCAGGCACAGTGTTGCCAAGAGCTACTTTCCCGCTAGATCTAGGGGGGGGGGGGGGTTACTTCGATCTAGAGACAAATTATACAACTAGCAACATGCATTCTAGTGGTATTCTGGAGGTTTTAGCCATTTTAGAGTGATATTCTAGAGATTGTGGCATTATTCTAGCGACTTTTGGCTTGTATGTTCTATCTAGCGTACTTGATTTGGTAACACTGACCAGGCCCTCTGAACCCTTCATCCTTAAGGGGAGGTTTTTACTTTGTTCCCTATATTTCCATCAAGCTCACGATTACACCCCGTAGACCCCCTTTCAAGATAAATGTTTACATTTTTCGGTAGAAAAATGTCCCGGCCGAAGGCCGATACCTCTTAAATTACAGGCTTGCTATCGCTCGCCAGGAAAAAGTCGACGCCTAATTGGCACGAAAGCTCTTAAAATTGACAGAAGTGGGGCGAAAGTTCTTAAGATCGCCAAACTAATGGGGCGAAAGTCTTAAAATCTCAAAAGCAGTGGGGCTAAACATGAGGGAGAAAGGGATCCAGAAAAAATCCCTCAAGTGGAAATCTCCCCTTAACTACCCGCCATCCCTTCCACACACCACCACCTCCCTTTCCCTCTCCTCCCCATCCTATCTATCTATCTATCTATCTATATGCTCAGGCCCAATCCCCAGTTTTCCTATTTTTGTATTTTTATTTTCTATGTCATTCTATTTTATTATTTTGTTTTTCCTTTTTTCTTGGGGGTGGCCGACTCAAGACAGAGCATGAACAGGGAAAACACAAAAACAACATAAAACAATGAACAAACACAGAATAAAACCCAAATTCACACACGTCAAGGTCACCCAGGAGAAGACCCAGAGACCAGGGTCACCAAGGTCGCTCCATACATTAATTTATTACACCACCACTACCACTACCATTCCTCCACATAACCAGTACCATTCCACCTCCTTTAAGCCGGTATCACACGAGAGCTTTTATAGTCAACATTCGATGATCAACATTATTTCTGGCAACATTTCTTGAATATTTTGCACTGGTATCGGAAACTAGACTGATGATATATGAATTTAGGTGACATAAATCATATACAGGTATATGTTTACCTCCTAAGCTGCCAGATCAGTCTTAAGGATAAATATTGAGTGAAAAAGCGCTCGTGTGATACCGCCTCTACACATCCACGTAAACCTATTGCCTCTCTATCCCTCCATAATTATACAGCCTATATTCTATCCCTCCATATATTCTCAACTACACAGCTTAATTAAGGGGACATGGGCCGCTTTTCTGGACCACTTTCTCCCTCATGTTTAGCCCCATTAGTTAGTCGATTTTACGACCTTTCGCCCCATTTCTTCGTCAATATTTAGACCTTTCGTGCTACTTAGGTGTCGATATTTTCCCTGGCGAACGATAGTGAGCCTGTAATGTTGGAAGAACCAGCCTTCGGCCGGGACATTTTTCTACCGAAAAATATGAAAATTAATTTAGAAGGGGGATCTAATGGATTTTTGTTTAAAATGTGATGGAGGTCTAGGGAGGAAACTATAGCTCTTCCCAACCTTTCTGGCATCTAGCCAAAACACTTTCCAACAATTTTTCTTCTTCGTCTTCCCCTCCCCCTTTCCACTCTGACGGGCACTACCAGCACTTCTTCTTCTGACAAAGCTGAATTCTTCGCCCAAACTTTTGCTAGAAACTCCACCTTGGATTATTCCGGTGTTATTCCTCCCTCTCCAAACCCCTCTCTCCTACTTATGCCTAACACTTTCTACCCTCTCTGGGCTTAAGGGGAGGCAGACCGTTTTTCTGGACCCCCGTCTCCCTAATGTTTAGCCCCACTAGTTTTGAGATTATAAGATGTTTGGCCCATTAGTTTGGCGATTTTAACACCTTTCGCCCCATTTCGTTGTCAATTTTAAGACCTTTCGTGCCATTTAGGTGTTGATTATTTCCTGGCGAGCGATAGCGAGCCTGCAATTTTAAGAGGAATCGGCCTTCGGCCGGGACATTATTCTATCGAAAAATTTACAAATTTATCTTGAAGGGGGGTCTAGGGGGTGCTTTTATAAGCTTGATGGAGGTCTAGGGAGGAAACTAAAAACATATATGAATAAATGAATTAATAGACCTAACAAACGGCCAGCCTCCCCTTAATATAATACTAAGAATGCATACGGACCTGATGGTGTTCCTCCTGTTGTATTATAAAACTGAGTTCCCATGCTGACTCCCTGCCTAAACAAACTCTTCCGTCTCTGTCTCTCCTCTAACGTTTTCCACCTTGCAGTATGTTCACTCTCATGCAACCTGTCCCAAAAAAGGTTGACCGATCTCAACCCTCCAACTAACGTCTAATTGCTCTCCTTTCTTGCATCTCTAAATTACTGGCTCGCTGTCACTTGCCAGGAAACAATCGACACCTAAATGGCAAAAAGGTCTTAAAATCGTCAAACTAATGGGGCTGCGAATGATGGAGAAGGAGTTACAGGACAAGAAAACCTGTCCCTTAAGAGGAGATGGGCCGTTTTTCTGGTTCCTTTTTTCCCTCGTGTTTAGCCCCATTAGTTTTCAGATATTAAGATGTTTGCCCCATTAGTTAGTCGATTTTAAGACCTTTTGCCCAATTTCTTCGTCAATATTTAGACCTTTTCATGCTATTTAGGTGTCATTTTTTTCTCTGCCGAACGATAGTGAGCCTGTAATGTTGGAAGAGCCGGCCTTCGGCCGGGAATTTTTTCTACCAAACAATGTACAAGTTAATCTAGAAAGGGGATCTAATGGATTTTTTTTTTTTTTTTTTTTTTTTAATTTGATGGTGGTCTAGGAAGGAAACTAGAAAAATAATGAATACATGCAAAAATCGCCCAAAAATTGAACCATCCCCCCTTAACTCACTGACATCAAAACAGAACAATTAATCTCCACTTGAAGTACAGACCCTGAACACAGCCTTACTAAGCCAAGAGATGCCTTCGTTGGGATCAAACAAGCCAGTTCTGTAGTGGACCAAGTTAGACTGACGACGAAAATAATAATTTGCAAATAGAGAGGCGCTTGGGAGACTGCGTGCCTAAAAGTGGCAGAAGTATGTGCTCTACCGTTCGCATCATAAATGTAATCACTTCTTCCTTACTGCATAACTATATGACCAGCAAATTTCGCAAGATTCAGTTAATAGCCTGTGACGCTTCTGCATAGTAGCCACGTGCGGGCATGCGCGCGCGTCGGCTACCCAGCCGTTTAGAAACCGGCTGGCGGCAGCCGGCCGGCCGGCTTTTCCTTAGTATATATCCTACGACAATGTAACTAATGTCTGGGATATTCTTATGTTGTTTCACAGCTTGTAGCTGCCCTTATTCTTAACCAACGCATCTTAGTATATTTTATTCTCGATAGTTGATTGTTTCATTATAATATATAAGATGTAAGTTTAGTGAGAGTGGGAGGAGACGAGCGGGAGAGAGAGACCGGCTGGGGGACGTTGCTTCGCGCGGAGAGTCTAGCTTGGGACGAGCCTGATGTGCCACATGCATTTGTTCGCAACGTTAGGCTTAGTTTCGACTCACGCACGGGGTAGACGATTTTGACCCGGCAACTGTGTTGAGTGTTGCCAAGCCTGGGATGTATTCTGCATGCCTAGGGCGGGGTCCAGACAGATTCAAGACTCAGAGCTCACCTCACTGTCGTACCCTTCGGACCCCCTTGATATCTATCCCTCTCAACCCCACTTAGAAACTTTCTCTCTTACTTTGTATACCTTCCTTCCACTACTTCACCAATCTATTTAATTATCCCATCCCTTTGATAGACCTTATATCTATTATTGTATTAACGACGAGCTCTCAGATAACTAGATAGGATATTGGGCCTTATGCAGAGACGTAATTGTTAATGAGACCTAGGAAGCTTTTTTGTTGTCTCATATGTGGTGGTTTCATGCTTGCTAGTGTGTTCTTGTGTCAGGTTAGCAGGGGCTAGACCGGAGGGGAGGCTTTTTGCGATCCTTTAAGTAAAGTCTGCTGGTGCGAGTCCTGTGGACCCGCACGACTTTACTAGGATACCCGTGGGAGTCTGGGGGCATTTTCTTGTCTGTGTCCCTGTGTGTCTAGTGTTGTGTTGTGTGAGGGCCCTTGCCTAGTCCACTCAGCACTGCGCTAGCACGTCTTGCTTTTGTTTTAGGGTCGCCAGGAGAGAGTCAGATACTTGCGATCTGAGTCTCTCAAGAGAGCACCCTTTCAATTAGAGTAATTTGGCGCACAGACTTGGGAACGTCCCTAGGCTAGAGCAGGTGGCTCAGCCCGGGTATCCGAAGCCTATATCCTTCCGGCTAGACCTCTGCCACCTGGCAGATTAACAGCTAGGGGTTTATTATTCTGTATGCTTGTTATTGTGCCACAGTTTACCGTTTTTGTGAGCATTGTGAGTCAGGGTGTGGCTTAGAGACTCTGTCCGAGCAGGCTTGCCTGACTAAGAGTGAGAAGCACACCTGTATGTGGTTATGTTGCGAGTTGCTGCCTTTATTTAATTATACCTATGCCATTATACACTGTATGGCCTATCACTAGTATTTATTCCTGCTTATGAGTTAAGAGTTCTCTAAATCCGTAACGTACTTTCTTTGCTAAGCATCAGATCCTACAGTAGCCGCATGCAGTTTAGAAACCCGCATCTTGTCTACCGGTACGATGTTTTGAGGACTGTTTGCTTTCACCTTCTTTCACGCAGGGGTGATTAGTTGTATTAATTAACGTAACGTTAAATGTACTTTCTTCTAGTTTGTTATTAAATTGTTTCTGCAATTTAATTCCGTTATCTATCTTTTCCTTGAAGCTTTAAGTCAACTTAATTGTGTGATCTTTTATATAGCCTGCTTGACTATCAGCAGTCTATAGTGCGTGCACCCTGTAACCGAGTCATAGGATACCTTGTTGTCCAGGCAGGACTCTTGACGGTTTAGGGTGGTTTGTTGCCTGGGTTTATAGATAAGGGTTGGATCTAGCGTTTTCCGTTGTTGCTTGTTGCCGCATACCTAGTCCAATAGAAAGAGCCCAGTGTTTATATATCCCAGGACGTAACAAATGGCGACCTTGCATAGGATTTACTGAACAGAGGAATATAGTGGTCATTTGTTTTGAGATTCCTTATGATTAGAGGAATACAGTGGACATAGAGTTTTTTTTGGAGCAACCAATATAACACATTAAAGACTTTAAATAACATTAGTATATACATACTTGCATAGGAGATAAGGCACATTCTATAACCGTGATAATTACTGCAGTACACAAACATGTCTAATACATCAGAACACAGTGATGGGTCAGGTCACGATACGGGCTCGGAGGGAGAAAGACCTGTGGAGTGGCTAGTCGATAGCGAGGAGGGTGCTAGAAGATTTTTAGAGGTGCCCCTTACCGCTGCCAGGGTGTTGAAGCTGAATAAGTATGGCTTAAAGTGTGTGGCAGGTCTTCAGGGTCACCAGGGTTTAAGTGGCATGAGGAAAGATCAGCTGAGGACTTTGATATTGGGTTTAGAAGGGAGAGACCTGGGTGGAGAGGCGACTGGGGGCCCCGGTCCCCAGCCCCCCCTCCACTCTACCCCCGTATCAAACGTCAGGGTGCCTGAATTTAGTACATACCCCCAAGTTGATGGTCAATGGCAGCGTGGAATTCAATCACAGGGACCCTCTCCATTAAATGCACCTTCCCCTCCTCAAGGGTTGACTCCAGATTTGTTGTTTCGGCTTGAGATGGCCAAGGTTGAGGCTACCGAAAGACAGGCTAGAGCTCAGGTTGAGGCTACCGAAAGACAGGCTAGAGCTCAGGTTGAGGCTGCCGAGAGACAGGCTAGTGTGCAGGCTGAGGTTGCTAGAGCTCAGGCTGAGGCCGCAGAGAGAACAGCTATACGAGAGGCTGAACTGCAGGCAGAGTCTACTAGGTATCGGGCTGACAGGGAGCTGGAGAGATCTCGAGTGGAGGTAACAGGGCGAAATATTGGGGGAGGTAACAGACATCGGGACCAATCATTGTCGCACCTGCTTAAACTAGTTCCTGTGTTCGATGAATCATGTGTGACTGAGTTTTTTATGCGATTTGAGAAGAAGTGTCAGGAACACCAGTGGCCTCAGGAAAAGTGGGCAGCATTAGTTTCATCAAGACTCCTAGGAAAGGGGCTAAAAGCGTATGATGCACTACCTTTAGAGTCCTGTGTAGTTTATGATGAGCTAAAGAAGGCTGTGCTACGGGCCTATGAGTTACAACCAGAAACTTACCGCTTGAAGTTTCGGGGTGTTACTAAGGGCAAGGATAGTACCTTCCTAGAACACGCCCGGGACTTGTCTGATGCACTACGACATTGGCTGCGTTCTGAGAGGGCAGCTACTTTAGAGGAGTTGAGTGAGCTGGTTCTCTTGGAGCAGTTCTTTAAGTGCACAGGCGGGGATTTAACATTAAATATAAAGGAAAATAATCCTAGAACTCTCCAGGAGGCAGCAGAAATGGCTGACCGCCGACTGTCATTAATTCAAGGGTGCGAAGCAGCAGCTAGGAGTGAGTCGGGTGCAAAGGATCGTACCCCTCCCCCTCCCAAGAATTTTGATACACATAAATACACAAAACCATCTAGCACTGACAATAAAACTGAACATAAACCAAATACCGTCCCGTATAAGAAGTCTAATGGTACCTCCCACTCCCAAGGGAAACCAAAGAGTAAAGAGTACTTTGCATGTCACAAGGAGGGTCACTTTGCAAATGCTTGTCCGAACAAGCCACCAAACAAGGTTGTGTCATTGGCCCGCAGCATAGGGGTGTCGCCTATATCTTCTGAGTTTGCCAAGGGTAGTTCGTCAGAGGTTGGGACACAGCCTGTGTTCAAGAGTCCGGAAGGCTCGAACCCTGTCCGCGACGTCTTTGGGGGTCATAGAGGGCATGGTTTTGTGAGTTGGGCTGGCGAAAGGCGAGGAGTTAAGCTATTGCGTGATAATGGGGCTTCTCAGACCTTGTTAAGGAACTTTACTGGTAGACCAATTAACGCTGCTCGGGTGGTGGTAGTTCAGGGGATCAATGCTACGAAGTCCTACCCGCTGGTGCGGATGGAGCTGGAGGTGGGTGGTGTGGCGAAGGAGCTGGATGTAGGAATTGTAGAGAACTTGCCTGTTGGGGGCGTCGACCTCCTCCTCGGCAACGACTTTGCGGTGCCTGCTTCTAAGGTTTCACCCTTGGTCGTTGCCGAGAAGGCGGCCGACGTTAGTAGGGAGGAACAGTATTGGGTTGAGAAGTGTAGCGTACAAACTATGGCGTGTGTTGTGATGCGTTCTCAGACATCCGGAGCCTTGCAGCCACCACCTCAGTCTATCAAACCGCGGAGGAAAGGTCACAAGAAAACGGGAAGTGTTGGTCAATTGGAGAGTTTTGAGCCGGCAGTGTTTCTTGGTGACTCATTATTGGCACCTATGTTAGAGTCTGGAGAGGCCCCGGGGCCTGTCACCGCTGGTGCAGGTGCAGGGCAGGAAGAGACTCTGCGACAGCATCGTTATGCGCAGCGTGAGGAAAGGATGGCTCAGCGGGACATCGGAGGTGGAAATAAATTATTTAAGATGAACTTGGATAATCTCACACCTGCTGATATATGTTCCTTGCAGCTGGAAGATCCTGAAGTCAGGGCGTGTGGTAATGGTGCTGTCGAACTGGAGAGCGATGGGGATGCGCAGCCTGGTGATTTTTTCTTGTCCGAGGGGATCTTGTATCGGAGACATCAGGATCTCAAGAAAAAGTGGGATGGCGGGTCAGGATTAGTGGACCAGTTAGTAGTACCGAGGGTGTGCCGTGAGAGCTTATTGAGATTAGCTCATGATGTGCCTTTGGCAGGGCACCTGGGGGCACGTAAGACGGAGGCAGCTCTGAGCAAGCTTTTCTGGTGGCCTGGGTTAAAGGCGAGTGTCGTGTCATGGGTGTCACAGTGTCACACTTGTCAAGTTGTTGGGAAACCCAATCAGGTCATCCCGAGAGCCCCGTTACAACCCATCCCTGTCATTGGGCCGCCCTTCAGCAAAGTAGTTATCGATATGGTTGGCCCATTGCCCCCCACTAGTGCCGGCAATACATTTTTACTAACTGTAATGGATGTAGCAACACGGTATCCAGATGCTTACCCCATGCGCAACGGGATGGCTAAGACTGTTGTCAAAAACCTACTTGTCTATTTCTCTCGTTATGGCTACCCTCAGGAGATCCAGTCTGATCAGGGATCCAATTTTACTTCTGCTCTGTTTAAGCAGACCATGCAGCAACATGGGATAGTGTCTGTGGTGTCATCTGCCTACCATCCCGAGAGTCAGGGAGTTTTGGAAAGGTGGCACTCGACTCTCAAGAGTATGTTGCGGTGTTATTGCATGGAAAATGGGAAGGACTGGGATCTAGGTCTCCCATACGTTTTATTTGCTGCGAGAGAAGTACCTGGGGAGAGCTTGGGATTTAGCCCGAACGAGTTGGTTTTTGGACACAGGGTCAGGGGGCCCCTCCACATAGTCAAGGAGATCTGGGAGGGAGTCACAAAGCCATGCTCGCTTCTAAAGTATGTTGTTGAAAGCCGTGAGAGAATGCTAAAGAGCTTGGAGGTAGCAGGTCGGAACCTTAAGAGTTCACAAGCTCAGATGAAGGACAGATACGACCAGAAGGTGAAGCTGAGGGAGTTTGAAGTAGATTAGGAGGTACTGATACTACTGCCTCTGGTGGGACACCCCTTGTCTGCCAAGTATTCTGGTCCGTATCGGGTTGTAAGGAAGGTTTCTGATCTCGACTATTTAGTAGCTACTCCTGATCGTAAGAAAAAGAACCAACTTTGCCATGTAAATCTGATGAAAGAGTATGTGAGGCGCCCCTCCGAGCCTCTCACTGTCCCGGTGTTGATCTGCAGCGATCGTGGTGGAGAAGGAGGAAGGGACAGTCAAGCTGCGGGGGAGGATAATTGGGATTGTCATGTTTCCGCGGATCAGTGGGCGGGGAATTCTAGACAAGTGGCTCACGAGTTGATATTGCACCTGCCTGAGCAACAGCGTGTAGCTGTGCAGCACTTGTTTGATTCAAACCCAGCTGTTTTCGCGGAGCATCCTGGCCTCACTACTCAAGCGGTGCACGATGTCGATGTTGGGGACCACCCGCCCTTTAAATCAGTGCCATACCGTGTTCCCCCTATTAAATTACCAGCACTTAGGGAAGAGCTGGATTATATGCTGAAACGTGGGCTGATTTCTGAGGGTGCAGTAAGGTGGACTTCCCCAGTCACACTGCAGCCCAAACCAGATGGCAAGGTGCGGTTTTGTATAGATTTCCGCAGGTTGAATGGTTTAACCCCCACAAATGCCTACCCTCTCCCTCGCGTGGACGACAGTGTGGATAAGATAGGAAAAGCCAAGTTCCTCACTAAGATAGACCTTGTTAAGGGTTATTGGCAAGTGCCCTTGTCTGAGCGAGCGCGAGAGGTGTGTGGGTTTGTGGTGGACGGTGCCACATATCGTTGCCATGTTATGCCATACGGGCTGAAAAATGCCCCTGCAACGTTTCAGAAATTAATGAACGACATTGTAGCCGACATTCCCAACTGTACGGTGTACCTAGATGATGTCATAATATACGACGATGATTTTAACAGTCACTGTGCTCACATCGGACAGCTTTTTAATAAACTGAATGAAGCAGGTTTGGTGGTAAACCTGGGTAAGTGCGATTTTGTCAAAGCCACAGCTTTGTACCTGGGGTTCGAGGTGGGGATGGGTCAGGTGTGCCCTCCACAGACAAAAATTAAAGCCATCGATCAATTTCCCCAGTCTACGACTAAGAAACAAATCATGCGGTTTCTAGGTATGATAGGCTATTATCGTCGCTTCATCAAAGGCTATTCGACTGTACTTGCACCTTTAACTGACTTATTATCTAAGGACAAGAAGTTCCGGTGGTCTCCTGAGTGTGCAGAGGCGTTTTCCTTGGTGAAACACCTGTTATGTACCCACCCCATACTCAGGGCCCCGGACTTCAGCAGACCTTTTCAGCTGGCGACTGATGCCAGTGGCGTAGGGGCTGGGGCTGTCTTGTTACAGACAGATGATGAAGGTATCGAACATCCAGTGAGTTTTTACAGTAAAAAATTCAATAGTGCACAAAGGAATTACTCTGTAATTGAAAAAGAACTCCTGGCGATAGTGCTGGCGCTCAGGCACTTCGATGCTTCCTGCTTTCGGACCAGTCGTAGTGGTTTATACCGATCATCACCCTCTGAAATTCTTGAATCAGTTTCATAACCGGAATATGAGGCTGACCAGGTGGTCACTCATGCTTCAGGAGTATAATCTGGACATACGCCATATTGCCGGTTCTGATAACGTGATAGCGGATTGTCTATCAAGGGTGGATGATGTTGGTTAGACTGCCACAGGATTGAGGGTTGAGTGTGGAGGAAAATAGGCTGTCACTGTAGTTCAGCCGAAAAAAACAAATTAAAAAAAGCAAAAACCTTATAAAAACTCTTTATTTTTATAACGTGTAGAATTTTGTATAAGATGTTGTAGCAGTATCTAAGTTGAATGTTTTCGCTTATTGTCGCTGAGTTAGTTGAACTTGCTCGGTGGAGCGCAACAGTCTTTATTTTTTTATATATAGTGCCTTGTGTCGCAACAGTGTGTGGTACTATGAGAAGCTTTCTGTTAGATATGAAGAACTTAGTCAAGGGTCTTATATCTTGGGGGAGGTGTGACGCTTCTGCATAGTAGCCACGTGCGGGCATGCGCGCGCGTCGGCTGCCCAGCCGTTTAGAAACCGGCTGGCGGCAGCCGGCCGGCCGGCTTTTCCTTAGTATATATCCTACGACAATGTAACTAATGTCTGGGATATTCTTATGTTGTTTCACAGCTTGTAGCTGCCCTTATTCTTAACCAACGCATCTTAGTATATTTTATTCTCGATAGTTGATTGTTTCATTATAATATATAAGATGTAAGTTTAGTGAGAGTGGGAGGAGACGAGCGGGAGAGAGAGACCGGCTGGGGGACGTTGCTTCGCGCGGAGAGTCTAGCTTGGGACGAGCCTGATGTGCCACATGCATTTGTTCGCAACGTTAGGCTTAGTTTCGACTCACGCACGGGGTAGACGATTTTGACCCGGCAACTGTGTTGAGTGTTGCCAAGCCTGGGATGTATTCTGCATGCCTAGGGCGGGGTCCAGACAGATTCAAGACTCAGAGCTCACCTCACTGTCGTACCCTTCGGACCCCCTTGATATCTATCCCTCTCAACCCCACTTAGAAACTTTCTCTCTTACTTTGTATACCTTCCTTCCACTACTTCACCAATCTATTTAATTATCCCATCCCCTTGATAGACCTTATATCTATTATTGTATTAACGACGAGCTCTCAGATAACTAGATAGGATATTGGGCCTTATGCAGAGACGTAATTGTTAATGAGACCTAGGAAGCTTTTTTGTTGTCTCATATGTGGTGGTTTCATGCTTGCTAGTGTGTTCTTGTGTCAGGTTAGCAGGGGCTAGACCGGAGGGGAGGCTTTTTGCGATCCTTTAAGTAAAGTCTGCTGGTGCGAGTCCTGTGGACCCGCCCGACTTTACTAGGATACCCGTGGGAGTCTGGGGGCATTTTCTTGTCTGTGTCCCTGTGTGTCTAGTGTTGTGTTGTGTGAGGGCCCTTGCCTAGTCCACTCAGCACTGCGCTAGCACGTCTTGCTTTTGTTTTAGGGTCGCCAGGAGAGAGTCAGATACTTGCGATCTGAGTCTCTCAAGAGAGCACCCTTTCAATTAGAGTAATTTGGCGCACAGACTTGGGAACGTCCCTAGGCTAGAGCAGGTGGCTCAGCCCGGGTATCCGAAGCCTATATCCTTCCGGCTAGACCTCTGCCACCTGGCAGATTAACAGCTAGGGGTTTATTATTTCTGTATGCTTGTTATTGTGCCACCGTTTACCGTTTTTGTGAGCATTGTGAGTCAGGGTGTGGCTTAGAGACTCTGTCCGAGCAGGCTTGCCTGACTAAGAGTGAGAAGCACACCTGTATGTGGTTATGTTGCGAGTTACTGCCTTTATTTAATTATACCTATGCCATTATACACTGTATGGCCTATCACTAGTATTTATTCCTGCTTATGAGTTAAGAGTTCTCTAAATCCGTAACGTACTTTCTTTGCTAAGCATCAGATCCTACAGTAGCCGCATGCAGTTTAGAAACCCGCATCTTGTCTACCGGTACGATGTTTTGAGGACTGTTTGCTTTCACCTTCTTTCACGCAGGGGTGATTAGTTGTATTAATTAACGTAACGTTAAATGTACTTTCTTCTAGTTTGTTATTAAATTGTTTCTGCAATTTAATTCCGTTATCTATCTTTTCCTTGAAGCTTTAAGTCAACTTAATTGTGTGATCTTTTATATAGCCTGCTTGACTATCAGCAGTCTATAGTGCGTGCACCCTGTAACCGAGTCATAGGATACCTTGTTGTCCAGGCAGGACTCTTGACGGTTTAGGGTGGTTTGTTGCCTGGGTTTATAGATAAGGGTTGGATCTAGCGTTTTCCGTTGTTGCTTGTTGCCGCATACCTAGCCCAATAGAAAGAGCCCAGTGTTTATATATCCCAGGACGTAACAAGCCTGCGATAACAGAGGTAATGTGCTCTGCCGTTCGCCTCCTAATGTAAATCATATATTCCTAAGCGCACATCCTATTAGCCCACACAATTTCGAATGGATCCTACAAGTAATTAGTTAAATTAATGCAATACATAAAAATGAGATTTTCTTGATACATTATTGCATTTCAAATGTTTATGAAATGTGCTGGAAGGGTAATATAAAGAATACAATATATATTTATTTTGTTTAATCATGTTAAGCAAATACAAAGCCTACTTTACATCAAATATGCTAATATGATATAATTTGGTGTTGATTGAAAAAAAGGTAACATAGACTAAATTTTTCCCAATGCATTGCAGCATACAGCAACACCAATAACATAATAGCATAATCAATAACATAATTTACATAACAAATGTTGTTCATATATATATATATATATATATATATATATATATATATATATATATATATATATATATATATATATATATATATATATATATATATATATATATCTATATATAGACTATATATATATATATATATATACAGTATATATATATAATTTTATATATATGTGTTTATTGGATGATAATATAGCTGACAGGGCTAGAATTCGAACCGTACAGGCAGGAGGTCCAGTCACCTACACCACCACGAGAGTTAAAAGAAGGAATTTGATACTTCTACCAGTATTCCTTCCCAACTCGACTCTGATGGGGGGAATGACGGTTCGAATTCTAGCCCTGTCAGCTATATTTGTCATCCAATAAGCAACTTGTCATGCTTAGGGCAGCCGGATTTCGATTAAAAGACAGTCTGTCCCCCCATCACAGTCGAGTTGGGAAGGAATACTGATAGAAGTATCAAATTCCTTCTTTTAACTCTCGTGGTGGTGTAGGTGACTGGACCTTCTGCCTATACCGTTCGAATTCTAGCCCTGTCAGCTATATTTGTCATCCAATAAACACACACACATATAAATATATATATATATATATATATATATATATATATATATATATATATATATATATATATGAGCAATCCCTCAACGACAAACGTAATGAAGCCATAGAACTCTTAAATTCTGATCTAAATACTATTTCCAATTGGGGCAGAGAAAACCTTGTTAACTTTAATGCTTCCAAAACCCAATTTCTCCATCTATCTACCCGTCAGGATCTCCCAGCGGACTATCCCTTATTCTTCAACAATACAAAAATCAACCCTTCATCTTCTCTCAATATTCTTGGTGTGTCTTTTTCTTCTGCTCTCATTTGGAAGGACCATATTACCAGTCTTGCTAAGGCAGCCTCCCAGAAGCTGGGTGTGCTCAACCGCCTTAGGGGGTTCGTTTACCCTGCACAGCTTCTTGCTCTGCACAGGGGCATAGTGCGCCCTTGTATTGAGTATTGTTCACATGTGTGGGGAGGTTCCTCTCACACCGCTCTCCTAGACAAAGTTGAAAGGAAGGCCTTTCGTATCATTAACTCCCGTCCAGTCACCAACTCTCTGCAATCTCTCTCTCTCCGCCGCAATGTTGCATCTCTCTCGCTATTCTATCGCTACTATAATAATCAGTGTTCCTCAGAGCTATCCCAGTGCATACCACCTCCTTTACGTAGGGCACGTGGTACCCGTCTTGCAACTCAATCCCACCCCTACTCTGTGCAACTCTCCAACCCAAGAGTGAAACGTTACTCTCAAACTTTCTTCTACTCAACATCTGAGCTCTGGAACTCTCTCCCAGAATCAGTCTTTCCCTCTTCCTATGACTTAAATTGCTTCAAACTCCGTGTGTCCAGGCATTTTGGCTCGAACGTCCCTTGATTTTGGCCCTGTCACTCTTTCAACTATGGGGGAGGCACTCGCTATAGGCAGTTATGCCTTTTGCCTCCCTCAATCACATAGACAAAAAAATATATATATATATATATATATATATATATATATATATATATATAGATATATATATATATACCCGGTATATATATACTGTATATATACTGTATCTATATTTATATCTATATATTATATACAATATACTGTATCCAGTTAGTAAGACAATAGTCATCGCCATCTTCCTACCCTGTAATACTGTACACTATTCCCAGAATAACCACACAACTATTGACTAGAGTTAGTTTTCACTTGCTACAACATACAATATTGAAACAGCAACATAATTTATTCCTTGTGAAAATGTATTATTTTTGTTTGCTTATAAAAAATGAGCTTTCCGCATTAAATGTTGATTTTGGAATGTTCCTTAAATAGCTCATAATAAATGTAGTATTTGTAAGTAATCATATACTGATATAATGATGTATTGGGCAACATGTTTCAGGAGAATAACACCCTAATAAATATTACGTTTACTATACAAAAGAGGACAAACTAACCCAATGAATATTAACGTAACTCGAATTCCAACAAATGTATCTATTATCCTGACTCTGAGATTGGAAATTAATAAAAGTGTCAGAGTAACAGGTGTTTTCTTAATTAATATTTACATTCATAAACGCAATATTATGACTTGGAGGTGGTGCATTATTCTCAACACTTTTAACCCCTTCTTTATCGCCGACGTTTCTTTATCATATTCTAGCTAAATGTACTCGTTTTTGTGCAGTTTAAGAAGGATCTGTGGTAATTGAAAGGGTTAAGTGAGATAGTTGGATGCCTGTTTGTCGCTCGAGGCCCTTTTATAACTGAATATAACCGTCTAATAGTACCTAGAGAAAGTTAAAAGGACGGCACCGGTACTGAAGGGGTTAATGTTTGACCTCATGTATCTGTATCACTGTTGCACAAAATTATGTAAGACAAACAAACTACAAATACACTGCACATGTGTTATGGTTTATACATTATATATGCAAGACCAGTTTTCTTCAATGCTATCTTACTATGAGATATTAAAAGCATATACTAATAATAATAATAATAATAGTTCTTAAAGCTAGCGCATGCTAAGCTAGCTAAGGATAGCTCAATAAGGCCGATTAGGCGTATTTCCATTGGGGTCCTGTACTACTACCCCATCCCTTTGCTCATGAGGGATGGTAACGACTCAGTGCTTGTGAAAAATCTTTAATGCGCCGAGCGTGGGCGCGAACCGGGGCCTTCTGGGTGGAAGTCCGAGACGCTAGTCACTACACCAAGTGAGCCGCTATATATATATATATAATATATATTTCAGAGAACATTACTCCATCATTAGGCAAATATAACAATAACAGATACACACACTGGTAAGAAAGCTCTAGGATCACAGTGAATTTTAATGATTTCATAAAGCCTAAGAAAGGTGACAGTATAAGGAAGACTGCATTTATAAACCTAAATACGGAAATACGGACTCTAAATTGATGAAGTAAAATCACAACCATAAATAAATGACATAAGAAATTCACAAGCATTATAAGTCAATCACAAAACTCCCTAATACTATACAGTACAAAAACACCCAAAATATCTTACATTAAACTATTAAAAGCACAAGAAATCAGTTGATTTTTCAGTGCTACCTACAGTAATGTAGGCTCTTATTACACTAATATTAGAGACTCCATGATGGTTATAGTCAATTCGCTGTAAGTAGGCGAGAAATAATGACCTCTAACCTCTGTAACTAAAAAACGATTAGAGTAATCGAGCTAATATTTCTACCATTTGGGAAGGGTCAGCCAGGTAACAGGTGTGGATATTTACAGCCCATTTGCTCGAGCCCTTATTTAGTTACAGAGGTTAGAGGTTACAATTTATCGCCTACATATAATGAATGAACTATAGCTTCTCTCCATAACTACACGAGAGGAGGATTGAACAAATATCCTGGAGGAAAGGTTGATTAATTTTATGTTCCGGGCATGTTGACGTATGGTGTTATATAAAGTATTAACCCCTTCTGTACCGACGACGTATTTTTTATTTGATTTCAGCTACATTTAGACGATTTTATGAAGCTTAGGAAGGATTTGTGGTAGGTAAGAGGATGAATTGAGATAGTTTGTAACCTTTTAATGAGTAGACAGCCTTCCTAAGCTGTACCAAATGGTCTAATAGTGGCCATAATATAATGAAAAGTACATGAGCGGTACAGAAGGGGTTAATATATGGTTTGTTTGTTCTGACCGACTTTCCCATGTGTTCAGAAATACGTATCTTGAGTTGAGTTTGTGTACAGTCGCGCTAATAAGTGATATCTCAGCACCAAGTATGTTTTGATCAAAAATTGGTATCAGCAATATCAAAGCTTCATTTCTTCATATCGAGTGAGATATACAAACGTCTTCCTTCACCTACCCACCCTATTCAACACCTGACAGACATTAATACAGCATAGAGCGAGCCAAACGTAATGACAGCTGGGACATGACTTATTAGCCCTACATATTCCCACCCTATTCAACATCTGACAGACATTAATGCAGCATAGAGCGAGCCAAACGTAATGACAGCTGGGACATGACTTATTAGCCCTACTTTTACCCACCCTATTCAACATCTGACATACATTAATACAGCACAGAAGAAGCCAAGAAACCAAACGTAATGACAGCTGGGACATGACTTATTAGCGTGACCGTACAACCTATATAAATTGCATTACAGCAATGACATTGATATATGTAGACTACAGAGACTTGTAGTTCTTTATAGATTATCTATATTAACTTAAGGGGAGGCAGATTTATTTGTGTTTTGTTTTGTTTTGGTCTAATAATTCATATAGTTCTTAGTTTTCTCGCTAGACCTCCATCAAGCTTAGAACAAAAAACACTAGACCCCCCTTCAAGATAAATTTGTAAATTTTTCGGTAGAAAATGTCCCGGCCGAAGGTCGATTCCTCTTAAAATTTCAGGCTCGCTATCGCTCACCAGGAAATAATCGACACCTAAAGGTCTTAAAATTGACAACGAAATGGGGCGAAAGGTGTTAAAATCGACTAACTAATGGGGCAAACATCTTAACATCTGAAAACTAAGGGGGTTAAACATGAGGGAGAAGGAGGTCCAGAAAAACGGTCTGCCTCCCATTAAAGGAAGTAACGATTGTTCGGGTAGGTACGAGAGCTTTTATAGTCAACATTCGATGATCAACATTTTCCTGGCAACATTTCTGGACTATTTTGCACTGCTATCGGAAACTAGACTGATGGTAGATGAATTTAGGTGACCGAATGATTATAAATGTTGACCTCATAAGCTGCCAGACCAGTTTACTTTAATCTGAGGGTAGAATTAATTTAGGATTTTTTTTTTAGTTTGTTATTTAACCCTTTCAAGCTCCAATACGCGTTTCTGTTCTGTTTCTGGCTACTATTAGACGATTTTATGCAGATTAGTAACGGTATATGGAAGTCAAAGGGTTGATTGAAATAGTATTTACCCTTTTAATACCCACAAATACTTCCTAAGCTGCGTAAAATCGTCTAATGATAGCCAAAATAAACTGTTAAAACGCGTCAGAGCTGCAAAGGGTTAATGAGAAATTGTGTTTAATCATGAACAAAATAATATATATAGAATACCATATAGGTATATAGCTCGTTATACTATAGTGCGTTGTTCCTTACGGGGAGGAAGATCCGTTTTTCTGGACCTCCTTCTCCCTCATGTTTAGCGCCATTATTTTTAGATTATAAGGCGTTCGGCCCATTAGTTTGGCGATTTTAACACCTTTAGCCCTATTTTGTTGTCAATTTTAAGACCTTTAGTGCCATTTAGGTGTCGATTATTTCCTGGCGAGCGATAGCGAGCCTGCAATTTTAAGAGCAGCCGGCCTTCGGCCGGGACATTTTTCTACCGAAAAATGTACAAATTTATCTTGAAGGGGGGTCTAGGGGATGTTTTTCTAAGCTTGATGGAGGTTTAAGGAGGAAACTAAAAACATATATGAATAAATGAATTAATAGACCAAACAAACGGTCTGCCTCCCCTTAAGGCTAAGGTAATGTGAACACAATAGGAAGGCTCGATTGACTAGTGTAAATATGAGATTTCCCTTGCATGAAAATGGAATGACAGACAAATTTCGTAGTTAGGCCGGTATATGTAGGCTTCCTATGGTGACCGGTCAACTCAACCAGTAGACCATTTCAACCAGTAGCTCTCAACCAGTACCAAATCAACCAATACAGTTAGGTTAGGTTAGGTTAGTACTATATTTTGGGACTGGTTTGGTTGGTCTGGGTTAATTTGGCACTGGTTGAGAGCTACTGGTTGTAATGGTCTACTGGTTGAGATGACATGGAACCTCTTCCTGTAGATGGATGATGTGAAGTTGTCAGAGTGATCAATTACAATGTCGATGCCTATCTTTATAGTTGCATCTAGATGTATGCTAGTGAAGAGATATTTCACACCATAACTATAGCCTATTCGCCGTAAGTAGGCGAACAATCGTGACCTCTATCCTCTGTAACTCAAAAAGGGCTAGAGCGAATTGGCTGTACATTTCCACATCTGTTCCATGACCGACTCTTCCCAAATGGTAGAAATATTTGCTGGATTACTCTAGTCATTGTTTAGTTACAGAGGTTAGAGGTCATGATTTTTCGCCTACTTACAGAAAATAGACTATAGCCAGGGTATAATAGACTATAGCCAGGGTATAATAGACTATAGCCAGGGTATAATAGAATATAGCCAGGGTATAATAGAATATAGCCAGGGTATAATAGACAATAGCCAGGGTATAATAGACTATAGCCAGGGTATAATAGACTATAGCCAGGGTATAATAGACTATAGCTAGGGTATAATAGACTATAGCCAGTGTATAATAGACTATAGCCAGGGTATAATAGACTATAGCCAGGGTATAATAGAGTATAGCCAGGGTATAATAGACTATAGCCAGGGTATAATAGACTATAGCTAGGGTATAATAGACTATAGCCAGTGTATAATAGACTATAGCCAGGGTATAATAGACTATAGCCAGGGTATAATAGACTATAGCTAGGGTATAATAGACTATAGCCAGGGTATAATAGACTATAGCCAGGGTATAATAGACTATAGCCAGGGTATAATAGAGTATAGCCAGGGTATAATAGACTATAGCCAGGGTATAATAGACTATAGCCAGGGTATAATAGACTATAGCCAGGGTATAATAGACTATAGCCAGGGTATAATAGACTATAGCCAGGATATAATAGACTATAGCCAGGGTATAATAGACTATAGCCAGGGTATAATAGACTATAGCCAGGGTATAATAGACTATAGCCAGGATATAACCATTGAACTTAGGAATGAATAATTCCTTGGCGGTACACATAATTGTTTTCGTTTGTTCCCTAGACCTATAAATTATCAAGCTTAAAAATATATACCCCCAAGATCCCCCCTGCGAGATAAATTTGTTTATTTTATTTTTATTTTGGGTAGACAAATATCCCGTTCCTCAGTTCCATATTCGCTATCGCTCGCCAGGAAAAAAGATCGACGCCTAGATGGGAAGAAAGGTCTTAAAATCGCCAAGCTAATGGGGCGAACGTCTTCAAATCTCATGACTAATTGGGCAAAACATGAAGGAGAAAGGCGCCAGAACAAACACAAACAAATACTTCCGCTTAACCCTTTCAGTACCAGCGACGTATGTTATATTTTTGTTTTTTTTCTTTTTTCTATATTCCAACTTACTTCCTCTCGGGCATAGGCTGAGAGCCTTAACATTCACCGCTTTACAATGAACAGTGAAGCCCGTGAGCTCTTGTTCCAGTCTAGGGAGTGAGACATGTGAAGCACGTAGAGTACAACGAGCACCTGCCATCTTGCCTTCACATGAGGCACGGTGCTCACTCATGGCTCGAAACGACCCCATCTCTGAAGCCACCTCGTTCCCGTGCTTCACTGTCTCAGCCCCTACACTCGGACTCTCACACTTACACACACACAACGTCACCTGTTGAGCAGATAACTCACCAATACTCTAGCTATATTTAGACGATATTATGCAGCTTAAGAAGGATCTGTGGTCGTTATAAGGGTTGGTTTAGTGTTGAAGCTTTATTATTGTTACAGGTCCTTCTTAAATTGAATAAAATCATCTAATCATTGCCCGAATATAATGGAAAGAATGTCACCGGTACTGAATGGGTTAAGGGGAGATTTCCACTTGAGGGATATTTTTCTTGACCCCTTTCTCCCTCATGTTTAGCCCTATTGCTTTTGAGACTTTAAGAAGTTTCCCCCTTTAGTTTGGCGATTTTACGAAGTTTCGCCCCATTTCGGTCAATTTTAAGACCTTTCGTGCCATTTAGGGGTCAATTTTTTCCTAGCGAGCGATAGCGATCTTGTAATTTATGAGGAACCGGCCTTCGGCCGGGAAATTTTTCTATCGAAAAATGTACACATTTATCTTGAATGGGGGTCTAGAGGGTGTAATTTTAAGCTTAATTGAGGTCTAGGGAACAACCTAAAAACCTCCCCTTAAACCATCCTAGCGTATTGGTTAACTCCCTCTGTACCGAAAAATGTACAAATTTATATTGAAAGGGGGTCTAGAGTGGGTAATTGTAAGCTTGATGGAGGTCTCGGGAACAAACAAAAAACCCTCATTCAGTAGCGGTGACATATTTGTCAGTAAATTACCTGCAACTATTAGACGAATTTATTTAAGGGGAGACTGGCCGTTTGTTTGGTCAATTCATTAATTTATTCATATATTGTTTTAGTTTCCTCCCTAGACCTCCATCAAGCTTAGAAAAACACCCCCTAGGCCCCAATTCAAGATAAATTTGTAAATTTTTCGGTAGAAAAATGTCCCGGCCGAAGACCGCTTCCTTTTAAAATTGCAGGCTCGCTATCGCTCGCCAGGAAATAATCGACACCTAAATGGCACGAAAGGTCTTAAAATTGACAACGAAATGGGGCGAAAGGTGTTAAAATCGCCAAACTAAGGGGTCATACGTCTTATAACCTCAAAACTAGAGGGGCTAAACATTAGGGAGAAGGGGGTCCATAAAAACGGTCATCCTTCATTAATCCTTTAGCTACCATCAACATTTCCTAGACTTCAAAAAATCGTCTAAATGTAGCTGAATTAAATGAAAAACAAAATGTCGCAGTACTTTTTGGATTGCAGTTCCCTCAAAAAAAAAAAAAAATCTATCTTCATTACTGAGGACGTTAGGAGAACATCATCATTAACCCAATCAGTACCGGTGAAGTCCTGTTTTGTATATGCTGGCAAAGATTAAAAGTGTTTCAGCTTAGGAAGGACGTCTATCAATTAAAAGGCTACAGACTATCTCCATTAATCCTTTGAGCTACCACAGATCCTTCCTAAGCTGAATAAATCCGCCTAACAGTATTCAGGATATGATCAAAAGGACATCACCGGTACTGTATGGGTTAATTAGTCGAAACTTAGATCGGTTACTGAGTATTGAGTTCATCATAATGATGTATCCATCAGTATTCATTAAGGGGGGTCACCGGCTTTGTTTATCTTTCTCTCCTTTTCTCTCTTTACCTGGCTTGTATCCATTCGGCCCCATTCAGCCAACTGTTTTAAGACGTTTATCCCCATCCAGGTGTCGATTTCTTCCTGGCGAGCGATAGCGAGCCAGCATTGTATGGAGAAATACGGCTTCGCCGGAGAAATTTTTCTATCGAAAAATGTACAAATTTAGCTTGCTGCCAAACAAAACAAAATATTTGCTGATCGCTACCGCTCGCCAGGAAAATATTGACATATGGATGGGGGTAAACGTTTTAAAACAGTAGGCTGAATAGGGCCGAATGGATACAAGCCAAAGAAAGAGGGAGAGAAAGAGAAAAAACCCGAGGTGGGCTCCCTTAAAACAATACCGTTGCTTTTAACTGGCTTGAAAATAACAATGTCTTTATGCCTTCGAGAGTTCTTGCAAGGACATTGTGAGCTAAGTATCTTAAGGGGCGATGGGCCGGTTTTTTGGACCACTTTCTCCCTCGTGTTTAACCCCATTAGTTTTCAGATGTTAAGATGTTTGCCCTATTAGCTAGTCGATTTTAAGACCTTTCGCCCCATTTCATCATCAATATTTAGACCTTTCGTGCTATTTAGTTGTCGATTGTTTCCCTGGCGAACAATAGTGAGCCTGTAATTTTGGAAGATCCGGCCTTCGGCCGGGAAATTATTCTACCGAAAAATTTACAAATTAATCTAGAAGGGGGATCTAATGCATTTTTTTTTAAATTTGATGGAGGTCTAGGGAGAAAACTAGACAAATAACGAATACATGCAAATATCGCCCAAAAAGTGAACCATCTCCCCTTAAAGAACTTTTGAAGTAGATAAAGGCTTTGTTATCATGATCGTACAAAGCAAATGTGTTAAAAGTGTTGAATAGTCTTTCAAATGAGCAAACACGTTCTGTGGAGTTATGTTTTGAGTTATGTATGACAAATCCCAAACCCTTTGCTAGAGCAGACTTATCATGGCAAGCTAAGAATGTATGGGAATAAATACATAGGCCTATATATATATATACTGTATATTTATACACATAGAGAAAATGCGAGAAAGTGAGTCTTAGTTATTTTATATATAAATATAATAATAGTGTACATTGGCTAGACTAGTTAAAGTCACATATACAATCATAGACCTCCCAGATTATTCATTATGCAAATATTAATTTACAAACTGAATGTTGAAGGTAATGTAATATATTAACAATATTTAATCAATGCAATCCACTACCTATTGTAGTTAGGTATACGTGTATAATTAACAATGCGGGAGATCCACACACATTTTCTGAATGACTACTTTTTGCCGTTCTAATGTTTTACTTCATCTTGGATTTACTAGATTAAGGGGAGATTTTCACTTGAGGGATTTTTTTCTTGACCTCTTTCTCCCTCATGTTTAGCCCCATTGCTTTTGAGTTTTAAGATGTTCGCCCTATTAGTTTGGCGATTTTAAGAACGTTAGCCCCATTTCTGTCAATTTTAAGACCTTTCGTACCACTTAGGTGTCGATTTTTTCCTCGCGAGCGACAGCGAGCCTGTAATTTAAGAGGAACCGGCCTTCGGCCGGGAAATTTTTCTACCGAAAAATGTACAAATTTATCTTGAAAGGGGGTCAAGGAGGTTTAATTTTAAGCTTGATGGAGGTCTAGGGAATAAACTAAATACCTCCCCTTAAATGATGAGAAATTATATATTCTACATAAGATGTTATCTTTTATGAGTAATAGGGTAATGTGCGTGCCATTTAAACCTTTGAATTATGAGAGAACATTTTTGTGTTGAATACTCGTTATTTCCACATAGTGATGTTGATAAGTTCTTTTGTCTTTATGTTATGCTGTTCATGTTTTTGTTTGTTTGTTCTGCAAGTTTTACATTTTAACCCTCCCAAGACCCAATACGCATTTCTTTCCTGTTTTCTGGTATTTATTAGACGATTGTATTCAGATTAGGAAGGGCATGGAAGTCAGAGGGTTGTTTGAGATAGTCCTTACCCTTTTAATACCCACAGATCCTTCCTAAGCTGCATACAATCGTCTAATGATAGCCAAAATAAATGGCTAAAACGTGTCAGAGCTCCAAGTAGAAGTAACATTTTTTTTTTTTTTTTTTTTTTTTTTTTTAAGAGACAATGAACGGAGGAAGGAAAAACACAGATAAAACAAAAAGGTCCATGTGCCTAAAGGCATCCTCCATTCATAAAATGTTTGTAACAACTGGATTTACATAAATAACATATACTTATTGGTTTCTGATTATTTTTAACATATCAACTGGTGATTGTGGTGGTGGTGAAGTGACATGGTGGAGTGAGGTTGGTCAGTGCCCCGTAACAGTTGCACCAATGTTTCTACATCCGCTATTGGTGATAAGTTAGCCACACTCATATTGTCTTGTAGCCCTGATGAGTTGGTTGGGTGGCCTGATGGTGACTCTGGGGGGCTTTCTTGGGTAGGATGTTGGGGTTCCTGGTAATCCCTGCTGTTTTCCTGATCATTCCTGCTGTTTTCCTGATCATTCCTGCTGTTTTCCTGATAATTCCTGCTGTTTTCTTGATAATTCCTGCTGTTTTCCTGGTAATTCCTGCTGTTTTCCTGGTAATTCCTGCTGTTTGCCTGGTAATCTCTGCCGTTTTCCTGGTAATCTCTGCTGTTTTCCTGATAATTCCTGCTGTTTTCCTGGTGATTCCTGCTGTTTTCTTGGTGATATAGTCTGCCGGTGGAATCCTGAACTGGCTGCCCAAGAGTGTGTTGTTCATTGTTGTTGCTGTGGTCTTCCTGGTTGGATGTAGAATTATTGATGGGCTGGTCAGGCGGTTTTTGTCCATTGCTCGCATCGCTGTCTGTCATACAAGGCAGCTTTAAGGTAGAGTACTGCACCGGATGAACTGGCATTTGCTGTCCCTCGTTATCCCCGCTGCTCTCCAAGTTAAGCAGCTTGGTGATAGAGTCCTGGATGAGTTGATGACCTTTGTTGTCCTTGTTGCCTTCCTGCCCACACCGTTTGAGGGTAGTGTCATTTGGGGTGTGGCTAGGTGATTGTTCTCCGTAATTGTCCGGGCATTTCTCTCGAGCAGGTAACTGGCTTGTAGAATCTCGAAACGCATGATCTCGAGACTGATGTTCCTTTTCCTCGCTGTCCTTGTGGCTAAATGGTAGGCGCTCCTTTCTGTCTTCGGTCTCTTCTTGGCCAGATAATTCGACTATAGAGCTTTGATAAGGATTATCATATGGCTGGTTTTCATCTTTATCCTCTTGACTAAGCAGAGATGTATTCATATTGTTTGGTATGTTCTTAAGTGTTTGTTGTTCCGTGTTGTTCTTGTTGTCTGTATGACCACTCGGCTTTAATGTAGATTCTTCAATGATGTCACCAAGGTTACCACGTTCCTGGTTGTCTTTAATGTCTTCTTGGTGAAACATCTTGGCAGGTAAATCCTGTTCAGAATTAGTATCTCCTATGATGCTGGACACGAGCCCCGAGCTGTCATGGCCAACATCCTCCTCCAGTATGTCCTGCAGAGACTGAATGTAGGCAGATGCCAGCCGTAGAGTTATGATCTTCGTCAGGTCTGCTGCCACACGACGACTGCACACCCAATTAGGAAGAGCTCCTTGTAGTGATTCAAAGGCTCGGTTGATCTGCCGCATGCGGAACCTCTCTCTGGCGTTAACTGTTAGTCTGCGGTAGCGTGACAGCGGTTTGTCTCGTGGCCCGTGTCGTATACAATCATCGTAGGCCCAGTCACTGTCAGAGCAGCGTCGCCAGTGGACAGC
Organism: Paralithodes platypus; assembly: GCA_032716605.1. Taxonomy (NCBI): domain Eukaryota; kingdom Metazoa; phylum Arthropoda; class Malacostraca; order Decapoda; family Lithodidae; genus Paralithodes; species Paralithodes platypus. The sequence continues at coordinate 33,917,390 of CM064502.1, read as the reverse complement.
TCTGGGCCTCAGTTGGTACTTCACTTTACATTTTGTCTTAATATCCTTGGTTATATTTTTTGCTTTAGTATGATTATCGTTGCTGCTATTCATTAGGCTTCCTTCACTACCCATTATATATTTATCTGGTTTAGCCATAGCAGCAAATACCGTACATGTCACAAGTTCTCACACTAATCATTTGAAAGTTTATCTCATACCAAAAAAGTGTAGCCCACCTTTCTAATTATATATAACAGAGAGTTTTCCATTATATCAAAATTAACTTCAATCCTGGACAAAACAAGTAAATAAACTATTATGTTAATTTACTTTCAATCAGTATGGTGAGAAACCGTTCAAAACAGCGATTATAATAAAGTCCAAACTCCAGGTGCCAGTAAGGACACACAGGACTCCAAGCTTCACAGTGTTTCCTCCACCAGGCTATCCAGCAAACTAAACTTTCTCCCTTCCAGTTCTTCCAGGACCCCTCACCCCTCACCTCCTCCACCCTTACCTCTCCCACCTCTTGACCCCTCCACCGACTCTCATCTTTCTTGGAGTCTGTTTTTGCTTGTTCGTGTGATGAGCCATATGTTTCAAACGGAACGTTGTCTTGCTGTTTAATGGTGTACTTAGTAATCGGTGGATTATATTAACTTTGACAGAGTAGAAAACGACAAATATTGCTTAATCAATTAGTCAAATAACCATATGTTGTACTGTAGGCTACAGATGCACTGTAAATACTGTAAGTTTCGCCTCGCAGTCACTAGTAGCATCTTTCTAACTTTCACTTCCGAATTAAATTAATCTACGTCATCTCTCCCTCTCTCTTATTATTTTTTTCTCTCTCTCACTTTTCTCTCTCTCTCTCTCTCTCTCTCTCTCTCTCTCTCTCTCTCTATCTACATATCTATATATATATATATATATATATATATATATAGAGAGAGAGAGAGAGAGAGAGAGAGAGAGATATTTACATTATTATACTGTATACAATTAATAAGTATGTCCATCTGTGCGTATGTTCGAGTGGATTTGTGTATTGGTTTGGGTTGACCTACTGTATGGGTTAGCAAGTACTTGTTTATGTTGCCTCCAACTAGTCAAGAATATTGGTATAATCCTTCCTAGCTGAATAACTGTCAAGGGAATAATAAATCACTCGGAAGACTCAAATAATACATAGTATCATTAATACCTCCTGTACCAGCGACGTCTTCTTCATTATATTATGGCTACTATTAGGCGATTTTATTCAGTTTAGAAAGAACCTCTAGCAATAAAAAGACTTCAAACCATGTCAACCAACCCTTTTAACTACCACAGATCCTTCCTAAGCTGCACAATATCATCTAAATATAGCTAGAATAAAATATACCACATGTCGCTGGTACTGAAAGGGTTAAGCTGAACTCAATGCTTGTAGGGATAACTGTTACTTTAAATGGTCTTGTAATTTCTTATTGAGCTATTATGAATATGTGTTAATGTCTACGTTACGTAATATATCACAAACATGCATAGAAATTTCATATCTATATAAAATTATGACCCTTTAAATAAATGACTCAAATATAATTATTACACATGGATGGTGGACAACACATGCATTTACTGTCGTCTGGATTATTGACTGCCTGATTAGTAGGTATTTTTGGTTGGGGAATAATCAAGATAACAGTAAACTGCTGATTATGTATGCCAGTGCTAGAATTTGAATATCTGTTTGTGTATATTTTTATGTCATTAGAAATGCCAATGTTACGTTTTACTAATTGAGAAAAAGCCTTGGTCTGCAACCCATCTAGGGGAGACAACTTTGTAAAAATACGGGTGGATGGGACTAGTCAGCCTTGGTTGATAACCATTTTTTTTTTTTTTTCTAGAGGAGTAAATTTTATATAAATCCATACTGCTTACCTAAGGGTGAAGCAGGTTAGTGGATGAACAAGTAGCACACCACTGTAGAAAAATAGTGCTAACAAAATATATAGAAGGCCTCGGAGTCACATTGATCAATCCTGCAAGTCCTTTAGTAAACTGGCATGGGTTGTCCTTTTCACAGGGGATAGGTCCAGTTGGGGGCTTTTTTTGCATGACCACCCTCAAAAAGGGGAGTAAGGCATCCAACAATAGAAAGATAAATATATCTTTATCATAGACAGTCAAAATATTGTCTTTTACTGCTGTATAAGGGGAGAAAGGCCTGTTGGTTGGCACCACAGAGATGTAGGCAAATCATGTAAGACTATAATATTTATATAAGAGTAAGAATATTAAAAGTTCTCCAATAAATTACGACACCTACACCCTATCATATTGATGCATTTATTCGTTATAATCTGGCTGATATTTGACGATTCTATATACTTTACAAGAGTTCTGTGGGAGTAATGATTTTAAATGTTCATGAATGATTATCATTAGGGAAGAAGAGTGAGAGTGTCTCAGGTGGTAGGATGAGGGACATGAATGGGGAAGTGGTAAAGGGTGATGGTGTGGTGAAAGTATGGAAAGATCATTTTAGTAGCATAGCTGTAAAGAGTAGGGGGAAGGCAAAGATCTCATCCATAGGAATGGAGAGAGGTAGAATAAACAGGGTAGTTGAAAGCCAGATAAGCAGAGAAGAAGTAAAAGAAGCAATCAATAGACTTAAAATGGGCAAAGCTGCTGGAGTAGATAACATCCCAGGTGAAATGCTGAGATATGGAGGAGAAGAAGCTGTTGACATAATGCATAGGTTATGTAAATTAGCATGGGAAAAGGAAAGTGTACCAGAGGACTGGAGGAAAGCAGTGATAGTACCCTTGTACAAAGGGAAGGGTAGTAAAGAAGAGTGTAAGAATTATAGGGAAATTAGCTTGCTTAGCATACCTGGAAAGGTACACGCAAGAGTAGTAACAGAGAGGCTACAGAAGATAACGGATGACAAAATAGGCGAGGAACAGGGAGGTTTCAGAAAGGGCAGGGGCTGCGTTGACCAGGTAGCCTCAATGCGATTGTTGGTAGAGAAGTATCTGGCCAAAAACAGAAAACTCTATGCAGCATTCATGGATTTGGAAAAAGCCTACGACAAAGTAGACTGGGAGGGCCTGTGGGATGTGTTAACAGTATATGATGTGGGAGGAAAGTTGCTAATGGCAGTAAAATCTTTTTATAGGAATGCAATGGCAAATGTGAAGGTAGGGGATAAGTTAAGTGAAAGTTTTTGAGGTCAATGTAGGTGTAAGACAGGGATGTGTCATGTCAGCTTGGTTGTTCAATATATACATGGATGGAGTGATTAGGGAATGTAGGGCTGTATCAATGGGTGTGGGAGCTAGACTGGAATCAGAGGGAAGAACATGGAAGATTTTAACATGCCTATATGCGGACGATGCAGTCCTGTTGGCGGAAAATGCTGAAGAACTTCAGAGAGTGGTCACTGACTTTGACAGGGTATGTGAAAAGACAAAGTTGAAGGTCAATGTAGGGAAATGTAAGGTAATGGTGTTTGAGAGAAGAATGCATGAAACCATAGATTTTTAGGAAAAATATAGAATCAAGAAAGAACATGAGAAAAGTTGTAAAATAAAAATGAAAAATGAAGTACTAGAAGAGGTTGAAAGTTTCAAGTATTTGGGAGCTGTACTATGAAAATATGGTAAAATGGAGAGTTAGATAAAAGAGAGAAAAATGCAAGGGAGAAAGGTGATTGGAGAACTTGATAGTATTTTCTTAGGAAGAATGGTTAGCCAGGAAGTCAAAAAGTCACTGAGAAACAGTGTGCTGCTCCCAACACTCTCGTATGGAAGCGAGACATGGACGGCAAGTGACGAGGACCTCTTCAAACTGAGAGCTGTGGAAATGAGCTTTTTCAGAATGGCAGCTGGCATGAATAGGCTAGATGGGCCAAGTAATAGGGAAGTGTACGAGTCCTTTGGAATGGAAGAGCAGGCTTTGGGCATTGATTGTGGTGTGGTTGAGTGGATAAAGAGAAGTACTTTGAGGTGGTATGGTCATGTTCAGAGAATGGATGAAGACAGAATGCCAAGAAAGATATATGGGAGTCAGGTGAGTGGAACCGCTAGTAGTGGAAGACCACCTATGGTATGGGAAAAGAAAGTGGAAAAACATATTGAAGAAAAACTTCCACGTAGTGGAAGGGGCATTGTGGCTCGGGCAAGGGAGGCATGTCTTGACAAAGTAGCTTGGAGACGTTTCTGTCATGGCCATCCTCTAGTGGGGGTTTCCCAGGGGGAAACAATGCGTCGGAGATGATGATGATGAATGATGATTATCATTCCTAAGCCTCTCACAATTGTCTAGTTCAAACATGATATATATACTGTATTGATAACAGGTGACATGTTGGCATATAAGTTGAGCTATAGCTCTCTCTCTCTCTCTCTCTATATATATATATATATATATATATATATATATATATATATATATATATATATATATAAAATAATAGGCACAGTTTGAATTATTGAGTTTTTTATTGATACTCATTAATGCAAACTGTGCCTATTATTTTAATCTCACCTGCCTGAAAGAAAATATCCTCCCTGGCTACACTAATCTATATATATATATATATATATATATATATATATATATATATATATATATATATATTAGTATAGCCAGGTAATAGATTCTCTTTTAAACAGACGAGGTTAAAAGCAATAGCAGTTTCAGCATTCAGGATTTTATTGTTACAGCTTTCAATAGTTCTAACAATTTTCCTCTGGGGTTCAGAGATGAGGTACAACAGGTTAGCAAAATTCATGGTGGATCCAACGTTTCACAAGTAAACATCTTGCATCTTCAGGGAATGGAGAGGTAATGATTAGAATAGGGACAAAGCATCATATTTATACAAAATTCGAGGATCAAGAATAGGGAGGTGGGCGGAGCTACTGGGTGGAAGGCAGTCTATTCGCGAGACGGGCACTAAATCTTATCGGTGGTTGGTTGTCGGCTGTGGGTGGCTGTGATTGGTTGGTGTTGTCAGTTGTGTGCTGAGCGCGGAAGCGTAAGGGAGGGGGGCACGGGGCGAGAGGAAGGGGGGCAACATGCCTGTAGCGCTTGCCTGAAGGAAGAATTTGAAGGTCTTGTGTTTGGTTGTTGATGCTGGGGTTGAGTGTTTGGATGTATAGAGCTTCTAAAATAGCTAGTCTTCTGGGGTCTGATTCTTTGTCGAGTATGGTGGTTTGTTTGTCTAGGTCGGCGCGAGTTAGGGCAAGATGGTGGGGGGCTTGATAGTGATCTTTTATAGCGCCAGATTGAAGGTGGAGGGTTAGTCGACGGGAAAGGCGAGTCTGTGTCATTCCAACATAGGATAGGGGTCCACAGTCCCCAGAGGTGCAAATATGCTGGTATATCACATGATCGTCTTTCGGTTGGTTGGTGGAAATGGGGCGGTTACGGAGGACAAGGTTGGAGGTCTTAGGAGATTTGTAGTAAATAATGAGTTTTATTTTATTGTCAGGGTTGGTGGGGAGGAAATTTTTGTGAATTATTTCTTTCATAATGGATTCGTCTGTTGTGTGGTCGGAAGACATGTAGTTTCTGTAGAAAAATGTAATGTCATTGGCTGGGTTGGTGCTAGGGGGGTCTTGTTTGTACCATTTTTCTAGGTGGTGGTTGATGGCATTGGTGACGTCAGTGTTGGAATACCCATTGTTGACTAGGACCTGGGTGAGCCTTTCCAGTTCATTGTGTGTCATTCCAGGTGGTGCAATGGGTGAGGGCTCTCCTGACATAGGCGGCGATGGTGGACTGATGGTAACGTTTAGGGCATTCACTTTCCCCATTAAGACATTGGCCATTGTTAGTAGGTTTGGTGTACACTGTAGTTTTGAAGCCGTGGTCGTGGAGGGAGACAAGGAGGTCGAGGAAGGGTAGATGTCCATCGGTGGTTTCTTCGTATGTGAAGTTGAGTCCGGAGGCGGCCATGAAGCGCTGCTGGAGGTCCCTGAGTTCACCCAGGTCCTTCACCCGCACGAAGATATCATCGATGTACCTGCAGTAGACAGTGGGCCGGTGGGCAGCCAGGAGTTCCTCTTCGATAGTTCCCATGAAGAAATTGGCGAACAGGACCCCCAGGGGGCTTCCCATCGCTACACCGTCGATTTGCTGGTACATATTCCCGCGGGGGCAGAGGAAAGGGGACTCCTTGGTACATAGTTCCAAGAGCGTCTTCAGGGCCTTCTCCGGGATGTCCAGGGGGACATTGTGAAACGTTGGATCCACCATGAATTTTGCTAACCTGTTGTACCTCATCTCTGAACCCCAGATAGAGGAAAATTGTTAGAACTATTGAAAGCTGTAACAATAAAATCCTGAATGCTGAAACTGCTATTGCTTTTAACCTCGTCTGTTTAAAGAGAATATATATTTATATATAGATATATATACAGTATATATATATATATATATATATATATATATATATATATATATATATATATATAATATATATATACTGTATATAAGGAGAAAGTAAGAGCAAGCAAAGACATAGAGTAAAGAGGACAGAAGGCAAGAACACTGCAAGGAGAGAGTAGAAGAACACAAAGATAAAAGTATCACAGAAAGAACATGGGCGTATTTATTTACTTAATTACTTAACTGTATATACAGTATATTTTTAATTACTTAATTACTTAACTGTATATATATTTGTATGTTTGTAGTTTCTTTCCTAGACATCCATCAAGCAAACAAATCCTTCCAAGACCCCTGTTCGAGATAAATGTATACATTTTTCCCTAAGAAATTTTTCCAGGCTGAAGACCGGTTCCTCTTAAATTAAAGGCTATCGTTCGCCGGGAAATAATCGACACCTAAATTGCATGAAAGGGCTTAATATTGGCAACAAATGGGGTGAAAGATCATAAAATCGCCAAAGTAATGGACCGAACGTCATAAAATCTAAAAACTAATAGGGCTAAACATGAGGGAGAAGGTGGGGCCAGAAAAATCAACCATTCCCCTAAAAATGGTTCACTTTTTGGGCAATTTTTGCATGTATTCATTATTTTTCTTGTTTCCTCCCTAGACCTCCATCAAATTAAAAAAAAAACATCCATTAGATCCCCTTTCTAGATCAATTTGTACATTTTTCGGTAGAAAAATTTCCCGGCCGATGGCCGGTTCTTCCAACGTTACAGGCTCACTATCGTTCGCCAGGGAAACAATCGATACCTACATTGCACGAAAGGTCTAAATATTGACAAAGAAATGGGGCGAAAGGTCTTAAAATCGACTAACTAATGGGGCAAACATCTTATAATCTGAAAACAGGTAGGGCTAAACATGAGAGAGAAAGTGGTCAAGAAAACCGGCCCATCCCCCCTTAAAGTAGTAAGAGAAGAAGACAAAAAGAAAAGGAGAATAGAAAACAAGGAGACTAGGAAACAACAAGTAGCAGAGAAGTGATGCAGGAGAGGGAAATTAAACGACACACACTAAAGGCTCTGTCACACTATGCCGATTTAAGTGCCGACGCTCCACGACCTAAGGGTCGGGAGCAGGTCTTTACCCACATTCGCCGCGCGACGTGGGTGGGCGCCTACTCAAGAGAGCTGTTGGGAGAAGTCATCAGGGGCCTCAGGAAAAGTTCGACATGCACAACTCTCATGAGTTGAGTCGGCGGCTAGTAAATTGACGGCACGGGGACGGTAGACTGCCGTCGTCGGGCGTCGTCCGGTATGCGTCATACGTTACAAGGGCGCCAGCCTGTCTGCGTCAGACGCCGCTTATAAGGTAGGTCGCCTTCAGGCAGCGACCCGGTAACGCCCAGGCACCGTCATAGGGGGAGGGCATATCGTAAGTCCGCGACCTGGCAACGTCGCACGAGACATCGTTGATATATGGTTTTGGGGGTGTTTTTGTTTTAACCTTGATGGAGGTCTAGCGAGGAAACTAAAAAATAAATTAATATATATATAAATAGACCCCAAAAATCACCACTGTCCCCTTAATCCGATCCCATCAACGAGTGACTATCTATAAACCCTTTCAATAGCGGTGGCGTCTGTTTTGCCATAGTTCTGCTATACTTAGACGATTTTATGCAGCTTAAGAACGGTCTGTGGGAGTTAAGAGAGAAAAATGAGAGGAATGGAGGTCTTGTGATTGCTACAGGCCCTTTGTAAGCATAATACAATAACCTAATAGTTGCCAGACTATAACGAGAAAGACGTCACCGGTACTGAAAGGGTTAACTATAGATGGCCTTGTTTTACCAATTACTAAGCAAAAATAACACTTAATTAAGGGGAGATGGGCACATTTGTTTGCTCATTTATGGATCTTTTTATTATGTTTTTAGTTTCCTCCCTAGATCTCAAGCTTAACGCCCCCCCCCCCCCCCAAACACACACAAACGTCGCCTCTGACGGACCGGTTTGCCTCGGTCGGGATAAAGTGTGACGGAGTAGGGGTCCAGTGTGACAGGGTGGCTGTCCATCGCCGCTGTAGTATCTATCGGTGCCGCCCTACCTCCTATAGGCGCCGCTCGTCAGGAGCATTGTCGCCAACCAGTTTGCGTGCTACGGCGCATGACGCCGCCCCAGCGGCATCATTTATCTTCCTTAGGTCTTGCATGGTTGCCTCTCAACCCCTTCCAGTTGCCGTTAAGCTCGGGTCACACATACACGTTCTAACGTCCCGTCCGGCCCCGACCTCTTAATAAAAAGCGCCTAGGCTGCGTCCTTTTTATGCATGCATAAAATGGTCCGTGTGGGTCGGGGCAACTGCCAGAAAATTTGTTATGCCGGGACACCCACGGGACATACACGAACACACACAGAAATTATTTTTTTGGTCGGGGACGGACGGGACGTTAGAACGTGTATGTGTGACCCGAGCTTTAGGCGGCATGCCCGTCCATACTGCCCGCCATGGGCGTCCCGCCCCTCTATCACCCACGATACTCGGCAGTAGTCTCCCCCTTGTATCGCCACTCCTTTAGTCGTGGAGCGTCGGCACTTAAATCGGCATAGTGTGACAGAGCCCTAAAAGATTACCGGAAGAACAAGAGAAAAGAGGAATGGTTAAGGGGAGGCAAACCGTTTTTCTCCCTAATGTTGCCTCACTAGTTTTGAGAGTATAAGATGTTCGCCCCATTAGTTTGGCGATTTTAACACCTTTCGCCCCATTTCGTTGTCCATTTTAAGACCTTTCCTGCCACTTAGGTGTCAACCCTCAACACTGAACTCCATGCGCCAACTGTACGAGTCTACCACACCCGTCGTCACCATCGGTCCCTTCTTCAAGCCAATAATGGCCGCTTCTGCCAATCCCTATGTCCAGGTACAGTCATGGATAAAAAAAAAATTTACAGTTTGGGAGGCACAGTTGTGACACATTGGTGAACTGTTTATATAATTTGTAGCCACACTGGTAGTACAGTAACTATAGTCTATTCGCTGTAAGTAGGCGATGAATCATGACCTCTATCCTCTGTAACTCAAAAAGGGCTAGAGCAAATTGGCTGTAAATGTCCACATCTATTCCTTGACCGACTCTTTCCAAATGGTAGAAATAGTAGCTTAACCCTCGTCTAGCGGAGGGTTTTGGGCTATTTTGGGCATATTCAGGCCCTCCTGAATGATAAATAAAGTATCTGCATGAAAAGAAATGTATTCAGCAAAAGACTAGGCGCTAAAAGCTTCAAAATGAGACCAGAACGAGCTACGTAGCACTCGTGGTTCTCATACAGTGGTACCAGTAACATGGGAGTTTAGCGTATAGCGGTATATTTTTCCCAGCTACGCTCACTACTGGCTACACTGCCGGCCTCTGGAGAACACAGGGAGGGTGAGTTAGTGGGCGGCGGTAGGCTCTGGGAGTCGGACGTGTGGCCCGTTGCGCTCCCGGCCATTTGCACTCTATTTTAACCCTTTAAAAGCCATAATAATGCTCCTAACTTGCTGCAAATTGGCGCCCGGCTATAGCCGGGCGCCGCTCTTTAAGGGTTAATTACTCTAGTCGTTATTGAGTTGAAGAGGTTAGAGGTCATGATTTCTCGCCTACTTACAGCGAATAGACTATAGTTCATGCTCACCATTTGCTTTTATCATTGTGTGGGGAGATTGTAGGCACCAATCGAACAGGCCAGTGCCCAGGAGATTCTTTATAGGCATGTAATAAGGAGTTACTGGCCCTCTTGTTTCATTTACCTGACCTTACTACTGATCTCTTTGTGCCTCATCTACACAAAGAGGAGGGACCATAAATGCCTCCATACATCGTCCCTCCGCTGCCGACCTCTCAATATGTCTTGGAAAATGGCCTGAATTTTCTATCAACTATTGTTTTTTCCTGGCCTTTTATCTAACTCCCATATGTTGAACTCCATCTTTCCTCCAACAAACCTGATCCTTTTTTTCTCAAAGATACTCGTATGTCTTCCTACTTTCGCTGTTCTAGTTTCCAAGCCAAGGGTAGATGCTATATACATGTACACAACTCTCTTGCTCTTGTGTTCCGTACTTGGACTCCTCTGAATTATCATCTCTCTGGCTCAAACTCTCCTGTAACTTTCATATTTCTCTGCTGTTTAACTCTACTGACGTTCCCATTGTTTGTGTTATCTAAATTCTAAGGTGGAACACATCCTATCAACCTCTCCTTTCTCAGAAATTTCCATATATGGGTCTCCATATATAATAGAGTCTGACCTAAATCCCTTGTTTCGAAATTTCTATTCTTCGGTTTCTATCCATATCTGTGCCTTTATCTCCAATTTCCTTTCTGAGTTATCCATAGCGGTGGTTGTGGACGGCTATCACTCACTTACTAACCTACCAACTCCAGTGTTACTCAGGGTTCTGTCCTATCTCCAGTTTTATTTCTAATTATTATGCCAGATTCTGCAACAATATACCGTACCGAATATCTACAATTACCGTCAGCCCTGCAACATCAGACCACCCTTTCCAACATTGCGGTGCCCTTACCCTTAAACACACCTTTACCAGAAACCTTGCCTTTAGTCTCACCCTTCCCAAATACTCTGAGGAAGAAGGTCGTAAGAGACTACCAGAATACTATAGTACCCCCGAGTCACCACCACCAAAGAGAACAGAGAATAACAGTCTCCCCCTTCACCAACGCCGGAAGAAAATTATAGTATCCTCTATCTGCTCCACCAGTAATTAGACGTTCAACTGACCTCTCCATGGCAGAACGACGCAACTCTGATCATGATCCCTGCGGTCAATCTTCCCCGGAAACCAGTTCCCATCAAGCAACACATAAATTGGCTAGTAGCCAGGATGCAGCGATTGCTCTACAGCTCACCAGGGGCAATGCTTACCCATTTTTTTTTATATGGATGAGGGAGACAAAAGGAAAAACTGCCTGTGATGAATGCCTCCCACAGAATTGAAAGAGTGACAGGGCCCAAATCAAGGAATGTTCAAGCCGCAATGTCTGGACACGCAGAGTTTGAAGTAATTTATGTCATAGGATGAGGGAAACAGAGATGTAGGGAGAGAGTTCCTGAGCTCAGCTGTTGAATAAAAGGAAGATTAGGAGTATCGTTTCACTCTTGAGTTGGAGAGTTGTACAGAGTAGGGGTCGGATTGTGTTACAAGATGGGTGCTACATGCTCTACGTAGAGGAGGTGGAATACACTGAGATAGTTCTGAGGAACACTGATTATTGTAATGGCGATAGAATAGTGAGAGAGATGCAACATTGCGGCGAATAGAGAGAGATTGCAGAGCATCGGTGAGTGGACGGGGAGTTAATGAGACGAAAGGCTTTCTTTTCTACTTTGTCTAGAAATGCTTTGTGAGAGGATCCTCCTCACACCTGCGAACAATATTCAATACATGGATGTACTGTGCCCCTGTACAGAACAAGAAGCTGTGCAGGAGTAAACAAAAACTTGAAGCGGTTGAGCACACCCAGCTTCTGGGAAGCCGTTTTAGCAAGGGTGGAAATATGGTGTTTTAAATAGAGATCAGAAGAAAAAGAGACACCAAGAATAATGAGAGAAGATGAACGGTTGTTTTTTGTATTATTGAATTATGAGGCATAGTCCTTTGGGAGTTCTTGATAGGTAGATAAATGAAGAAATTGGGTTTTGGAAGCATTGAATGCAACAAGTTTTCTCTACCCCAATTGGAAATGATTGCTAGATATGAAGATGAGTGTTGTATGGCTTCATCATGTTTGTTTTTTAGGGATTGCTTGCTAGGGCGTTCTGGAAAACTAGTTGACTAGTGTAAGGTACAGTCGTCAGCATATGAATGGATAGGACTGGAGGTACAGTTGAGAAGATCATTTATGAATATTAGAAAGAGGAACACCGGAGTTGATAGGATGAGGAAGTGAACGATGGCCATCTACAACTGCAGCTAGGGAACGGCCAGAAAGGAAATTAGAGATAAAGGCACAGATGGAGGGATAGAAACCGAAGGAGGGTAGTTTAGACATTAGAGATTTGTGCCAGACTCTATCGAAGGCCTTTGATATGTTTCACCGAAGTCACAAAAGGAGTTAGTAAGATATGAAAGAAGATCACCAATAGAGCGACCCATTAGGAATTAAGGAACATACCGTTCTTAACATTGATCCTCCTGTCGGGCATAGGGTAATGATCCAGACAGTTTTAGGTCCAATAGGACATTTGAATTTGGCGGTATCGTATCGCTTGTACGATTTCGGCTGGTTCTTTGTGTATTGTAGTTTATTCTTAAGTATAGGTTAAATATTAACTGTAATGTATAAATATCTATATCAGCTCTAGATGTATCATGAAACCAAGTTATGGGTTATAATTATTATGAGCCAGCAGCCATATGTAATTTCGCGAAGCGATCGGACGCCGGCCCTTTAGTCTCTCAATCAACACCATACAGCCAACATCTTCCTCCCCCCCCCCCCCCCCACCCCCGGCTCTGACTCAACCCACAGTTCACCATGTGCTACAAATACTAATCTATAACAACAGTCCTACATCACCAGTCCTCTAAGCTATTATTACCATTATTTGTCGGGATATTTCATGTACCAGTGTATGATGCTTCTGCATAGTAGCCACGTGCGGGCATGTGCGCGCATCGGCTGCCCAGCTGTTTAGAAACCGGCTGGCGGCAGCTGGCCGGCCGGCATTTTCTTAGTATATATCCTACGACAACGTAACTAATGTCTGGGATATTCTTATGTTGTTTCACAGCTTGTAGCTGCCCTTATTCTTGACCAACGCATCTTAGTATATTTTGTTCTCGATAGTTGATTGTTTCATTATAATATATAAGATGTAAGTCTAGTGAGAGTGGGAGGAGACGAGCGGGAGAGATAGACCGGCTGGGGGACATTGCTTCGCGCGGAGAGTCTAGCTTGGGACGAGCCTGATGTTGCCAATTTGATCGCAACGTTAGGCTTAGTTTCGACTCACGCAAGGGGTAGAGGATTTTGACCCGGCAACTTTGTTGAGTGTTGCCAAGCATGGGATGTATTTCGCATGCCTAGGGTGAGGTCCAGACAGATTCAAGACTCAGAGCTCACCTCACTGTCGTACCCTTCGGACCCCCTTGATATCTATCCCTCTCAACCCCCCTTAGAAACTTTCTCTCTTACTTTGTATACCTTCTTTCCACTACTTCACCAATCTATTTAATTATCCCATCCCCTTGATAGACCTTATATCTATTATTGTATTAACGACGAGCTCTCAGATAACTAGATAGGATTTTGGGCCTTATGCAGAGACGTAATTGTTAATGAGACCTAGGAAGCTTTTTTGTTGTCTCATATTTGGTGGTTTCATGCTTGCTAGTGTGTTCTTGTGTCAGGTTAGCAGGGGCTAGACCGGAGGGGAGGCTTTTTGCGATCCTTTAAGTAAAGTCTGCTGGTGCGAGTCCTGTGGACCCGCACGACTTTACTAGGATACCCGTGGGAGTCTGGGGGCATTTTCTTGTCTGTGTCCCTGTGTGTCTAGTGTTGTGTTGTGTGAGGGCCCTTGCCTAGTCCACTCAGCACTGCGCTAGCCCGTCTTGCTTTTGTTTTAGGGTCGCCAGGAGAGAGTCAGATACTTGCGATCTGAGTCTCTCAAGAGAGCACCCTTTCAATTAGAGTAATTTGGCGCACAGACTTGGGAACGTCCCTAGGCTAGAGCAGGTGGCTCAGCCCAGGTATCCGAAGCCTATATCCTTCCAGCTAGACCTCTGCCACCTGGCAGATTAACAGCTAGGGGTTTATTATTTCTGTATGTTTGTTATTGTGCCACAGTTTACCGTTTTTGTGAGCATTGTGAGTCAGGGTGTGGCTTAGAGACTCTGTCCGAGCAGGCTTGCCTGACTAAGAGTGAGAAGCACACCTGTATGTGGTTATGTTGCGAGTTGCTGCCTTTTTTTAATTATACCTATGCCATTATACACTGTAGGTCCTATCACTAGTATTTATTCCTGCTTATGAGTTGAGAGTTCTCTAAATCCGTAACGTACTTTCTTTGCTAAGCATCAGATCCTACAGTAGCCGCATGCAGTTTAGAACCCCGCATCTTGTCTACCGGTACGATGTTTTGAGGACTGTTTGCTTTCACCTTCTTTCACGCAGGGGTGATTAGTTGTATTAATTAACGTAACGTTAAATGTACTTTCTTCTAGTTTGTTATTAAATTGTTTCTGCAATTTAATTCCGTTATCTATATTTTCCTTGAAGCTTTAAGCCAACTTAATTGTGTGATCTTTTATATAGCCTGCTTGACTATCAGCAGTCTATAGTGCGTGCACCCTGTAACCGAGTCATAGGATACCTTGTTGTCCAGGCAGGACTCTTGACGGTTTAGGGTGGTTTGTTGCCTGGGTTTATAGATAAGGGTTGGATCTAGCGTTTTCCGTTGTTGCTTGTTGCCGCATACCTAGTCCAATAGAAAGAGCCCAGTGTTTATATATCCCAGGACGTAACAAGTGATATGCAATTTAACCTCTTTATCTAAATTGCCGATACCTCCATTACAAACCCCAATGCACTTGAATAAATTAATGAAAGCATATGGTCCTCCGGGGATTTGAACTCGGGACACCACACCCAAAACATAAGCATCTAAACCATTACACCACCAGCCATACTGGCGATCTGAGAGTAGATTATGAGAAGAAAAATGCTTAAGAAATTTTGAAGTAAGAATCGTTATACCACAACATGGGTCAGTCACCCAAGGCAGAGAACAGGCCCAAAATATTTCAGTACCCCCACCGAAAGGAGCAAATCCCTCCACAACAACAACAGCTCCCCCAAAGGCTTTCCCCACATCTAAAAAGTGGCGCTTGGCAGCAGGAGAACCGGATGTGACGTCACCAGCCCAGCTCGACGCCGGATTGGCCAAAAGGACTGCCGCTCCCACCAATCACGCTGCCGTGATATCATCGACCAACCGCCCTTCTGATTGGTCCCTGGAGGGCATCCGATGACGAATGAGGAGGGCCCTTTCACAACTCTCCTCCCTACCCTCCTCGCCGAGACCAGAAGGACCTATAGCCCCAATAGGAAATACACATAAACATGCCCTTTTTCCTTGCACTCTCCGTAGGGCCAGTTCTACCTAGAAACTAGATAGGTAATCAGACGAGGCAAGGGAAGGTATCTCACCTCCCCTCCTGAGATCTGAGTGCTCCCTGGCCTAAAGGTGCTTACTGGCCCTAAAGAGTGTTGTCTGACCTCTTGCAGTGTTGAACGACCTGCATACCTGCAACGGCTAATCCCGACCAGGTAAGAAATAAAACCAAAAGTGCTGTCTGGCCCTAAAGGGTATTGTCTGATATCTGCAGTGTTGTCTGACTTACATACCTGCAACGGCTAATCCCGGCCAGGTAGAGTCCTAGGTGTTGCCCGGCCATAGTATACCTGCAACGATTCATCTCGGTCAGGTAGAGACCCAGAGTGCTGCCTGGCCTCTCATTATCTATACAAGTGCATTCCTGGATAGATATTATGCAATAGAGACACGTTTGATAAGTTAAGACCTGTCTTTTAGGTCCCCTTTACCGTCATTTGTATTATATCAGTTTGCCTATAAAAACCCTCACACGCTATCCTTAACATATTATTCACCTATAGGTATATTGTCACATGTCTGTCTGACCACTAAGTCGCCAGACCACTGCGTACCTATATGCGAAGCACTCTGCTGTACCTACATCGTACACTAAACTCCAGCTAGCTATTCCCCACACACATTGAGTCTATCTAGGGTGTAATCCCGTCAGCCAATCAGGAGACGGGATTAACTCAGGTGTACCAGCAAGATTTACCCTTTACTTCTTGTCACTGGGAACACTCTGGCACTCCCGCACTCTCAACCAATCACAAGCCTCCTACGACAAACCACGGCACTTGCCTCGTATCCTCTCCCAAACGCCCAGCTCATAACTTGCCCTCAAATCTCACCCATATTTTCTAACCTGGTAACAAACGTTCTACTACACTGGTGCCACTCTCTTACTCCCGTCAGCTACTAAAGAACGTCATTAACAAATATGTTTGTGCTTAACTGTCCAGGGTCTGAGTGAGCAGTACGAGGGCCTGAACGACCAAGCCAGTGTTTTGGACCGAGTCACCCGCGGAGATGGTGTCTTCCTACAGAGCCGCAAGTTCCTGCAGTACCTCATAGAAACACGGTTCTCGCCCACAGGGAGGCCTTATATGAGGATCCTTAAGGTAAAATGTATAACCTTATGCTACATCAGTTTTAGGAAAGCTGTGTCCTCATACTCTAGACGACCCGCTTTCGAGCCCACATAGTTGGATATATTTGGGAAGTTTCCTTAAAACCCGATGGTTCTGTTTACATAACACAGATTTGGGACCTCCCATATAATATTTATGTGCAGCAATGTATCTTGAGGCCTAGTGAATTCTCCGTAGAAGTTGGTGCTCATTATATGATTATAAAATGATTATTATTATTATTGTTATTATCATTAGTATTATGATTACTATAATTATTATTGTTAATATAATTATAATTACAGTATATACTGAAAACTTGTCGTCGACTGACTGGGGATCACGGCATCCGGCAATAGATAGAAATATATATATTTACTGCATATAAGTTTGTATATCACATTTAGCTATTGTTGTCTCTCAGGAGTGCTTTGGCCCGTTCATTGTGGGTGTATGGGTACAGAGTAACTCCTCGCTGAGGCGTTCCTTAAGTCGGGTACTACGGAGAGCTACAGAGGCCGGTCTACACCATCGATGGTTCCTGGACGCCCTTCTTGCAGCCAGACAACAAGTAATTTATTATGTTTTTTCCACCAACCAACTTCACCTCTAAACTCAATCAATGAAATCAACAAATACATGTGGCACTCCAAGGACTCGAACTTAGGATACTCACATCGAAATTCCGAAACCATGTGAGGAGGAGCAATTTCTTATCTGCCAGACAACAGGTAAATACCATGTGAGGAGGAGCACTTTATTACCTGCCAGACAACAGGTAAATACCATGTTTTGTTTTTTTGTTTTTTTTAAAGAGACAATGAACGGAGGAAGGAAAAACACAGATAAAACAAAAAGGTCCATGTGCCTAAAGGCATCCTCCATTCATAAAATATTTGTAACAACTGGATTTAAACATTTGTAGATTGTAAGTTTGTGGAAAGCAATTCGAGGGAAGTGAATTCCAAAGAGTAGTAGTTCTAGGGATAAATGAATTTTGATAAGCAGAAATTCTGCATTGTGGAGGAGAAAGTGTAAATTCATGGGCGCTCTCAGCTGCCCTAGTTCTACGGGGAAAGATGTGGAGAGCGGCACAATTGAAGCAAGTTCCTCGGAACAATTGCTGTGAAAATATCTGTAGAATAATGCAAGGGATGCAACGTTTCTTCGTATGGATAATTTAGGAAGGTCCTGTGTGATTGCAGGGTTATTGATTAATCTAATAGCTTTATTTTGAATTTTGTCCAACTGCCTCAATGCAACCACTCCAATTCCACTCCACAGAGGTGAACAGTAATCCATCTGAGAACGCACATGACTTTTATATATTACGGCCAACTGCTCGTCAGTGAAGAATTCTCGAACTCTGTACAGGAGTCCCAGTTTTTTAGAGGCATTCTTAGCAATGCTTCTAACATAATGTGTCCAGCTCAAGTTAGTAGTTAATGTTACACCGAGAATGTCAATACTATGGGAAGTGGGAATATTTACATCATTAAAACATATATGGGAGTCAGTGAGATTCTCTCGGTTAGAAAATTGAATGTACTTGGTTTTCTGTGCATTAAAGGAAACTAGATTCTTTTGTCCCCATTCTTCAATTCTAGAAAGGTCCTGGTTCAGAGAAATTGCAGTGCTTATTTTTGAATTTATAAGATCGGGTTGGGTGAAAGAAATGGTAAATGTGAAGGAACTGTGGAGTGTTGAGTCATCTGCGTAGGAATGTATTGGATTATGAGTGGTAGATATGAGATCATTGATATGAATGAGGAACAAAATTGGGGCCAAAACTGATCCCTGGGGAACACCAGCATTTATTGAGTGAAATTGAGATTAAAGGCCATCTACCATTACACGTATTTTTCTGTTATGAAGATAAGAAGAAATTAGTGGAACTAATGATGCAAGGCCGTAGTGTGACATCTTCGACAATAAGGATTGATGCCAGACTCTATCAAATGCCTTTGATATATCCAGTGCTATTGCATGTGTTTCACCATGTTGGTCTGTAGCTTGGTTGATTTGATGCATAAGAAGGCAAAGAATGTCTGCAGTTGATCGACATCGTCTAAAACCATATTGCCTATCACTGATTAATTTATTATTCTCAAGATGCTTAATTATGTGATTATTTAATATAATTTCAAAGACATTACCAAGAGTGGAAGATATAGCTATTGGTCTGTAGTTTGATGGATCTGAAGAGGCACCTTTTTTGTGAGGAGGAGCACTTTATTACCTGCCAGACAACAGGTAAATACCATGTGAGGAGGATAACTTTATTACCCTGCCAAACAACAGGTAAATACTATGAGAGGAGGAGCACTTTATTACCTGCCAGACAACAGGTAAATACCATGAGAGGAGATGCACTTTATTACCTGCCAAACAACAGGTAAATACCATGTGAGGAGGAGCACTTTATTACCTGCCAGGCAACAGGTAAATACCATGTGAGGAGGAGCACATTATTACCTGCCAAACAACAGGTAAATACCATGTGAAGAGGAGCTCTTTATTACCTGCAGGAGGTATGACTATATTCAATGGTTAACACTTCTGCAGGAGGTATGACTAAATATAAACAATCATCAACACTTTTGCAGGAGGTATGACTATATACAATCATTAACACTTCTGCAGGAGGTATGACTATATAATATCATCACTTCTGCAGGAGGAATGACTAAATATAAACAATCATCAACACTTCTGCAGGAGGTATGACTATATACAATCATTAACACTTCTGCAGGAGGTATGACTAAATATAAACAATCATCAACACTTCTGCAGGAGGTATGACTATATACAATCATTAACACTTCTGCAGGAGGTATGACTAAATATAAACAATCATCAACAGTTCTGCAGGAGGTATGGCTATACAATGGTTAACACGTCTGCAGGAGGTATGACTAAATATAAACAATCATCAACACTTCTGCAGGAGGTATGACTATATACAATGGTTAACACTTCTGCAGGAGGTATGACTAAATATAAACAATCATCAACACTTCTGCAGGAGGTATGATTATATACAATCATTATCACTTCTGCAGGAGGAATGACTATATACAATGGTAAACACTTCTGCAGGAGGAATGACTATATACAATGGTTAACACTTCTGCAGGAGGAATGACTATATACAATGGTTAACACTTCTGCAGGAGGAATAACTATATACAATGGTTAACACTTCTGCAGGAGGAATGACTATATACAATGGTTAACACTTCTGCAGGAGGAATGACTATATACAATGGTTAACACTTCTGCAGGAGGAATGGCTATATACAATGGTTAACACTTCTGCAGGAGGTATGACTATATACAATGGTTAACACTTCTGCAGGAGGTATGACTATATACAATGGTTAACACTTCTGCAGGAGGAATGGCTATATACAATGGTTAACACTTCTGCAGGAGGTATGACTATATACAATGGTTAACACTTCTGCAGGAGGTATGACTATATACAATGGTTAACACTTCTGCAGGAGGAATGGCTATATACAATAATTAACACTTCTATAGGAGGTATGACTAAATATAAACAATCATCAACAGGAGGAATGACTATATAATATCATCACTTCTGCAGGAGGCGAGTGTCTCAGATAGTGCCGAGGACCCTGGGGGTGACGGTGGTGAGGGGTACGTGCCCTTAAGTGTGGACCACCTGCAGGGGATCTTCTTAATCCACCTCCTCGCCCACGCCCTCGCTACCTTCCTGTTCCTGGCTGAGCGAGTGTGGACCGCTTAAGGGGAGGCAGACTGTTTTTCTGGACCCCCTTCTCAATAATGTTTAGCCCCACTAGTGTTGAGATTATAAGACGTTCGACCCATTAGTTTGGCGATTTTAACACCTTTCGCTCCATTTAGTTGTCAATTTTAAGACCTGTCATACCATTTAGGTGTCGATTTTTCCTGGCGAGCGATAGCGAGCTTGCAATTTTAAGAGAAACCGGCCTTCGGCCGGGAAATTTTTCTACCGAAAAATGTACACATTTTTCTTGAAAGGAGGGGGTGTTTTTCTAAGCTTGATGGAGGTCTAGGGAGGAAACTAAAAAAATATATGAATAAATGAATTAATAGACCAAACAAACGGTCAGTCTCCCCTTAAGGGGAGGCTTGGTTATTCTCGACCCCCTTCTTCCTCATGTTTAGTTCCATTAGTTTTGATATTTTAAGATGTTTGCCCTATTATGTTGTCGATGCGAAGTGAAATTTCTTTGTACACTCTCTACGTAATTTATTTCACCTGCTGTGTATGGGGATGTTAATACGCTACAGTATTCAAGCCGCGGTAGCACTAGAGATTTGAAGAGCGATATCATAGGCAATTCACCGCGTGTTTTAAAAGTACGCAGAATCCAACCCGTTAGACGTTTCGCAGCCGCCACTTTGACCTGGTTATGTACTTTGAAACCCATATTTTCAGACATTAATACCCCAAGGTCTTTCACACTGTTTTTTCCGTTCTATTATGTGGTTAAATTCTGTTAAGTAATTTGTAATTTCTTTAACACCATTATTATCTCCGTACCGTATTAATTGGAATTTTTCCTCATTGAATTGCATGTTGTTTTCCCTGGTCCACTGGAACACTACATTCATGTCTTCCTGCAGTCGGCCCGTGTCCTCTTGTGTGTTTACTATCTTGCTTAATTTTGTGTCATCAGCAAAGGACGACACCGTACTGTGTCTGGTGTTGTATCTATGTCGATTTTTGCATGTATTCATTATTTTACTAGTTTTCTCCCTAGATTATGAGGGCTTCTGCCCCGTAGGCTGTTGACAAATAGTTTTTATTATTATTATTATTTTCTCCCTAGACCTCCATTAAATTTAAAAACACATCCATTAGATCCCCCTTTTAGATTAATTTGTACATTTTTCGGTAGAAAAATGTTCCGGGTGAAGGCCGGGTCTTCCAACATTACAGGCTCACTATCGTTTGCCAAGGAAAAAATCGACACCTAAATAGCACGAAAGGTCTAAATATTGACGTAGAAATGGGGCGAAAGGTCTTAAAATCGAATAACTAATGGGGCAAACATCTTAACATCTGAAAACTAACGGGGCTAAGCATGAGGTTAAAGTGGTCCAGGAAAACGGTCTGCCTCCCCTTAAATAGGGTTGAAATAACACAAAACATAACCTCGGTACGAAAGGGGTTATAACCAATCCTCCTTTCTTATGCAAATGTAAACAGCCTTAAGAGGGTAGTACTCGTTTTTTTCTGGTCCCCTTTCTTCCTCATGTTTAGCATATTAGTTTTGAGGATTTAAGGCGTTCGTTCCGTTAGTTTGGCGATTTTGAGATCTTTCGCCTAATTTCGTTGTCAATAATAAGAACTTTCATGCCCTCGAAGCCGCGAAAATTTGATATTTTCGCAGGTTCGAGGTTCGAACTTGGGGGATCGTTCTCCGATTTTGGGTCCCTAACTGTAAAGTTCAATTTTCGTGTCTAGTCCAGATCTACTGTAGTCTATGATTCAACAAAAAACAATAATAAACTCAGGGGTGGAACAAGTAAACAGTGGTAAAAGTAAAATATTCATATTACATTCATAAGTACGTCTCTCAGGAACACTCTCACGATTACTATTATATACAATAAGATGTGTTGTGCTCTTGCACCAAGAAAACTCGTTCGTCCCGGACCGGTGACACTAATACATAAAATGACCAGTTCCCGGAACCTGACCGGTAGATAATTAATTGTCTAATTATAACCTAGTTCAACAAACCAACCGTTCAACTTGTCCGAGTCTACTATCTTATGGTATAAACGGGGTGACGCCTGATTATACCATATAATCCTTTATGGTGAACTGAAGCTTCTGAAGGCATGAGGCCACCGCACTGGTGAACTCAATAACTCATGTTTAGTACTTTAGTTAATGATTATTATGTTGATGACTACCTTTCATAAATATTAGAAAGCTTAATAAGGGTAACTAGATAAAGATAAAGTTTAAAAAAATGAAGATCAGAATAATGGATAATTAGAGTGGAAACATAAGTTTAGGAAGATATGTATATCAGATATTTTCGTTTAATCAAACAATTGCAAATTCTTTCACTTTTATTTCTCGTATTGATCATTTTGAGATCTATCTATCTCCCTTATAAATTAACATAAATTATTTTGTGATTAGTTTCTAGTAAATCGGTTTAATTTCTAATCGTATAGAATGAAAACAAATATAGTAAATCTAATATTCGTCCAACACATGAATAACTACAAACTGAAAAAGAGTCCATCAACAAAAAAACTCATTTATCTTGTCGTCAGAAAGTCGGGTCTATTTCGAATATATCGCGTAGTTTATAAATAGCACGGACCTAACAACCTTCTCTCCTCCTCCCTCCCTATCTATATATCTATCTATCTGCTGTATCTATCTAACTCCCATAATATTAAACAAAAGTATTTGTTATTTATATAATGTATGTATGTATGTATGTATGTATATACTCAGACACATACCCCATTGCTGGAGGTGGCCGATTCGAGACAGAGCCCGAACAGCAATAACATTCAAGGGTTCTAATTCTCAGGGTCAAGGACCACTTTTGCGTTCCCTCGCCCCTTACTCTGTATCGATGAGGAGGAGAATTTTGCAAGGGGAGGAGGATTCCTAGCTCCCTGCCCCCTATCAAGGTCCATAGATACATGTATCTATGGACCTTGCCCCCTATAAGCAAGAAGCAAGAAGATCACCAGTAGAGCGTCTCTTAAAGAAATCGTCCTGGCGATCTGAAAGTAGATTATGGGAAGATAAATGATTAAGACATTTTGAGTTAGTAATAGTTTTTAAAAACTTTAGAGATGTACGAAATGAGAGCAATTGGATGATAGCTGGAGATCTCAGAGCGGTCACTCTTCTTTGGGAAAGATTGAATAAGAGCAAGCTTCCAGCAAGACGGAAAGACAGACAAAAGAGTTAGACTAGGCAGGGAGTTAGCACGAAAGAACAGTTTTTGAGTACAACAGGAGGAACACTATCCGGTCCGTACGCCTTTCTAGTATTAAACCCAGAGAAGGCAGAGAGGACATCCTTAGAAGAGATTATGATAATGGACATAAGTAAGTGAGAGGGGGATGGAGAAGGAGGAGTAGCGCCGGAATTATTAAAGGTTACATTTTTAGCGAAAATTTGAGTGAAGAGTTCAGCCTTGTCAGAGGAAGAGGTGACAATGGTACCATCAGAGTGCAAAAGAGGACGGAAAGACGAGGAAGCGAAATTGTTGGAGAGGATTTCGGCTAGATGCCAAAATACTTGGGAATAGATAGAGTTGGAAAGTCCAGAGCATTTGTTATTGATGATAGAGTTTTTGGCAAGTCGAAGGACAGATTTGGCTCGATCTGGGGCAGAGATACATAAAGTATGGGATTCTTGAGTTTGAAGGTGATGGTACCGTTTGAATGCTTCCTCCTTATTGTGGACAGCAGTACAACAAGCGTGAGTAAACCAAACATTTTGTGAGTTAGTTTGAGAGAAAGAGAATGGGATGTATGCTTCCATGCCTGAAAGCATTACCTCAGTAATACGCTCGGGTCCCTCAGAGTATCCCCGGCCACAGAAGCAAAAATCATTCCATGGGAAATTAAGGAAGTTGTTGTTGTTATTGTTGTTCCCCAAGCTGCCTGGCCGAACAGCCCAAAAGCCCCGAGCAAGGTCAAGGCCATAACCGAGCGCCCCTACAGAACCCTCCCTGCCGACCACAATAAAACCTGGGTGACCGAAGCCACTCCATGGCGGGGAGCTGAGGAGGGTGCGGAAACGCCCGGGAAACCAAAGCCCCACCCAGGGCCCTGTGCCCCTCAGCAATTATGAAGAGAAAGTTGAGGGGCAAAGGAAAAAAGGAAAATCCAATCCAATTAAGGAAGTACTGCCATATAGCCTCCCAGTCGGCAGCGCCAAAGTGCCGCAAACACTACTGGCTGGGGAGGTCAGAAGGCCGTACTGGTGACAGAGATAAGGTTATGATCGAAGGAGCCCAATGGAAAGAGAAGATGTACAGCATAAGCAGAACGATTAGATGTTAGAAATAAGTCAAGGATGTTGGACCGATCTCCAGGGCGGTCTGGGATATGGGTGGTTTGCTGAAGTAACTGCTCTAGGTCATTTAGGATAGAACAGATGTGGGCTTGTTCACCAGGTTGGTCAGTGAAAAGAGAGGAGAGCCATTGGAGGTGGGGAACATTGACATTTCCTAAGATGGAGATTTCAGGCAAGGGCGAGATGGGTAGAATGTGTTACACTTTAGAAGTAAGATTGGATAGTCAGTAGAATTTGGGGAGAGATAAAAAACACATATATTTAGTGAAAGAGTGCTAAAATAGCTTAAGCCAGATAGTTGATAATTCAGATGAGACGAAGTTGGGTACACGAGAGCAAGTAAGATTGTTGCGTATGTACACACAACATCCACCTTTGGCTTTGAATTGACGATAGAGATAGTAGGAGGATATAGACAAGGGTTTTCTGCCTGTTACCTTAGACAACTGAGTTTCGGTGAGGAACTTACTGTTACATTGAAAATTAAACCTTTTCACCCTTCCCTCGTATCTTGTTCACCCATTGCAACACTTGGGGTTCTGTATTTTTTGTTTAATCTTGACCATTTCAACACCATGATAATTATCTTTTTACCTATGATTCTGGATAAAATTAGACGATTTTATGCAACTTAAGAAGGACCTATATTATTAAGATGATTTATTGAGATCGTATCTACCCATTTGAGTCATAGAGGTAGGTTATAAATAAAACTATATTCTCTATTGGAAACCAGAATATGATAAGAAATACATAATGGTGGTGAAGGGGTTGAAACGTGTGTACAGAAATTGTAAGACGTTTATGTATTGTCCGATACGCAAAAGTCTGTGAAACCTTAACCCCTTCAACACCATGACATATGTTTACCTTAGATTCTGGCTAAAATTAGACGATTGTATGCAGTTTAAGACGGACCTATGTTATTTAGAGGGTTTATTGAGCTCGTGTTTACCCATTTATTTGACTCGTAGAGGTAGATTATACACTAAAGAAAATCGTCTAATGGTAACCTGAATATGATGAAAATTACGTAATGGTGGTGAAGGCGTTAAATGCACAATGAACAAATCTGGATAGTGCAGGATGTTTTATGTGATAGTACGGTCAAGCTAATAAGTCATGATCCAGCTGTCATTACGTCTGGCTTGCTCTGTGCTGTATTAATGTTTGTCAGATGTTGGATAGAGTGGGTAAGTGTAGGGCTAATAAGTCATGTCCCAGCTGTCATTACGTCTGGCTTGCTCTGTGCTGTATTAATGTCTGTCAGATGTTGGATAGAGTGGGTAAGTGTAGGGCTAATAAGTCATGTCCCAGCTGTCATTACGTCTGGCTTGCTCTGTGCTGTATTAATGTCTGTCAGATGTTGGATAGAGTGGGTAAGTGTAGGGCTAATAAGTCATGTCCCAGCTGTCATTACGTCTGGCTTGCTCTGTGCTGTATTGATGTCTGTCAGATGTTGAATAGGGTTGGTAAATGTAGAAACATGTTGGTATATTTCACTCAATATGAAGAAATGAAGCTTAGATATTGCTGATACCAATTATTGATCAAAACATACTTGGTGCCGAGCCATCACTTATTAGCGCGACTGTACACCTTTGTTATATCAATGTGTAACAGCACCATTACTTATAATTTAGCGCTAAATTATCAGCACTTAAAACTTGCCGTATCTTAACCCTTACAGTATGGGTGACGTCGTATAGTCTGGCTACCATTAGACGATTTTATTCAGGTTACAAAATGGCCTCCAGCAATGAATATGCTTCGAAGTATCCCACTTAACCCTTTTTACTATCAGAGGTCCTTCTTAAACTTCACAAAATATTCTAAACATAGCTAGAATAAAATATAGAAGACGTCGCTGGAACAGAAGGGGTTGAGGGTCACAACCATTCTAACATGTAACAATAGATACTACGGGGGATGGCCCGGTTTTCTGGACCACTTTCTCCCTCATGCTTAGCCCCATTAGTTTTCAGATGCTAAGACGTTTGCCCCATTAGTTAGTCGATTTTAAGACCTTTCGCCCCATTTCTTCGTCAATATTTAGACCTTTCGTGCTATTTAGGTGTCAATTTTTTCCCTGGAGGACGATAGTGAGCCTGTAATGTTGGAAGAACCGGCCTTTGGCCGGGAAATTTTTCTACCGAAAACATTTTCTACCGAAAAATTTACAAATTAAACTAGAATGGTGATCTAATGGATGTTTTTTTTTTTTTTTATTTGATGGAGGTCTAGGGAGGAAACTAGAAAAATAATGAATACATGAAAAAATCGCCCAAAAAGTGAACCATCCCCCTTAAGCCATGAAACCATGATTTTTTGTTTTCATCATGACAGACAGGGCCCCCTATCATCTTGGAAAAAATACCTTCAGTGCTCTCCCTCGCCCGAATGACGGTCTTAATAAGGGAGCCCACCTCGCTTTTTGTTTCCTCTCTCTTTGGTTTGTATCCATTCGGCCTCATTCAGCCTACTATTTTAAGACACTTACCCCCATCCAGGTGTCAATATTTTCCTGGCGAGCGGTAGCGAGCCAGCATATATATATATTTGTTTTGACGGCAAGCTAAATTTGTACATTTTTCGAGAGAAAAATGTCTCTTGCGAAGCCGGATTTCTCCATACAATGTTGGCTCACTATCGCTCGCCAGGAAGAAATCGACACCTGGATGGGGATAAACGTCTTAAAACAGTTGGCTGAATGGGACCGAATGGATACAAGCAAGGGAAAGAGACAAAAGGAGAGAAAGAAGATACAACAAAAAGCAGGTGACCCCCCTTAATTAATTCCAAATGACTGGGTAGTATAATTTATGAAGCCATTAGCTGATACTGACAGAGATACCCGGTCTATATTTGGAGAGCAACCTGGTCAACTTGCCTTCTATTTTTAGGAAGATCAACTTTGGTGAATTCTTACAGTTTATATTATTATGTTCTCTCCACCAACCAACTTTACTCCTAAACTCGATTAATGAAATTAACAAACACATGTGGCAGTCCGGGGATTCGAACCTATGACACTCACACCGAAAATCAACCCACTTATGCATTGCGCCACGAAGACAGTTAATTGATTATTTCCGTTTTTGGATTTAGCTAGTGTTAAAAAGATCTCGATTAGGATGACTAAAATTAAATAGGTTCCACAATCCATGATTGATTTCTAGAATAATTCGATTTTGTCATTTGGCAAGTTTATAATGCTTCAAATTTATACCAGGGCCCGGGTACTCAAAGATGCCACAAGTTAAGGCGGTAGTACTCGCTTTTATGGACCCCCTTCTCCCTCATCTTTAGGCAGAAGGTCGGAAGTACCCAAAACATGTATATAACCGTTATTTTTCAGTCTTCGTTATGGAATATGTATCAAACTTTTTGTTGGTGCTTACGCCCTTCTGTCGCCGGACGCCTCATATTATCTTTGAGATTTTAAGACGTTCTTTCCGTTAGTTTGGCGATTTTGAGACCTTTCGCCCCATTTATTTGTCAATATTAAGACCTTTCGTACCATTTAACTGTCGATTTTTTCCTAGCGAGCGAGCCTGTAATCTTAGAAGGAACCGGCCTTCGGCCGGGAAATTTGTCTACCGAAAAATGTACACATTAATCTTAAATGGGGATTTAGCGGGTATTTTATTAAAGCTTGAAGGAGGTCTAGCGAGGAAATTGGAAAGCACATTAAGAGATAAATATATAGACCAAACACCAAGCACTACCCCCTTAAGGGGGTTCAGAGGCGTAACAGAATAGACAATTGACCACTTGCGAGTATCTTTATATAAGGAAGTTGGAGCTGTAAACATCGATATTGAGCAGATTCACCAGCTAGAATCCGGGTGTACTACATAGTACATATAAATACATAAAACCCAATTCAACATACTCTTTAGCCATCAGAAACCTACATTAGTGTTGTATTTCAGTCTGGAAGAGAGTCCATGCTTTAATCAGCTACACCATGGAGTGATAAAGAATAGTTAACATGTTCCTATATATAGTATATTAAGAATAGTTAACATGTTCCTATATATAGTATATTAAGAATAGTTAACATGTTCCTATATAGTATATTAAGAATAGTTAACATGTTCCTATATATAGTATATTAAGAATAGTTAACATGTTCCTATATATAGTATATTAAGAATAGTTAACATGTTCCTATATATAGTATATTAAGAATAGTTAACATGTTCCTATATATAGTATATTAAGAATAGTTAACATGTTCCTATATATAGTATATTAAGAATAGTTAACATGTTCCTATATATAGTATATTAAGAATAGTTAACATGTTCCTATATATAGTATATTAAGAATAGTTAACATGTTCCTATATATAGTATATTAAGAATAGTTAACATGTTCCTATATATAGTATATTAAGAATAGTTAACATGTTCCTATATATAGTATATTAAGAATAGTTAACATGTTCCTATATATAGTATATTAAGAATAGTTAACATGTTCCTATATATAGTATATTAAGAATAGTTAACATGTTCCTATATATAGTATATTAAGAATAGTTAACATGTTCCTATATATATATTAACGATAGTTAACATGCTCCTATTAATAGTTTATTAAGAATAGTTAACATGTTCCTATATATAGTATATTAAGAATAGTTAACATGTTCCTATATATAGTATATTAAGAATAGTTAACATGTTCCTATATAGTATATTAAGAATAGTTAACATGTTCCTATATATAGTATATTAAGAATAGTTAACATGTTCCTATATAGTATATTAAGAATAGTTAACATGTTCCTATATATAGTATATTAAGAATAGTTAACATGTTCCTATATATAGTATATTAAGAATAGTTAACATGTTCCTATATATAGTATATTAAGGATAGTTAACATGTTCCTATATATAGTATATTAAGAATAGTTAACATGTTCCTATATATAGTATATTAAGAATAGTTAACATGTTCCTATATATAGTATATTAAGAATAGTTAACATGTTCCTATATATAGTATATTAAGAATAGTTAACATGTTCCTATATATAGTATATTAAGAATAGTTAACATGTTCCTATATATAGTATATTAAGAATAGTTAACATGTTCCTATATATAGTATATTAAGAATAGTTAACATGTTCCTATATATAGTATATTAAGAATAGTTAACATGTTCCTATATATAGTATATTAAGAATAGTTAACATGTTCCTATATAGTATAGGAAGAAAAGTTAACATGTTCCTATATATAGTTTATTAAGAATAGTTAACATGTTCCTATATATAGGAATAGTTAACATGTTCCTATATATAGTATATTAAGAATAGTTAACATGTTCCTATATATAGTATATTAAGAATAGTTAACATGTTCCTATATATAGTATATTAAGAATAGTTAACATGTTCCTATATATAGTATATTAAGAATAGTTAACATGTTCCTATATATAGTATATTAAGAATAGTTAACATGTTCCTATATATAGTATATTAAGAATAGTTAACATGTTCCTATATATAGTATATTAAGAATAGTTAACATGTTCCTATATATAGTATATTAAGAATAGTTAACATGTTCCTATATATAGTATATTAAGAATAGTTAACATGTTCCTATATATAGTATATTAAGAATAGTTAACATGTTCCTATATATAGTATATTAAGAATAGTTAACATGTTCCTATATATAGTATATTAAGAATAGTTAACATGTTCCTATATATAGTATATTAAGAATAGTTAACATGTTCCTATATATAGTATATTAAGAATAGTTAACATGTTCCTATATATAGTATATTAAGAATAGTTAACATGTTCCTATATATAGTATATTAAGAATAGTTAACATGTTCCTATATATAGTATATTAAGAATAGTTAACATGTTCCTATATATATATTAAGAATAGTTAACATGTTCCTATATATAGTATATTAAGAATAGTTAACATGTTCCTATATATAGTATATTAAGAATAGTTAACATGTTCCTATATATAGTATATTAAGAATAGTTAACATGTTCCTATATATAGTATATTAAGAATAGTTAACATGTTCCTATATATAGTATATTAAGAATAGTTAACATGTTCCTATATATAGTATATTAAGAATAGTTAACATGTTCCTATATATAGTATATTAAGAATAGTTAACATGTTCCTATATATAGTATATTAAGAATAGTTAACATGTTCCTATATATAGTATATTAAGAATAGTTAACATGTTCCTATATATAGTATATTAAGAATAGTTAACATGTTCCTATATATAGTATATTAAGAATAGTTAACATGTTCCTATATATAGTATATTAAGAATAGTTAACATGTTCCTATATATAGTATATTAAGAATAGTTAACATGTTCCTATATATAGTATATTAAGAATAGTTAACATGTTCCTATATATAGTATATTAAGAATAGTTAACATGTTCCTATATATAGTATATTAAGAATAGTTAACATGTTCCTATATATAGTATATTAAGGAGGAGAAATCTTGCTTAAGAGAAAGTATTCCATTTCATAAACCGTACGACCCATAATCTAGAGTACCACACAAGGATTTACAACCATTCCCACGAAACACGGGTTGAATTGATTTAATTTAATTCTCGCCCAACCAAGCACAAGTTATTTATATTAAGTATATCTCACAAATACATGTGAGCTACTAATTGTTTTTGCTCTCACCGGGACTTAAACCACGGGTAGTCAGGACGTGAGTCGTTGCTTAAATCAACTACACCACAGCATGATACAGAATTGTTAAATTAACGATTTCACATATATATTAAGGAGGACGAGATATCCTTCTCTCTTTTCATACATTATGAAAAACTGTCTTCGTGGCGCATTGCAAAAGTGTGTTGATTTTCGGTGTGAACGTCCTGGGTTCGAATCCCCGGACTGCCACATGTGTTTGTTAATTTCATTAATCGAGTTTAGGAGTAAAGTTGGTTAGTGGAGAGAACATAATAATTATATAATTTATAGTCACCTTTTCTTCAGATTGTAAGCAGTTGTTGCCTCAAAGGTATATTTTGCAATAATATTATCGATGGAATACCCTAGCTTTTATGTTCTTACTTTTTTTTTTTTTTTAAATCTTCATTGTATCAACAGTGGGCATGCCTCTGTGTGTGTGTGTTAGTGTGTGTTATTGTATATTTTGTATTTATTTGTTTAATATTATCATTTAAATGCTAATGCTAGTTTTATATTTCTGGTCAACTATGTTACGTAAAATAAAATCCGGAAAAATTACTACAGTTCAATTCAAAATAGATTAGCGTCTAGTAAAATTATCATGCTGAGTCACAGGCATAAAAGGTGAGATTAAGGGGAGACTGTCCGTTTGTTTGGTCTATTAATTCATTTATTCATATATGTTTTTAGTTTCCTCCCTAGACCTCCATCAAACTTAGAAAAACACCCCCTAGAAACCCATTCAAGATAAATTTGTACATTTTTCGGTAGAAAATTTCCCGGCCGAAGGCCGGTTCCTCTTAAAATTGCAAGCTCGCTTTCGCTCGCCAGGAAACAATCGACACCTAAATGGCACGAAAGGTCTTAAAATTAACAACGAAAGGCGGCGAAAGGTGTTAAAATCGCCAAATTAATGGGCCGAACGTTTTATAATCTCAAACCTAGTGGGGCTAAACATGAGGGAGAAGGGGGTCCAGAAAAACGGTCTGCCTCCCCTTAAACTATGAGATTAGACCAAAAACAGGCCCTTTCAGCAAATTTAATTTCAATAACAAAAATATTAGGTAGGAAGAGGTGAACCAGGAAATGGAGGAAAAAGGCTTGGAAGTTTTGATGAATAACTTGATACCAACAGAATGCCTAGTCTTGATAACAGAAACTATGACCCAAATCTGTAGCCACCACATAGGCCTACCGATAAGACAAACAACACGAATAAACAAACAAGAACGTCAAACACAAAAACATATACAAGACAGACAAAAGGGCCAAATAGAGAGAAATTGTGGAAATCGAGCAAAGACTAAGAATCTACTATGAACTACAACAAATGGAAGATGAGAACAGAGCTATTGCAGGTATAAAGGAAAACTCAAAGTATTTCTGTTCATATGTTAGTTAGTTAAAATAGGACTTCAGAGGCTATCAACCCTATTGGATTATTTTGCCAGCACACTGTAAGTCAAGAATAACGTCAGGACTGGAGCCTCTCTGCAAAAACTCCAGTCCCTTTATGTGACGTTCATATTATGCTAAGCAGAAGTCTAAAGCTGCGTCAAACCTCGGCCCACTGAGTAAAGAAGATGGCTCATTCACAGGGGACAACAAAGAAACGAGCAAACTCCTGTCTGCAGTATGAAACGGTGTTCAGTGAACTTCGCACTGCGGCTCTCACTCCAGCTAAAGCTCCATAAAACTGCAGTTTACACACAAATCTACAGACAGTGCTTTTTACTAACTGT
The DNA here is from genome assembly GCA_032716605.1 of Paralithodes platypus. Lineage (NCBI taxonomy): Eukaryota > Metazoa > Arthropoda > Malacostraca > Decapoda > Lithodidae > Paralithodes > Paralithodes platypus. The sequence continues at coordinate 33,884,157 of CM064502.1, read as the reverse complement.
ACATGAAGTGACAGCGGATCTAGAGTGATATAACGAATCTGTGAACATTGTGTCATTAGTGAATTATTGATGAATTAGTGACTGTAAAGCCGGTGTTCCATCCCAGCCCAGCACACCCGTCCCCAGCCCACCAGCCCCTCACCCCACTTACCCCCCTCCTCTCGCCCCACCCCTACAATACCCCCTCCCACACCAAGAACCTTATAATTGCACTATCAACAGTACTACCCTGAAATGGAGAGGGAGGATATACGGCTGGGTTTGGATGTGCAAAGTAAAGCATATAATGATGCATCACAGTCCTTTATGAGAGAAATTGATATAGCCCGAAAACAAACTGAAGACCATGTCGGTGATCTACAAAAAAACTTGCTATTTTGACAAACTCGGATAGATGATCTTCGTCGAGACATGACCGAGCAAATGAAGCAACGCAACAGTGATCAAGTGACCATCAGAGAATTGAGGGAAGAGCTGGCTAAACTCCGTGCTGACCAGAAAAACACCAATGAAACCGTAAATCGTCTGGATGATTACAACAGGCGATGCAACATCAAGGTTGACGGACTGAGTGAGACACTGGATGAGGGGAGGGGGAGAGGAACCATCCACCCCTTCCTCAGCTAACAACATTTCACCTACCCCCCACCACACCTCACCTGCCCACAACAACCAACCATCAGACAACGCGAATAACCGTAACCTTCGTTCTCACTCCAAAAGGTAAGGTAGAAAACGTAGTGTTTTGGCGTAATAACTTATCCATATTGTAATGTTCACGTTTCCTTTTGCATCAATCAGCAATAGTGATCTAAGAAATTTATATGAAGAGTCTTGTATATCTCTTGATGATCTAAATATTATGTGTTTCAACCATGACAAATTTAGAGATATTAATGTAAATGATCTTGGAGCTAATGAGGGTTATAATATTGGTGACGATAGACATGAATGTGTTTATACCGATCCAAATTATATTTATACAGAATATAACAACCAATTTTCTTTAATGTGTTTTAACATTCGATCATACAATAAAAACTTCGTGAATTTTAGCTGTGAATTACTTACAAATACTTGTCACAGTTACGACGTCATAGGTTTATGTGAGACGAGGTTAAGGGGAAGCAGACCGTTTTTCTGGACCTCCTTCTCCCTCATGCTTAGCCCCATTTTTTTAGATTATAAGACGTTCGGCCCATTAGTTTGGCGATTATAACACTTTTCGTCCCATTCCGTTGTCAATTTTAAGACTTTTCGTACCATTTATGTGTCGAATACTTCCTGGCGAGCGATAGCGAGCCTCAAATTTTAAGATAAAACGGCCTTTGGACATTTTTCTACCGACAAATTTACAACTTTATCTTGAACGGGGGTCTAGGGGTTGTTTTTCTATGCTTGATGGAGGTCTAGCGAGAAAACTAAGGAATATATGACTCAATAGACCAAAAAAACAAAAAACAAAAACGGTCTGTCTCCCCTTAACTAAAGAAATGGAAATATTATATAACCTGAATGCGTATAATCTGTATTGTAGTAACTGCACGAGTGAAACAAAAATCGGTGTTTGTTTGTTTGTGAAAGATTGCGGAAAATATTAAGGAAACCACCCACCAATTATTTACATGATTTTTTTTGTTAGTTTTAGTTTATTTGCGTCAATATATAGTGATTGACATTAGTTTCAACCTCCGCAAAAATCGTTTTCCCCTTTATCCAACGATCTTAAGACACGGCGCCCGATAGTGGGGAGGGCTATGAAGATCAGGGAAAATGTGGGGTTAAAGACATAAAAAGGTGATATAATGGCTTTTATGATGAAAGTTGGCTCGGGTTTTGTTGTTTTTCAACTTGAGAAAACCCCAAAATGAAAAAATAAATCGAGCCAAGTTTTGCCAAAAGTTGGCTCGGATTTTAAGATTTTTCAGCTGCATAAAAGACAATAAGTGCAAAAAAGAAGTTGGCTCGGGTTTTCTTGTTTTCAACTTAAGAAAACCCCAAAATGCTAACCTAACCTAACCTAACCTTAACCTAATGTTACGACTGAGGTTCAAATATATCAGGGCTCTTATTCATTGGACTAGTAATGGCATAAATGCTACAACGGAAAGCGCTAGATCCAACCTCTGATGTATATTCCCAGTGAACAAAGAACACAAATACCCTCCAGAGTTCTATATGCAATAATAGGTTATCAAACTCTCAATAAATGTGCGTCTACTCTAGGCTTAATGTTATGTGAAAACAGCCTATTACTACCTATAACCGAAGGTGCTTGGTTATGGTATGCAAAGTAAGGTGGTAAGAGAAGTTACAGCTTACGTTACTTTAATCAATAAATGTCAGGCACTCCTGCATGAAAGAAAGTGCACTAAAGTCCTTCAACACCAACAAGGAATCTTCTTTAAATGTTAGATGCTATGAAGATGCTCGAATCGGAAATGGAACCCAAAAAGGCCGGCAGCGGAACAATGCTCGTGCAGGCTATGCACACAAAACGGCAGGATAAATAATGCAGTCGGAGCCAAGAATATCCTAAACGCTACAACAATAATAATAATCGCCACGACAATGCAGTATTCCTATCAACAAAAAGAGCCTAAGTCGTTTGTGTCTCAATACATCAAACTAGGCTGCGAAATGCTTGTGCAATCATAAACGGGTATGCATAAAAAGAGTAATTGGTTTAATATACTTAATGTCTACTATGACTGATAAAGTCTAGCTAGAGTCAATGATACGAGATACTGGTGCGCATGGCATGCCGCATAGCCTAGTGCAAATCTCAAGTCTGTGCGTCAAATATTACGTTATAATGAAGGGTAGCTCTCTTGAGAAACCTTAATACTGAAGTATTAAGCGTTCTCCTGGCGTACCTCAAAGACAAACAACGAGCTTAGAACAGTGCAGAATGGTATAGGCAAAAAGCCCTCATTCGTGCATGCTCTACTCTCAATGGCACACAGACTAGAATTTACCCAATCAACTCCAGTTCTCAGGTATGTCGTGCAGCTTTTAACTAAAGCCAGCACCCATCGGAAACAATACCTTATAGTATCAGACTCCTAGTCTAGCATTATCTAATCCAGCAGAACACTAATAATTACAGAAAGCAGTACTGAACAATATGAATGCCAACCAATGCTTCGTGATCAACTTATCTTAACAACTAAACATACATGGGTTATATAAGACCTTAACGCACAATACAACTGGCCAGCATGAAGCTGATTATGCAGAGTTAACCAGAGGGGGTATAATATTAATAATAGGTGGTGAAAGATATGGAAAATGAGAGAGATAGGCAGAGGAAAAGATTCTCAGGTGCAGTTCGGGGGACAGATATCAAAGGGATAAGAGGGATGCGTTCTAGACACCAGATCTGAGGGAGAGAGTGGCGAGGAAGCTGTATATATACTAGCACTAGCTCGAACCGCGTAGAAAAGCGGTAACAAGTCCTCTAGCCAATGCTAAAGAAGCTAGCCAAACATGACGTCATCAAGCATGGTAAAAACTCCTCTAACCAATCCCCGAGGCCAGCCAGCTATGACGTCATCGAGTATAGCAAAACACTGCGCGCCTCCCCACACTCTGTTCTACTCTCTCTCTCTCTCTCAAATTCTATCATTACTACTTAATGATAAAACATATACTTTGCAATTAAATATATAAAGCCTTGACATGGGTGAAAACAAAGAGCCTTTCTGGACTGCCCATGACACGAGCTTTCATATGAAATAAAACACACAACAATACATCAACTGTAGCCACATCCACTGCCCTGGCGATCCTAGCGAGTCACTGTAGGACAAGCCATGCGGTTCTAACGGAGTGGTTAACGTCACACTAACCTAACCTAACCTAACCTAATCTGCTAACCTAACCTAACCTAACCTAAATGAAATTTTAAAAATCTGTGAAAATTCTTGGGTTGTTTATATAATAGAAGTTCCTGTGGGACATGTAATATGTTGAAGGGGGAGCTCTGCCCCCTCTAAACACCCGTCACTTATGTCATCATAATCTGTTGTACTTCATAGGGGGTCCAATTAAGGAGAATGTTAATTAACAGACGAAATTAGGCCGCAAATTACAATAACATACGGGCCGCCGTTTATGGGAGACTTTTTACACATTATTTTCAATGTTAATTTTCTCCCTTAATCGATTTTTCCAAATTATCAAACTTACATAAAAATGAAGTACAGTTTATAGGGATTCCAACATGCATTTCAAAATTGTCATGAAAATTGGTGGGTGGTTTGCTTAATATATACCAAGATTGCTACACAGCTAGAGTAAGGGACGATCTAACGTTAATGTATGATCATATTGAATCCATTTTTGCTGAAGTATCACTTGGTAATAATAAAATATTGATAGTTATTATCTATAGAAGACCTAATTCTGATGTACAGTCGGATACCATAGTCTCTAGCCCACTCATAGATATTCGTGGACTTCACCTATTTCTAACTATGGAAGTATATCCTTGGAAACCAACTTATCAATATAATTTTCTATAAATCAACTACAAAACTATATATACTATATATTTAAAAGAAAGTTCTATTAACATATCAATCCAGATAGTTATAATTGCATAAAGAAAAAATATTTGTGGTCCCCGATTTCGTAAGAGTGGGCTAGAGACTATGGCATCCGAGTGTACAGTCGGTCACCTTTCCGGCTGGGCCACCTAATGGTAATTTCGCTAGGAGTCTTTCGCTCTGATTAGTAAGATCGCTCACTCTCCCCAACCTGGATATGTTGCATACTATGTCCCACAGGGTGTAAACAGTTTTTCTTTGTGAAATCTACCTTTAAGAAATATTAGTTTTTATATTATTGTTTGCAAACTAATTTGTAGGGATTGCTAGATTAACTGTCTATTTAGTAAGACAGCTCTTTCTCCCTCTTTCACTCACACTATCTATCGATCTATCTATCTATGTATCTATCTATTTATATATCTATCTATCTCTATCTATTTATCAATATATATCCACATTATAGATTAGTATTTTCCTTAGCTGATGTGCATTTGCTCTTCTTGGGGTTAATGTTGGTCCCTTAATTTTGATTGAGGTCCCGGGCTGGTCCGTATTGTCGATTTGCACCATTTGTTTTTGGGCTCCTCATACCTCTCTGTCTCATACTGTACCTGGGAATATGAGGTTTGCCCGACTCGCATAATATACTCATCACTCCAATTATAACTTATAGCACCTATGTCAATCCTTACCATTACACTTTCTTCACAATACATCTAACCCAGTACCATGAAACAAATTAGCGGTATCGCATTTTCATGAATTTAGGAGGAGCATGGAATATGTATTTATTTCTCCTTCTCTCCCTTCTTTACTAAAAACTGAATTGTATGGTTTCCCATATTACAATAATTATTACTCTGGGAAACTTTTTAATCAAGAATGCTAATATGATCTTTCAAGCACGCACGCGCACACACACACACACACACAAACAAACACACACACACACACTTGTGTTTCGATAAACACTAATGTTTCACTGTATGATCGTGCATATCAGTATATGTTATGGCTATAGCCATCTCACTCTCACACTCTCTCTCTCTCTCTTTGTGTAGGAATATTGGCTTGACAGGAGAGTCACTTTCTACCAATTATTATCTTTCGCAACTAACGCGGCGCGTTACAGGTTGCCAGGGTAGCTCATGAACAAGATTTATCCTCTGATATTTTGACAACCAGTCATGTAATGACTTATACCTATTGGCGTCTGGAAGAGAAAAACATGCATAGGAACTATTTAAGATATACTGAATTTTTGCAACCACGCTAGACCTGAAGAGACCATAATTATATCACAACTCGGTATAAAGGGGATGGCCGCAACCTCATCCGTGTGGCAGCTGCATTGTACTTCTCCGAGCAGAAACTAACAGGATGCTCCAGCCCATCATCGTCCTTTTGCATAAGGACGGCACCAGCCCCCACACCACTAGCCTCCGTTGCTAGTTGGAAAGGTAGGCTAAAGTCAGGGGCCCTGAGGATCGGGTGAGTGCACAACAGGTGTTTTACTACTCTAAACGCCTTCTCACACTCAGGCGCCCATTTGACTTTCTTATCCTTCCAGTTATCCTCCACCTGAGCATGACTGTCCCGTTCTCCTTCTACACCTTGACTGCTAAACATCATCACAGGCACAGTGAGAGGCTCAGGGGGGTGCCTCACATACTCCTTCATGAGATTAACGTGACATAACTGATTGCGCTTACGTCTGTCTGGAGCGGCCACCAAGCAATCCAGGTCCGATAGCCTCTCAACCACCCTATAAGGACCAGTGTACTTCGCGGATAAGGGATGACCTACAAGGGGCAGTAGAATCAACACCTCCTGACCCACGTGAAACTCCCTGAGTTTAACCCTGAGGTCGTACCTGTCCTTCATGAGGGCCTGAGAGCTAGACAAATTACGGCCAGCCAACTCCAGACTGCGCAACATCCGGTCTCGACTGTCGAGGACATACTTGAGCATAGAACAAGGTTTTCCTGCACCCTCCCATATATCTTCAACCATATGGAGAGGCCCTCTGACACGGTGTCCAAAGACGAGCTCATTAGGGCTGAATCCCAAACCTTCCCCAGGTACCTCCCGTGCAGCAAATAAGACACATGGCAGGCCAAGATCCCAACCATTCCCACTCTCAAAGCAACAACAACGAAGCACAGATTCCAAGGCTGAGTGCCATCGCTCTAACACACCCTGGCTCTCCGGATGATACGCAGATGACACAACCGTAACAATCCCATGCTGCGGCATTGCTTGAACAAAGAGGCTAGAAGTGAAGTTGGATCCTTGGTCTGACTGAATTACCTGCAGGTAACCATACCGGGAAAAATACACTAGCAAGTTTCGGACCACCGTCTTCGCTGACCCATTTCTCATAGGGTACGCATCAGGGTACCTTGTTGCTACCTCCATGATGGTCAGGGGATACTTGTAAAAATCTCCCGACTGTGCATCACTGTCCTCCATCAACTCGACAGCACCGGTACCACATTCAAGAACCTCCGGGTCTTCTAAGTGCAATTTACGAATGTCCGAAGGAGCAAGCTTATCTAAGTGTTTGCGAAACAACTCATGCCACCCTCCTACACTGAATTTAGCCTCCCGTTGCTCTCTCTCTCTGTGTATCGTTGCTGTCTCTTCGTCTTTTTAAGTCCATCCTCTGACTTCTCAGTAACAGTTAATGGGTCTTGTCCAGACTCGAAAATTGGTCCTAATAATGAGTCCCCGAGAATGTCCGTTGATACTAAACTCTCAACCGCATCAACTTTCAACCCCTTCTCGGTACATTTCCTCCGCTTGTCTAAAGACTGTTGACCAGAATGTGACTCCCTGGATGCAAGATCTCTGGTGACAACACACGCCATAGGTTGCACCGGACACTTCTCAACCCCCTCCTGCTCCTCCCTACTCACGTCGGCCGGCTTCTCGGCAACGACTAAGGGTGGAGCCTCAGAAGTAGGCCCCGCAAAGTCGTTGCCGAGAAGGAGGTCGATGCCCCCAATAGGTAACTTCTCCACAATTCCTACATCCAGGTCACGAGTCACACCATCAACTTCCATCTTCATTCTTACAAGCGGGTATGACCTTGTTGCATTAACCCCCTGAACCACAACCACCCGCGCCGTATTTACAGGTTTACCAGTGAAATTCCTCAACAATGTTTGCGATGCCCCAGTGTCACGCAAAATTCTCACCTCATGTCTTCTACCCCCCCACTCCACACAACCGAGTCCCCTGTGGTCACTAAAGGCATCACGGACAGGGAATAAGCCTTCCGGATCCTTCTGCACTGGCAGTGTATTTACCTCGGAAGAATTGCCTCTAACAAACTCCAATGTCCTCTTGAACACTCCAATGCCGTGAGCAAAAGACACAGCTGCCGGAGGAGGTCGACTAGGGCACTCATTTGCCTTATGACCCTCCTGGTGGCACTTAAAACACATAAATTTCGGTTTCGGCTTATACTGTGATGTAAAAAGCCCCTGACTTTTCTCATACGGCGTGGTGTTAGGTTTGGATTCGGTTTTAGTTTCATTGCTCTTTTGTTTAAATGTGTCATTGCTACGGGGAGGGGGAGGATAACAGTCCCTAGCACTTGCATCGTACTTCTGTGAGGACCCGCAACCCCTAATCAACGACAGCTGTCGATCAGCCATTTCTGCTGCTTCGACTAGAGTTCTTGGGGTTTTTTCCTTTAAGTTCAAAGTTAGATCACCGCCCGTGCTCTTAAAGAACTGCTCCAACATCATTAACTGCTTAACTCCATCAAATGTTGTTACCTTCTCAGATCAGAGCCAGTTCCCCATAGCATCGGACAAGTCCTGGGCGTGTTCCAAAAAGGTGCTATCTCTTCCCTTAGTTACACCCCGGAACTTCAAACGGTACGTTTCTGGGTGCAGTTTGTAAGCCCTCAGGACAGCCTCCTTGAGATCCTCATACACAATACATGACTCCAAAGGTAACGCATCGTAGGCTTTAAGACCCTTGCCTATTAATCTAGAGGATACAAGTGCTGCCCATTTATTCTCTGGCCACTGGTGTTTCTGGCACTTCTTCTCAAAGCGTGCGAAAAATTCTGTTACACCACTCTCATCAAACACCGGAACCAGTTTCAATAAGTGCGAGAGAGATTGATCATGAGCACGGTTACCAGCCCCAAGTCGCTGTCCCGTTGTCTCTACTCGCGACTTCTCTACGTCCCTGTCGGCACAGTACCTAGTCGACTCAGCTTGGATTTTTGCTAGCTCTATTTGCTGCTGAAGCTCACCTGCCCTGCTAGCCTTTCTCTCTTCGATCTTAGCTGATTCTATTTGCTGCTGAAGCTGAAGCTCAGATGCCCTATGTTGCTCCTCAGATACCCTGATAGCCTTTCTCTCTTCGATCTTAGCTAATTCGAGCCGAAACAATAATTCTGGAGATAACCCTTCAGGAGGTGAAGGTGCTACAATGTTTGAAATCACCGGTGGTCCCCCCAGGGGCAACCCACCCTGCCAGTCACCACCCAACTGTGGAAGTGTACCCGGGGTCGGCAAACTACTGGGATGGCTGGAAGTCGAGTGTAGGGGAAGCATGGCCGAAGGGCTCTGAGCACTCAACTCATCTCGCTCACCAGTCACCCTGCCCAGTACACACGTCATCAAGTTATCCCTGGTCATGCTGCTAGTACCTGCATGACCGATACCTGTGGCCAGGCATTGAAGACCGTACCGATCCATACCCTCCAACCGCTCGGCAGTAACAGGCCATTGCAAAAATATCCTAGCATCCTCCTCACAGTTCACCTGATTAACCATTTCATCATACTGCTGTTCCTCAGTTTCGACATTACGTACTGTGTCTCCATTCTCCTCTGATCCGGTATAAGACATGATGCTCACAAAAATTTCCCACCTCAATATTCAGAAAAGAAGCACCCCAAACTCTTATACCTCAATATACACACAAAAATTCTCGGAAATACTCAAGGGCTATACTATGTTGCAAGAAAAATTTATTCTTGCTGATCCCCGCAAAATATTCCCCAAAACAACAAATGTTCCCTGCTAATAAATGTAGGTTCTCCAAATCCTAGGTAAGGTCGCCATTTGTTACGACTGAGGTTCAAATATATCAGGGCTCTTATTCATTGGACTAGTAATGGCATAAATGCTACAACGGAAAGCAAGCGCTAGATCCAACCTCTGATGTATATTCCCAGTGAACAAAGAACACAAATACTCTCCAGAGTTCTATATGCAATAATAGGTTATCAAACTCTCAATAAATGTGCGTCACTCTAGGCTTAATGTTATGTGAAAACAGCCTATTACTACCTATAACCGAAGGTGCTTGGTTATGGTATGCAAAGTAAGGTGGTAAGAGAAGTTACAGCTTACGTTACTTTAATCAATAAATGTCAGGCACTCCTGCATGAAAGAAAGTGCACTAAAGTCCTTCAACACCAACAAGGAATCTTCTTTAAATGTTAGATGCTATCAAGATGCTCGAATCGGAAATGGAACCCAAAAAGGCCGGCAGCGGAACAATGCTCGTGCAGGCTATGCACACAAAAAGGCAGGATATATAATGCAGTCGGAGCCAAGAATATCCTAAACGCTACAACAATAATAATAATCGCCACGACAATGCAGTATTCCTATCAACAAAAAGAGCCATGGTGATGGGCTGGTCTATCAGAGTGAGAACTGAGCGATCTCTGCCATACCCATTGCTTAATCTGACTGTTCCTTTTACTTATATATTTTCTAGATCTCAAGTGACGGCGTCTCTTCCGTGGATTGACCTCCCAATCTATCAAGATTGGAAGCTAAAGCGTCACATTTTTCCTTTGCCCCTCAAATTTCTCTTCATAATTGCTGAGGGGCACAGGGCCCTGGGTGAGGCTTTGGTTTCCCGGGCGTTTCCGCACCCTCCTCAGCTCCCCGCCATGGAGTGGCTTCGGTCACCCAGGCTTTAATGTGGTCGGCACGGAGGTTTCTGTGGGGGCGCTCGGTTGTGGCCTTGGCCTTGCTCGGGGCCTTGGGGCTGTTAGGCCAGGCAGCTTGGGGAACAACAACAACAACAACAACAAAAAGAGCCTAAGTCGTTTGTGTCTCAATACATCAAACTAGGCTGCGAAATGCTTGTGTAATCATAAACGGGTATGCATAAAAAGAGTAATTGGTTTAATATACTTAATGTCTACTATGACTGATAAAGTCTAGCTAGAGTCAATGATACGAGATACTGGTGCGCATGGCATGCCGCATAGCCTAGTGCAAATCTCAAGTCTGTGCGTCAAATATTACGTTATAATGAAGGGTAGCTCTCTTGAGAAACCTTAATACCGAAGTATTAAGCATTCTCCTGGCGTACCTCAAAGACAAACAACGAGCTTAGAACAGTGCAGAATGGTATAGGCAAAAAGCCCTCATTCGTGCATGCTCTACTCTCAATGGCACACAGACTAGAATTTACCCAATCAACTCCAGTTCTCAGGTATGTCGTGCAGTTTTTAACTAAAGCCAGCACCCATCGGAAACAATACCTTATAGTATCAGACTCCTAGTCTAGCATTATCTAATCCAGCAGAACACTAATAATTACAGGAAGCAGTACTGAACAATATGAATGCCAACCAATGCTTCGTGATCAACTTATCTTAACAACTAAACATACATGGGTTATATAAGACCTTAACGCACAATACAACTGGCCAGCATGAAGCTGATTATGCAGAGTTAACCAGAGGGGGTATAATATTAATAAAAGGTGGTGAAAGATATGGAAAATGAGAGAGATAGGCAGAGGAAAAGATTCTCTGGTGAAGTGTGGGGGACAGATATCAAAGGGATAAGAGGGATGCGTTCTAGAAACCAGATCTGAGGGAGAGAGTGGCGAGGAAGCTGTATATATACTAGCACTAGCTCGAACCGCGTAGAAAAGCGGTAACAAGTCCTCTAGCCAATGCTAAAGAAGCTAGCCAAACATGACGTCATCAAGCATGGTAAAAACTCCTCTAACCAATCCCCGAGGCCAGCCAGCTATGACGTCATCGAGTATAGCAAAACACTGCACGCCGCCCCACACTCTGTTCTACTCTCTCTCTCAAATTCTGTTCATTACTACTTAATGATAAAACATATAATTTGCAATTAAATATATAAAGCCTTGACATGGGTGAAAACAAAGAGCCTTTCTGGACTGCCCATGACACAAGCTTTCATATGAAATAAAACACACAACAATACATCAACTGTAGCCACATCCACTGCCCTGGCGATCCTAGCGAGTCACTGTAGGACAAGCCATGCGGTTCTAACGGAGTGGTTAACGTCACACTAACCTAACCTAACCTAACCTAATCTGCTAACCTAACCTAACCTAACCTAAATGAAATTTTAAAAATCTGTGAAAATTCTTGGGTTGTTTATATAATAGAAGTTCCTGTGGGACATGTAATATGTTGAAGGGGGAGCTCTGCCCCCTCTAAACACCCGTCACTTATGTCATCATAATCTGTTGTACTTCATAGGGAGTCCAATTAAGGAGAAAGTGAATTAACAGACGAAATTAGGCCGCAAATTACAATAACATACGGGTCGCCGTTTATGGGAGACTTTTTACACATAATTTTCAATGTTAATTTTCTCCCTTAATCGATTTTTCCAAATTATCAAACTTACATAAAAATGAAGTACAGTTTATAGGGATTCCAACATGCATTTCAAAATTGTCATGAAAATTGGTGGGTGGTTTGCTTAATATATACCAAGATTGCTACACAGTTAGAGTAAGGGACGATCTAACGTTAATGTATGATCATATTGAATCCATTTTTGCTGAAGTATCACTTGGTAATAATAAAATATTGATAGCTATTATCTATAGAAGACCTAATTCTGATGTACAGTCGGATACCATAGTCTCTAGCCCACTCATAGATATTCGTGACTTCACCTATTTCTAACTATGGAAGTATATCTTTGGAAACCAACTTATCAATATAATTTTCTATAAATCAACTACAAAACTATATATACTATATATTTAAAAGAAAGTTCTATTAACATATCAAGCCAGATAGTTATAATTGCATAAAGAAAAATATTTGTGGTCCCCGATTTCGTAAGAGTGGGCTAGAGACTATGGCATCCGAGTGTACAGTCGGTCACCTTTCCGGCTGGGCCACCTAATGGTAATTTCGCTAGGAGTCTTTCGCTCTGATTAGTAAGATCGCTCACTCTCCCCAACCTGGATATGTTGCATACTATGTCCCACAGGGTGTAAACAGTTTTTCTTTGTGAAATCTACCTTTAAGAAATATTAGTTTTTATATTATTGTTTGCAAACTAATTTGTAGGGATTGCTAGATTAACTGTCTATTTAGTAAGACAGCTCTTTCTCCCTCTTTCACTCACACTATCTATCGATCTATCTATCTATGTATCTATCTATTTATATATCTATCTATCTCTCTATTTATCAATATATATCCACATTATAGATTAGTATTTTCCTTAGCTGATGTGCATTTGCTCTTCTTGGGGTTAATGTTGGTCCCTTAATTTTGATTGAGGTCCCGGGCATCTAACCCAGTACCATGAAACAAATTAGCGGTATCGCATTTTCATGAATTTAGGAGGAGCATGGAATATGTATTTATTTCTCCTTCTCTCCCTTCTTTACTAAAAACTGAATTGTATGGTTTCCCATATTACAATAATTATTACTCTGGGAAACTTTTTAATCAAGAATGCTAATATGATCTTTCAAGCACGCACGCACACACACACACACACACACACACACACACACACACACAGACACACACACAGACACACACACTTGTGTTTCGATAAACACTAATGTTTCACTGTATGATCGTGCATATCAGCATATGTTATGGCTATAGCCATCTCACTCTCACACTCTCTCTCTCTCTCTCTCTCTTTGTGTAGGAATATTGGCTTGACAGGAGAGTCACTTTCTACCAATTAATATCTTTTGCAACTAACGCGGCGCGTTACAGGTTGCCAGGGTAGCTCATGAACAAGATTTATCCTCTGATATTTTGACAACCAGTCATGTAATGACTTATACCTATTGGCGTCTGGAAGAGAAAAACATGCGTAGGAACTATTTAAGATATACTGAATTTTTGCAACCACGCTAGACCTGAAGAGACCATAATTATATCACAACTCGGTATAAAGGGGATGGCCGCAACCTCATCCGTGTGGCAGCTGCATATACAGTATGTGTGTGGTTTAAATGCCAATATAACAAAGTTAATGTTTAATATTACATGATCAAATCTATGCAAGGGTAATCATATATTATGTGCAGTAAAACGTATAAGTTTAATTAATAAAAGACTGTCACCTTTTATAATTATTAATATCTATATGCGTATTTATAAACCGAGTGCACTGTAAGTGATGGCAGGGGAGGTGTGGTGGAGTGGTCTTGCCACTGGCCTGGTAATCCAAAGGTCCCGGGTTCAAATCCCGATGTATCAATGGGAAGATATTATAGGGATGGAATTTGTGCTGTACCTGGTATCAGTGCATTACCACAAGCCCACCGAAACGTCAATAAAATACCCTCATTGTTCCCTGATTAAATAGCACTGTATGAATATTCCCATATTCAAAATATGCTATTGGGGTGCAATGCCTGGTGAGTTATCTGCTCAACAGGTGGCGTTGTGTGTGTGTAAGTGTGAGAGTCCGATTGTAGGGGGTGAGACAGTGAAGCACGGGAACGAGGTGGCTTCAGAGATGGGGTCGTTTCGGGCCATGAGTGAGCACCGTGCCTCATGTGAAGGCAAGATGTCAGGTGCTCGTTGTACTCTACGTGCTTCACATGTCTCACTCCCTAGACTGGAACAAGACCTCACAGGCTTCACTGTTCATTGTAAAGCGGTGAATGTTAAGGCTCTCAGCCTATGCCCGAGAGGAAGTAAGTTGGAATATAGAAAAAAAAAAAAAAAAAAAAAAAACAGGAAGATAATTTATATAATATGCGCCTGCCAAAAGCAAGTACTCTAACATTCGGAACAACACTCGTCATCCATTCACCAGACCTCAATATCATTGGCTTCACCTCAGATGATATACACTTCCACAACAAAGTCTCTTCACAACATCGGGGATGATGACCTTCCAGGTTTGTCAATTAAAAGATTACAAATGCCTCCATATGTTCTTCCTAACGAACTTCCTCCATTCATTCCTGTAACAACAATCAAATATAAAATGTGTGTTAATAGTTCATGCATTGACCATGAACCTCCCGACCGTGGTACACCCTTATTGTTTTGGCTTCAATCATACATTTTATTGAGGCTAGTACTAGATAATTTCATTCAGCATTGGAGCCGCGGCGATCGAGTGGCAAGCACGCTCACGTGTGAATCTGCTTGACCTGGGTTCGATCCCAGCCAAATCGGACATATTTAGTGGGTGTGAAACTCAGGTGTCTGAAGCAACTGCCAGCAGACCCTTCTCTGTATCCTCCTACTTTCTCTATCCTAGTTTCAAAGCCAAAGGCGGATGTTGTGCATACATGCACAACAAAGTCACTTGCTCTCGTGTTCCCGATTTCGACTCCTCTGAATTCTCAACTTTATGGCTCTAACTTTCCTGGCATTGTCATACTGAATATTTCTGTGCTGTTCTGTGTGGGGAAGAGCAAGGTTATGGTCTTCGAAAGGGGTGAAGCCACAGAATGTGAGGTGAAGTATAACGGTCAGACTATGGAGATTGTCAGCTCATTAAGTATCTGGGCAATGTGCTGAATAAAGATGGGAATATGAAGGATTGATTTTTGTATTGTTGAAGTATAATGGATAGTCCTTTGGGAGCTCCGGACGGGTAGTGTGGACTTGGAGAAGTCCTATTACAGAGTTGATAGAGAAGGTTTGTGGTAAGTACTGAGATTGTACAGAGTAGACGGTGTGACGTCTACCAGCGTTGGCAGAATCGCCTCTCGTTAGCCATTAGCGCTCGCCAGGGACATCGAAATGGGCTACAGTTATCAGAGAATGTTGTTCTTTCTTTCCTAGTAATCGCATTGTCACAGACAGTCCAGTGGTGGTCTTTGTTTTCGTCTGTGACAACGGGTTATATTTTATATCAACAGTAGTGATAATAGTACCAGCATGTGAATGAGAAAGACTTTCAGAGCGAGGAGGTAATAAGTGTCTTTGTACGGGTGCATTCCTGCCTCTCGCTCTCCATTGGACGGAGTGTCTTGCTGTGTCACGTGACACCTACTGTCTTGTGACGTCTCGGCCCGTGATTGGCCAACCATCGCGCCTTTGCGGGCTCCTGTGTAACTTACCTCCTCCATGAGGGTCCCCAGAAGCTGTCCTCATCAGGACAGGCTTGGCGCGCGTGCTTCTAACATCCCTTTGCATACTCTCTCCCGATCACCACCTTTATCACTGTTTCTCTCACTCGATTCTCTCTTTCCATACTCTAACCTTTATTAACTGCACAACACTCCCCTTGGGTTCTGCATACGGTTTTCATAGCCGGCCCATTGTATTGCATGCGCCGTCCTCAGAGATATTTACATGTACTTAGAATAGGTTTCAGGGTTCTTAGTTAGTATAGGTTAAGAACTTTGTGTGTCTCCATTATTGATTTAGTGTTTCTGCTCTTTTATTTAATGCTAGACTGGGATAAGGTAACTGTAGTCGTTGTCTCCGATGTGTGTACGGTTTGCTTATACCTACACGACTTCGACCGGTCCTGTGGTAGCCTGGGTTGTCTTTTCGGTTGCATCCTTTGCGAGTGCAGCATTGTGTTGACTGAGGGTTTTGGCCTGTACCAGTTCCACACTTTGCTGCCTCTTTTCTTGTCTTTAGAGGGTCGCCAGGATAGAACCAGATACTTGTGATCTGGATCTATCGAGAGAGCCCCCTTGCCAATTAACGTAACTTGCATCCTGTTTGTTATCAGGCTATACCAGTGTCGGTTAGCCTGAAGTAGAGTACATTTATGCCCCGTTAAGGATACCCCGCTATCGCAGATTAACCCTGGAGGGTATAGGTGTTTTGTTCACCGGCATATAAGTTCGAGGGTATGGATCTAGCGTACCGTTGTTGCATAGTGCCCTATTACTAGTCCAATCATTGAGTGCCCTTGTTTTACTCGTAGTCCCGGTCGAAACAACGGCAAGTTGCTGAAAGCAGTGAAGAGCATGTATGAGGGTGCAAAGGCGTCAGTACGTGTGGAGAATGAACAGAACGAGTTCTTTGATCTGAATGTTGGGTTAAACCAACTGCCTCCCCTTAAGTATCCGGGCCTGAGTCTCGAGTCGTGATATCCTCGTAAACGTGTCCCACCCTGGAAACAATACCACAAAAGCAACTATAAACTCCCAGACCACCACACCACATTTTTTTTTTTTTTTTTTAATAGACAGCCACAGTCCACCGCCCCCGTGATACCAGCATCCGTGTGGCTAACTGTTCACCCCTTGAAGTGCCAGGTTCATTAAGGGCAGGTTTGGTTTTTCTGGACCCCCTTCTCCCTCGTGTTTAGCCCTATTAGTTTGGTCATGTTGAGAATTGTTTTTGCCATTCAGGTGTCGTTCTTTTCCTGTCGAGCGATAGCGAGCTTGCCATTTAGGAGGAACCAGCCTTTGGCCGTGATATTTTTCTACCGAAAAATGTACAAAATTATCTTGAAGGGGGACATTGGGAGTATTTTTTAAGCTTAATGGAGATCTTGGGAGGAAATTAACAAATAAATATTGATAATACCAAATCTCCCGTTAAACACATCTGGTTTTAGCAATTATCAGATGTGAAGAATGTAGTTGACATTTGTGTGTTGTGTGTGTGCATGTGTGTGTGTGTTTTGTGTGTATGTGTATGTTTTGTGTGTTTTACATGTGGTGTGTGTATGTGTGTGTTTGTGAGCATTCAATCTCTCCCAGTATATTTCCCAGCATAGTAAAAGATATGTAAATAAGGAGTGGACAAAGAAGCTACATTAAGGGGAGGCAGACCGTTTTTTCTGGACCCCCTTCACCCTAATGTTTAGCCCCACTAGTTTTGAGATTATAAGACGTTCGGCCCATTAGTTTGGCGATTTTAGCATCTTTCGCCCCATTTCGTTGTAAATTTTAAGACCTTTCGTGCCATTTAGGTGTCGATTATTTCCTGAAGAGCAATAGCAAGCCTGCAATTTTAAGAGGAATCGGCCTTCGGCCGAGACATTTTTTTACCGAAAAATTTACAAATTTATCTTGAAGGGGGGGGGGGGGTCTAGGGGGTGGTTTTCTAAGCTTGATAGAGGTCTAGGGAGGAAACTAAACAAATATATGAGTAAATGAATTAATAGACCAAACAAACGGTCTGCCTCCCCTTAAGCATTATATGGCTGTTACTGCATCACCTGCGTCATTTAAGGGGGAAGGGTATATTTTGTGGTCGCTGTATTCATGTATTTGATTTTTAGATATTTATTTTTAGTTTTCTCCCTAGACTTCAATTACCGTGTGGATGAAACTCGTTAGCCTTGGTCGGCAACCCATCTAGAGGAGACAACCTTATAAAAATCCCGGTGGATGGGACTCGTCAGCCTTGGTCGGCAACCTGTCTAGGGGAGTAAACCTGATACAAATCCGTACTGCTTATCTAAGTGTAAGGCAGGTTAGTGGATGGACTAGCCGAACACCACTGTGGAAAAATAGTGCTAACAAGATACATAGAGGGCCTCAGAGTCAGACGGATCCTAAATTTGAGTGGTCAATCCTGTAAGTCCTTCAGTAAACTGGCTCGGGTTGTCCCTCTTACAGGGAATAGGTCCGCTTGGGGGCGGCCTTCTGTGTATGGCCACCCTCATTAAGGGGAGTAAGGCGTCCGGCAATAGATAGATAGATAGACCTCCATCAAACTTAAAAAAGCATCCCATGAATCCCCTTTCAAGAAATTAATTTTACATTTTTCGGTAGAAAAATGTCCCGGCCAAAGGCTGGTAACTCCCAAATTACAGGCTCGCTTTCGCTCGCTCGGAAAATATCAACGCCTAAATGGCATGAAAGGTGTTAATATTGACAAAGAAAGGTGGCGAAAGGTCTTAAAATCGACAATATAATGGGGCGAACGTCTTAACATCTCAAAACTAATGGGGCTAAGCATGAGGGAGAAGGGGGGGCCAGAAAACCAACCATCCTCCTTTAATTCTTTGACGATTATGAAGCGTTTTGGCAGTTTATTCTGGCCATTATCAAACTGGGAGGCACTTCGGCAGCACTTCTTTGATTTCCCTTGTAATGACTTTTGCTTCCATGGCCGGGGACCCTCGGAGAGTGTTGAACGCATTACCGAGGTAATCCTTTTGGGCATGGAAGCATCCATTCCATTTACTTTCTCTCAGTCTAATGCAAAAAAATCTTGGTTTACTTGGTTCTACTGCTGTCCGCAATAAGGAGGAAGCATTCAAACGGAACTGACGTCTTAAAACTCAAGAATCTCATTCCTCCTATGTTTCTGCCCGGAATCAAGCCAAATCTGTTCTTCGGCTTGCCAAGCATTCTTTCATCAATAATAAATGCACTGAACTATCCAACTCTAGGTCTTCCCAATATTTCTGGCATCTAGCCAAAAACCTTCCTCGTCTTCCCCTCTCCTTTTCCACTCTGATGGTACCACATTTACGTCTTCCTCTGACAAAGCTGAAGTCTTCGCTCAAACTTTTGCTAGAACCTCCACCTTGGATGATTCCGGCGCTATTCCTCCTTCTCCACCCCCCTCTCTCCTACTTATGCCTAATATCCTAATCTCTTCTAAAGATGTACTTTCTATACCCTCTCTGGGCTTAATTCTAAGAAAGCTTACGGTCAGAACGGTGTTCCTCCTGTTGTACTAAAAAACTGTGCTTCCGTGCTGACTCCCTGCCTAGGCAAACTCTTTCATCTCTGTCTCTCCTCTAACGTCTTCCCTTCTTGCTAGAAGTTTGATCTCATTCAACCTGTCCCAAAGAAGGGTGACCGCTCTCAACCCTCCAACTATCGTCCAATTGCTCTCATCGCTTGTATCTCTACAGTTTTTTAAACTATTCCTACTTCCAAATTTCTTAAGCATTTCTCTTCTCATAATCTGCTCTCATATCGCCAGTATGGCTTCCTTAAGGGCCGCTCTACTGGTGATCTTCTTTCATATCTTACTAACTCTTGGTCATCCTCCTTTCTGGACTTCGGTGAGACCTTTTCTATTGCACTAGACATATCGAAGGCCTTCAATAGAGTCTGGCACAAATCTTTAATTTCTAAACTACCCTCCTTCGGTTTCTATCCCTCCATCTGTGCCTTTGTCTCTAATTTCCTTTAATTGCCATTAACCCAGCACAGGTAAACAACACCGATATTATGATTAGTCTTGTTGCAACTTTGTTTTTACTACCCAGTTACGGTCATTTGCAAACTTGGCTTGGTGCGTATATATATATATATACATATATATATATAATTTATATATGTATATATACAGTATATATATATAATATATATATATATACGGTATATATATGAATATATATATATATATATATATATATATATATATATATATATATATATATATATATATATATATATATATATATATATATATATATATATATATATATATATATATATACACACATGTGTGTGTGTGTGTGTGTGTGTGTGTGTGTGTGAATATTAAATCAGCTTTTCCATACTTTAAAAACAAAATAAAATAATAAATACACGACTATGTTAATTTTGAGGCCCAGTGTATTCCCAGGTGGGTATCTGAGTGTGGGAGTGGTAACCAGTGTCTGGGACGTGTACAAGGCTTTATCTCTGATATCTGACTCTGCTATAATATGCTTGTACACCTTCCAACTGGGGGCTATCTGGCCACTTATTATAGCTTAAAGTAATGACGACCAGTTCATATCTTTAATTCATGAGCAAATATAACTTTTGCTAAGCATGGCCAGAACATTTATTATGCCAGACCAGATGGCTGGAGTAAAGTAGGAAAGAAGAGTAATTGGACAGAGGAAGAACAAGATGAGAAGTACAGTAGAAGACTGAAAGTTCTCGGGCTCAACCAAGTATTTATTAGAAATGTGCATGATATTATATTCATTCTTTCAGCAACTTATTTGTTTTATTATTATTATTTTTATTATTATTATTATTATTATTATTATTATTAATAGGGGTTCGACCCCTATGGGGAACCCCTATTGTAATCATTAAATCTACTTATTCATCCAAATTATTTTTCCACGCCGGTTTTTACGCAATAACTCCAGAACCGCTTTTTGGAACGGGATCAAACTTTCACAAGAGGTGCGTTTTTGTATTGGGCAACTTTTGATATGCTAAACATCCGACATGGCGGACAAACAGGTCAGTGGCAGCCGATTTCTCGAAAAATTTGACACCTAAATACCGTCTCTCCCACTCATAGGAAATGATTGGGCTTTGGTATATGGACTCCACTACTAATGCTCCACAAATGTTATAGAAAAGGTTTTGCTTTTTCAAGTGGGTTTTTTTTCCGGCGATCTTGAAAAAACTTGAATTCCACTTAAAATTCCACATCTTTAAAACTACGCCGATGATCAAAGCCGTTTTTGCGTAGTTGGGTGAAGCTCGCAATTACGAACATTTTGATACCAACAGAATATAAAGGGGTGGAATAGTTTGACCGCAGCATTGAAAACTGTCTATTCTTAAATAACTTTAAAACCGCATTAGCTACCCACACAACGTTTTCAGTCTATAGGCTTACCCGCATCCCCTAGTTTTGCTTAATAATATTTTAGTTAATCATTCAGATCCATATATTTTAAAAATTTAACTCTCTCAAAATAGTTAAGAGTCCCTACGAATTCCAGCAATTATTTAACCAACCTACCTATACATACCTACCCTACCAAATAATAATGATAATTCAAATTTATTTTTGGTGAATAGGAGAGTATTGGCTAAGGTTTTTAACAATTCCTCCCTTTGCCAAATGCTTAGTTTAATAACAAAGTTCTAGACCTTCAAAGTTTTGACAATTTTTGGCAAGCAACGGTATCAGGGCATCAAAAGTATTGCATGCTTCCATAATATTATAATTATATAGCCCGGTTTTTACGCAATAACTCCTGAACCGCTTGTCGGATCGGGACCAAACTTTGACACAAGGTGCATTTTTGTATTGGACAACTTTTGATATGATATCCAAAATGGTGGCCAGACACGCCCGTGGCAGCCTTTCACACCCAACCCATCTCGTCCTATCTAATTTTATGTTGAACTCTATTGTTCTTGATCCCACTATAGCACTCGGTAGCCTATTCCACATATCTACAACTCTGTTACTAAACGAATAGAGGCAGATCCCTTACACACCCAGTCTCTCTCTCTTGCTCGTTTGTTTGCTCACCGGTACAAATAAAGCAGATCCCTTACACATGCAACTAAGATGAACATGGGAATCTGCAGAGAGCCGGTTGGCCCACACACGGCAGATCCCTTTCACACCCAATCCATCTCGTCCTATCAAATTTTATGTTGAAGCTCTATTGTTAGTGATCCCACCATAGCACTCAGTAGCCTATTCCACATATCTACAACTCTTTTACCAAGCGAATAGAGGCAGTTCCCTTACACAGCCAATCTCTTTCTCTCTCGCTCTTGTTTGTTTGCACACCGGTACAAATGAGGCAGATCCCTTAAACATGCAACCAAGATGAAAATGGGAGTCTGCAGAGAGCCAAGTGGCCCACATAAGGCAGATCCCTTTCACACTCAACCCATCTCAAATGTTACCTGTTATTTACACTACTTACTATACACCCATGTTATCATATACCTGCAACCAAAACACAATTATAAGAAATAGGAACATAAGAAAATGGGAGTCTGTAGAGAGCCAATTAGCCCACACAAGACAGATCCTTTTCACACCCAACCCATCTCATAAAAACTCTCTCTCATCTATCTCTGTCTTCCTTACATTTATGACATCCTAGTCTCTCTCTCTCTCTCACAAATGAGAACATAAGAAAACCGGAATCTTCAGAGAGCCGATTGGCCCACACATGTCAGATCCCATTCACACCCAACCCATTCCGCGCTCTCTCTCTCTCTCTCATATTTATTGCTATCTTCCTTACGTTTACGACATCCTATTCTCTTTCGCCATACTCTCTCTCCCTCACAAATGAGAATATACAAAAAAATAAGAAAACGGGAGTCTGCAGAGAGCCGATTGACCTACACATGGCAGATCCCTTTCACACCCAACCCATCTCGTTCTATCTAATTTCAAGTTGAAGCTCTATTGTTCTTGATCCCCTTATAGCACTCGGTAGCCTATTCCACATATCTACAACTCTGTTACTAAACGAATAGAGGCAGATCCCTTATACAGCCAATCTCTCCCTCTCTCGCTCTTGTTTGTTTGCACAATCTGTTCCTTCTGTAGTTTCTCCATGCCCAATAAGTTAAATGATCTTTTGATATCTGTGACACAGCTTTTGTATCCAACACAATACCCTGCTTGCAAAACCGCTCGAACCCCGGACAACGTTGCTTGCAACTTTAATTATTATTATTATTATTATTATTATTATTATTATTATTATTATTTTGACTGTTTCTTTACAGATATATGCCATTATTTACGTCATTACTATTGTTTTTCTTCCAATTCTATATTGAACCTTGGTTAACAAATACCGTGCTTAAGGGGAGACTGGCCGTTTGTTTGGTCTATTAATTAATTTATTCATATATTTTTTTAGTTTCCTCCCTAGACCTCCATCAAGCTTAGAAAAACACCCCCTAGTCCCCCCTTCAAGATAAATGTGTACATTTTTCGGTAGAAAAAATGTCCGCTTCCTCTTAAAATTGCAGGCTCGCTATCGCTCGCCAGAAAATAATCGACACATAAATGGCACGAAAGGTCTTAAAATTGACAACAAAATGGGGCGAAAGGTGTTAAAATCGGCAAACTAATGGGCCGAACGTCTTATAATTTCAAAACTAGTAGGGCTAAACATTAGGGAGAAGGGGGTCCAGAAAAACGGTCTGCCTCCCCTTAATATTTGAACGAGCCCCATATTACCTCTTTTACTCTAAGTCTCCACATATTGAGTTAGGCTATCATCGTTAATCCCTATAACTCCTCGTCTGTGTTTATAACCACACTAACTCATATATTTAACCAGTTAGCATTTTATTTAAGCTGTAATATATATAGCATTATAATCACATATATATTACATTACTTTCATTACTCCCCCACTTGATATATTTTACTGTGTCATATTGATACTGTTAGCACATATATATATATATATATATATATATATATATATATATATATATATATATATATATATATGTTAGTAGAGCCAGGTAATAGATTCTCTTTTAAACAGACGAGGTTAAAGGCAATAGCAGTTTCAGCATTCAGGATTTTATTGTTACAGCTTTCAATAGTTCTAATAATTTTCCTCTGGGGTTCAGAGATGAGGTACAACAGGTTAGCAAAATTCATGGTGTATCCAATGTTTCACAAGTAAACATCTTGCATCTTCAGGGAAAGGACAGGTAATGATTAGAATAAGGACAAAGCAACATATTTATACAAAATTCGAGGATCAAGAATAGGTAGGTGGGCGGAGCTACTGGGTGTGGGGTGGCTGTTCATTGGTGGAAGGCAGTCTATTCGCGAGACGGGCACTAAATCTTATCGGTGGTTGGTTGTTGGCTGTGGGTGGCTGTGATTGGTTGGTGTTGTCAGTTGTGTGCTGAGCGCGGAAAGGTAAGGGAGGGGGGCACAGGCGAGAGGAAGGGGGGCAGTATGCCTGTAGCGCTTGCCTGAAGGAAGAATTTGAAGGTCTTGTGTTTGGTTGTTGATGCTGGGGTTGAGTGTTTGGATGTATAGAGCTTCTAAAATAGCTAGTCTTCTGGGGTCTGATTCTTTGTCGAGTATGGTAGTTTGTTTGTCTAGGTCGGCGCGAGTTAGGGCAAGATGGTGGGGGGCTTGATAGTGATCTTTTATAGCGCCAGATTGAAGGTGGAGGGTTAGTCGACGGGAAAGGCGAGTCTGTGTAATTCCAACATAGGATAGGGGTCCACAGTCCACAGAGGTGCAAATATGCTGGTATATCACATAATCGTCTTTCGGTTGGTTGGTGGAAATGGGGCGGTTACGGAGGACAAGGTTGGAGGTCTTAGGAGATTTGTAGTAAATAATGAGTTTTATTTTATTGTCAGGGTTGGTGGGGAGGACGTTTTTGTGAATTATTTCTTTCATAATGGATTCGTCTGTTGTGTGGTCGGAAGATATGTAGTTTCTGTAGAAAAATGTAATGTCATTGGCCGGGTTGGTGCTAGGGGGGTCTTGTTTGTACCATTTTTCTAGGTGGTGGTTGATGGCATTGGTGACGTCAGTGTTGGAATACCCATTGTTGACTAGGACCTGGGTGGCGAGCCTTTCCAATTCATTGTGTGTGTCTTTCCAGGTGGTGCAATGGGTGAGGGCTCTCCTGACATAGGCGGTGATGGTGGACTGATGGTATCGTTTAGGGTATTCACTTTCCCCATTAAGACATTACCTAAGACATTACCTGTCCTTTCCCTGAAGATGCAAGATGTTTACTTGTGAAACGTTGGATCCACCATGAATTTTGCTAACCTGTTGTACCTCATCTCTGAACCCCAGAGGAAAATTGTTAGAACTATTGAAAGCTGTAACAATAAAATCCTGAATGCTGAAACTGCTATTGCCTTTAACCTCGTCTGTTTAAAAGAGAATATATATATATATATATATATATATATATATATATATATATATATATATACAGGTATATGTATATATATATATATATATATATATATATATATATATATATATATATATATATATATATATATATATATATATATATATATATATATATATATCTATACAGTATATATACAGGGGAGGTGTGGCAGAGTGGTCTTGCCACTTTACTGGTAATCCAATGGACCCGGGTTCGAATCCCAATATGTCAATGGGAAGATATTATTGGGATGGAATTTGTTCTGTACCTAGTTTCAGTGCATTACCACAGCACGCCGAAATGCCAAAAAAAATACTCTCATTGTTCCCTGATTAAATAGCATTGTATGAATATTCCCATATTCAAAATATGTTGCAGGGGGACAATGCCTAGTGAGTTAATTGCTCAATAGGTGGCGTTCTATGAGTGAGGGTCCGAGTGTGGGGGGTGAGATTGTGAAGCGCAGAGGCGAAGCAGCTTCAGAGATGGAATTGCTTCGAGCCAGGGTGCTTCGCACGTCTCACTCCCTAGACTGGAACAAGACCTCACGGGCCTCACCGTGTTCAGCGGTGTAGTGTAAAGGCTCTCAGCCTATGCCCGAGAGGGAGTAGTTGGAATATAGAAGAAAAAAAAAAATATATATATATATGTATATCTATATATATATATATATATATATATAGTTTATATACAGTATATGTATATATATTGTTACGTATCTTGATCCTCAAGTGGTTAACTTGATGAATCTAGATAGCACAGAGATATATATTAAGGTATCAATCAGTCAGCTGAAGGCAAAACAAAAGTAAAATCAAATACAATTATTTCCTGTTGTTGCTTCCTTTCCTTTTGGATCTTA
The DNA here is from genome assembly GCA_032716605.1 of Paralithodes platypus. Taxonomy (NCBI): domain Eukaryota; kingdom Metazoa; phylum Arthropoda; class Malacostraca; order Decapoda; family Lithodidae; genus Paralithodes; species Paralithodes platypus. The sequence continues at coordinate 33,857,926 of CM064502.1, read as the reverse complement.
GGACTTAGTACCCTTTATTGACTGATACTCTTTAATTATGAACAATACTGAAACTAATTAAAGTCATGTAGTATTTATAAAGAATTATTATTTAACCAAAGCTTAGTAGGCTATGGTTATGAACCGAAGAAGTTATATCTAAAGAAGGACTATTAATTCTATAAAAAGTCTTGAAAGATAAATATTAAAGTAAGAATATTTCTGTCTCTTACCCTTTTTGAAATGAATAGATAGTTTTCTTAATGTCCTTTTATTTATATTTAATGTAATTATTCTTGGTTCTTGTCTTACGTTAATAGTATTATATTATTATTATCATCAGGATTAATATCAAAGTCACATACAAAGTTAGATATATATATAATAATTAGTTAAATGTATTTCTTAACCACGTAACATTGAGGTTTGATTATGAGTAAATTAAGTTACAGGATCGCTTCATAGATTCGATTCAGGTCTCACTCAAATAATATGAAAAGCAAAAATAATATTTTGAAGCTAAAATAATTTTCTTCAGCTTAGGAAATCACTAGAAGTAATATTAACACAGCTATGTTAGTCTAAGGCGATATTACTAATATGAGACAATAGCATTACCGTATTAAGCACCGTTAAGCAATGTAAGCTTAATTAAAAGAAAATGAAAGAACTCGTAAGTATTAATATAAAACAATAGTATTACTTTCATCGTAACCCAATTACTTAAAGAGTTGCTTTAGTCCACAAGTTAGTCAACTAAAATAGTTAAGTACATAATAATAGCGTTAACGTTAATTCCCAATCAAATAGTTAAGTACATAAATAGTAGCGTTAACGTTAATTCGCAATCAAATAGTTAAGCACATAATAGTAGCGTTAACGTTAATTCCCAATCAAATAGTTAAGCACATAATAGTAGCGTTAACGTTAATTCCCAATCACATATCTCACTAACCAACATAACGTAAGTGTTTACACCGAACACACTTAACACACACTTATATAATCTGACTGACAGTCACAAACACATTATAATACTTCACCCCGTCTTCCTCCAGCTGCAAGTTCACCTTCCCCAACTCCAAATGAGACTGATTTGAATGCCCACTACTCGGGTCTTATATACTAAACAATGATGGTGTAGGAACGAATCAGGAGGCGGGGGTAGTGCCCGCTCCAATCACAGCTCCTCGAGTTGCATAGCAGGTGCATGGTCCAATGGGGTCTCCTGGTGTCGATCATATGTCATAGCGTCGGGTCATCGAAGTAGTTTGCAGGGTCCCCTATGACGCACGCAGGTGTGAAGGCTTGTTTGCTGGTATGCGGGCGAGCTGGTTTCCCACTCGCTAGTTCGCTCGCTAGTCTGCTTCGCCGCTTGGGTAGTATGACTCCTTCAATTCTAATTCTAACTCTTAAATTAACATACAGGGCTCCGTATGTCAGAATATATATATATATATATATATATATATATATATATATATATATATATATATATATATATATACCGGTATATACTGTATATAGCATATCTCACAAATACACGAGTTACTAAATGTGTTGTTATACTCCCTGCCGGACTCGAACCACAGATAGTATAGACGAGTGTCCATGCTTTAATCCACTACACCATGGCGTTACAAAGGATACTTAAGCTTTTCCTATTTATAGTAAGGAGAAGGGGTATTCTACTTGGAGAATGTATTTCATTTCATACTTAACACCTTATTAGCGGGCTAGCGGTTTATTTATATGTACCGCCCAGCGGGGTGTTTTTAGCCAAAATAGGGCTGTTTACGTGATCATGTTCATGCCTAAATAAGACCTAGAGCGTAAAACAAGTATCTATTCCTGAAAGGGCATAAACAGAGCTTTCCAATGACACCATAACGATCCTTTTATGACGGCTAGTTTTCTTGCAACAACCGCGCAACACGAGTGCAAAAAGCATGTAATTCGGTACTTTCCCCATACAATTCAGTATGTAGCCAGTGAGAGAGGGAGGGAGGAGGTGGGATTCGTGTCAGTAGGTTCGCCGCGGTGGTCTGGAGCAGTCATATGCTCGCTACTCTCCTGCCACCACTTGTCTCTCTCTCTCAGCAACATTACGTGCTGAAATTGCCACACGACCAATGTCGCGCGCCGCCAGATAGTCCAAATTTATTATACTCGACTTATGTTGCGTGCCGACATATAGGGGTTAACGTAAGATCCATATTTCAGGATACCATACAGGGATTTCTACAAGTATCCCCCACGCAACTCAACTCGGGTTATCGAAATTTCATTTAATTTAGTAGCTCACGTGTACTTGTGAGATATACTTGGTATTCATGACTCATGTTTGATTGGGCAAGAATTTAATGTTAAATCAATTTCGGCCCGAGTTTCATTGTGTATGTCTTGAAATACATTTTCCAAGTAGGATTTCCCTTCTGCTTAATATATATAGGAAAAGGTTAAGTATCCTTTATGCCCGAGACGGAGTAGTTGGAATATAGAAGAAAAAAAATATATGCATATATACAGTATATATATATATATATATATATATATATATATATATATATATATATATATGTATATATACAGTATATATACAATGTTGTCATTATGAAAATACACTCTTAATATAACACATAAATGTAACATCTTGTTTTTCTGTAATCAAATATCAGGAAATCATCTACCAAGAGATGAAATGTATAGCCCTGTTAAGACTAATCGAATACATATCACCATGATTAGTTCAAACTGTAACTAGCAAAAAACAGTCACACCAACTTTCTTTTCCTCAGTCACCATGCCAATCAAAATACAAGGAGCTTGATCCTGAGCGTGGGAGAGTGAAAGGGAAACTGTATTAGAGGACTGGAACCTTGTTTTGGCCTCGGGGAAATGCCAGAAACACCAACTGTTTGTTATAATATACTTAAGGGGAGACTGACCGTTTGTTTGGTCTAGTAATTCATTTATTCGTATATTTTGCTTAGTTTCCTCCCTAGACCTCCATCAATATATATATTTGCTTGCGTCAAACAGCGCCGAGGTAAATATGATTCTGGCGCTGCTAGGCACATTTCGTCGCGCCATCATGCCTGTTGATGCAGGGGGCCAGCACTCCGTTTTGATAAGCCCAACAAGTCAGTCTTGCGTTCGATTTTCTGGTCGTTCACATGAATTTCACCTTTGTTCTGTTCTGATATAAAGTCATGTAAATACTTAATGTAATTATTATGGGAGTCCTAGAGAATATACAGTATATAACTGATTCCTTTGATCCTCTGGTAATTCTAAAGCACTTCACTAATATTTCCATGATATAACATTTTGTTATGCCTGTTGTATGCTTGATTTTTTTTTTCTATGTGAATGAGGGAGACAAAAGGCATAACTACCTGCAGCGAGTGCCTCCCCCAGATTTCAAAGATTGACAGGGCCAAAATCAAGGGACGTTCGAGCTAAAATGCCTGGACACACAGAGTTTGAATCAATTTAAGTCATAGGAAGAGGGAAAGACTGATTCCGGGAGAGAGTTCCAGAGCTCAGCAGTTAAATAGAAGAATGTCTGAAAATAACGTTTCACTCTTGGGTTGGAGAGTTGCATAGAGTAGGTGTGGGATTGTGTTGCAAGGCGGGTACTACATACCCTATGTAGAGGAGGTGGTATACACTGGGAAAGCTCCGAGGAACACTGATTATTGTAGTAGTGATGGAATAGCTAGAGAGATGCAACATTGCGGCGAAGAGAGAGAGATTGCAGAGAGTTGGTGAGTGGACGGGAGTTAATGATACGAAAGGCTTTCCTTTCTACTTTATCTAGGAGTGCGGTGTGAGAGGATCCTCCCCACACATGTGAACAATACTCAATACAAGGACGCACTGTGCCCCTGTACAGAGCAAGAAGCTGCGCAGGGATAAAGAACCCCTTGAGGCGGTTGAGCACACCCAGCTTCTGGGAGGCTGCCTTAGCGAGACTGGTAATATGGTCTTTCCAAGTGAGAGCAGAAGAAAAAGAGACACCAAGAACATTGAGGGAAGATGAAGGGTTGATTTTTGTATTGTTGAAGAATAAGGGATAGTCCTCTGGAGGTTCCTGACGGGTAGTAAGATGGATAAATTGAGTTTTGGAAGCATTAAATGCAACAAGGTTTTCTCTACCCCAATTGGAAATAGTAGCTAGATCAGAAGATAAGCATTTTATGGCTTCATTACATTTACTTTTGAGGGATTGCTGGCTCGGGCGTTCTGGAAAACTAATTGGGTGGTGTAAAGTAGAGTCGTCTGCATATGAATGGATGGGACTGGATGTGCAGTTGAGAAGATCATTTATGAAAATTAGAAAGAGAATAGGAGATAGGACAGAACCCTGAGGAACACTGGAGTTGATAGGATGAGGAAATGAGCGATGGCCATCCACAACCGCAGCTATGGAACGGCCGGAAAGGAAATTAGAGACACAGGCACAGATGGAGGGACAACAATCGAAGGAGGGCAGTTTGGAAATTAAAGATTTGTGCCAGACTCTATTGAAGGCCTTCGATATGTCTAGTGCAACTGAAAAAGTTTCACAGAAGTCCCGAAAGTTGGATGACCAAGAGTTAGTAAGATATGAAAGAAGATCACTAGTAGTGGCGATCTGAGAGCAGATTATGAGAAGAGAAATGCTTAAGAAATTTGGAAGCAAGAATAGTTTCAAAAACTTTAGAGATACAAGAGATGAGAGCAATTGGACGATAATTGGAGGGTTGAGAGCGGTCACCCTTCTTTGGGACAGGTTTAATGAGAGCAAACTTCCAGCAAGAAGGAAAGACATTAGAGGAGAGACAGAGACGAAAGAGTTTGCCTAGGCAGGGGGTCAGCACGGAAGCACAGTTTTTAAGTACAACAGGAGGAACACCGTCCGGACCATACCCCTTCTTAGTATTAAGCCCAGAGAGGGTAGAAAGTACATCTTTAGAAGAGATTAGGATATTAGGCATAAGTAGGAGAGAGGGGGGTGGAGAGGGAGGAATAGCACCGGAATCATCCAAGGTAGAGTTTCTGGCAAAAGTTTGAGCAAAGAGTTCAGCTTTGTCAGAGGAAGAAGTGATGGTTGTGCCATCAGAGTGGAAAAGGGGAGGGAAAGACGAGGAAGAAAAGTTGTTGGAGTGGTTTTTGGCTAGATGTCAGAGTGTTGGAGCGATGAATTGTCTAAAGCAGTTTACTAATATTTCCATGATATAACTTTTCGATATGCCTGCTATATACTCGAGTTATGTGTTGGGGCGATAAGTTGAATATATTCTGGTGTTGCTTCATCTATTGGCTGCTAATTTATTAAAACAGACTCATTGTCACTCACATTACACATACACTTCACATCCACTACCACACACTTAGATGATTTCTTATTTTGCCAGCTGCCTTCAAACGTACCTGCAACTGTGCTTGTGAATAAGGTCGCCTGCCCCAATCATCACTCGATCTTCAGTACTTGGCTGTTAATTGATTAGATCTTTAGGATATCCTTGATCAATTAGGATCCCTTTTAAGAGCACGGGGGGTAGTTCTTTATGAAACCTATGTTCTGTAGTTGGGAGAGCTGGATCAAAGGAGAATGATTTGGTTATAATTATGCAAGGTAGTAATTATCTTAAGAGAGAGAGAGGGAGGGAGTGTGAGAGTGCGATAGGAAAATAGATGGATAGTTATGTAGAGAGAGAGAGAGAGAGAGCCTGAGCGTGCGGCAATATATTTGTGTTAAGGGGAGGCTGGCTGTTTGTTTGGTCTATTAAATAATTTATTCATATATGTTTTTACTTTCCTCCCTAGACCTAAGTCAAGCTTAGAAAACACCCCCTAGACCCCCCTTCAAGAAAAATTTGAAGGCCGGTTCCTCTTAAAATTGCAGGCTCGCTATAGCTCGATAGGAAAAAAATCGACACCTACATGACGCGAAAGGGCTTAAAATTGACAACGAAATGGGGCGAAAGGTGTTAAAATCGCCAAACTAATGGGTCTTATAATCTCAAAACTAGTGGGGCTAAACATTAGGGAGAAGGGGGTTCAGAAAAACGGTCTTCCTCCCCTTAACAGGAGGGTATTAGATCTATAATTAACATGGTGTTCAGTGGTTGTTTGGGGGGACCTCTTGCACTGTACCCCCCCCCCCCCCCCCCCTCTCTATCTCTCTCTCTCTCTCTCTCTCTCTCTCTCTCTCTCTCTCTCTCTCTCTCTCTCTCTCTCTCTTACACGCGCAGTTCGTTCCGTTATATATGTAATTCTCAATGTCCACGATAACCATTATTAGTTTAAATTCTTCGTGGCTTATCCATTCCAAATCCGTCTCGCTCCAATGATCTCTTATAATCATCCATTGTTTCGTCTATAATTATTCCATTGCCATTATATCCTTTGTTTAAGGGGGGTCACCTGTTTTTGTTTTATCTTTCTCTCTTTCCCTGGTTTGTATCCATTCGGCCTCATTCAGTCAACTGTTTTAAGACGTTTATCCCCATCCAGGTGTCGATTTCTTCATGGTGAGCGATAGCGAGCCAGGATTGTATGGAGAAATCCGGCTTCGCCGGAGACATTTTTCTATCGAAAAATGTACAAATTTAGCTTGCTGTCAAAACCAAAATATGTACAGTATATGCTGGCTCGCTACCACTCGCCAGGAAAATATTGACACCTGGATGGGGGTAAACGTTTTAAAACAGTAGGCTGAATGGGGCCGAATGGATACAAACCAAAGAGAGAGGGAGAGAAAGGGAAAAAAAGCGAGGTGGGCTCCCTTAAGTGTGTGTGTGTGTGTGTGTGTGTGTGTGTGTGTGTGTGTGTGTGTGTGTGTGCAGTCACAATCATATTACTTTTAATGCCACAGAAGAGTTCATGAAATTATTAAGAAATATATTATCGTTGTTAAAATCATAACACAAATACTTGTATTTATTTTATGTTATCAATATTTGGCGACTGTTCATTCTATATACCAGCTGGCCATTACGTTGTTCTGTAGGTGTGTTGGTAATCTAATGGCTAACAACTAATGACATAGCTGGGAATAATATTATGTTACGCGACTATAATCCTGGATTGCATATTATTATCTATTCGACATATATTTCTGGGATAAATAGTATACTGTTCTCATCGTCATTATCTGCCTCATCAATATCACTATCCTCCCCTCCTTCCTTCCATAGTTTCAATAAGTTACTTCACCATAAAGTTCACCGACACACCATACAAACTTCTTTACTATTTCCAGTACATTAGTCTTGGTGGTGTAATGGTTAAGGTGTCTAAACATCTGTGTGTGATAATCCGGGTTCAAATCCTGGTGGATCGCATATATGCTTTCATTAATTTCATTGGAGGTGTTTGGTGTTGTGTTGAAATTAATACAATATATATTGTATGGGTAGTTCCACATTCAAACTATGCAGGCATGAGTAACTATACTCTGTTTAATGTCATCTGACGGTAAATGTTATCCCTTAGCAGTTAATGTATCGATACTTAATTGAAAACATTTGAAACTACTATGTCTCTGTCTCTGCATCATATTAAGACCAAGTTTATATAATTAGCACCATATTTAGCTAAGAAATCTTTAAAATAACGGAGACATTTTGATGGGAACTTTGCAATTTACCGTCAGTTGCAAAGAAACAGACTATAGTTACGAGTTCTGTAAGTGGCGTGAGACTGAATGTGAGCTCAAGATTGTTGTTCTGTATAATCAGAAGATAAATGACAACGCAGCCCGTATCGAGAGTGGTTACAGGATAATTCGCCCCGAAACCAATTCGCCCCGCTCTTGGACAACGAATTCGCTCCGTTTATTCCCCCCCCCCCCCCCCATCACCCCTGGAGCTTACCACTTATTTCCAATTTTAAGCCCTTTCGTGCCATTTAGGTGTCGATTATTTCCTGGCGAGCGATAGCGAGCCTGCAATTTTAAGAGGAACCGGCCTTCGGCCGGGAAATTTTTCTACCCAAAAATGGGTAGAAAACCCATCCTTTTCTCCTCTCGCCCACAACACAAACCTCACCATCTGAAAACAAGGAGGTAAACAAAGTGAACACTATAGAGTATACTCCTACCGATTTTAAGAGGCAGTTTTACTCGCGGACAATCCCTTTACATTGGTGCCACATGATATAATTTCTAACAACGAAAATATATTATTTTCGGTATGAAGTTAAGTACCTTAAGTCGGTTTGAAATGCTCAGGCTATTTCTGCATGTATAAAAAAGTTTTATTGTTTTCATAATTAATTCGCTTGTTATTAGTAAATACAACAGACATTGTACACAACCTGGCGGAAGCTAGCTAGTGCGACGTTGTCAAATTAGGTGGACTACACACTCATTCACAGATTGACCACAGAGCGAGGGGGGGAGAGAGAGAGAGAGAGAGAGAGAGAGCTAGAGCTATAAACATTTACCTCTTGGGTGGTGTGGAAAGTCAAAATATAACATGGTAATATATTACCAGTACATAATTATATATCTATATATACCGTATATATATATGTATATATTATAATATATATATATATATATATATATTAATACTGTATATATATATATATATATATATATATATATATATATATATATGTAGTAAAACTCGCTAGGAAAATTGAAACAATGGAACACCAAGCTTTCGTCTATTCTCTCAAGACATCTTCAGGGTAATACAAGAAAACAGGGGGAGAGTGAGGCTTAAATACCCGTCCTAAATCATCTGTTTGTTGCTAACTAGCATATAAATACAAACAGTGTTGCCAGCCTACTGCCTGTTGCCATATTTTTAGGAACATACTTAATTTATATACAAAATATATATACATACATTTTCCTAGCGAGTTTTACTACATAATTTGATCACACGTATTTGTGATTTTACCTCCATATATATATATATATATATATATATGTATATATATATATATATATATATATATAGTATATAGATTATATATATATATATATATATATATATATATATATATATATATATATATACCGGTATATATATATTTGTTTTTTCTTTAATGCAGGCGAGGTTGAAGGAAATACATGTATCAGCATTAATTATTTTATTATTAAGACTTTCAATAGAACGAACAGCAATTCTCAGGTGTTCTGGGAGATTGTGCAAAAGGTGAGCAAAATGCATGATGATCCGACGCGTTTCGATAGACAACTATCATCTTCAGGGAATGGAGGGTAAGTGAAAAGGATATAACAACAGCTTATTTATACATATTAGGTAGATCACAGTAAGGTTTATTGGGTGTTGGCTATATATATATATATATATATATATATATATATATATATATATATATATATATATATATATATATGAGAGAGAGAGAGAGCGAGAGTGCAAGAGCGAGAGAGAGAGAGAGAGAGAGAGAGAGAGAGAGCGAGAGTGCGAGAGAAAGAGAAAGAGAGAGAGAGAGAGAGAGAGAGAGAGAGAGAGAGAGAGAGAGAGAGAGATAAATAGTAATATAATTTATTATAGCAATAATACTCTATGCATTCATGTGGGCTACACAGTCTTAGCGCCGAAACTTTTACCTCTTGGGTGGTGTGGAAAGAAAGCCAAAATATAAAATGGTAATATATTACACACACATATATATATAGAGAGAGCCGATCTCCCTACATTGACCTTGACCGGGGGAGGTAGCGAGAGTAATGGGGGACAATAACAAATTCGTCTGCTATTTTTCCCGCCTTTGGTTCGCACCAACCTAAATTTGTTGCCATTGAGTGAATTGAATTTTTTAAATCGCAGTCATCAAAATATCACTGGATTTCTATAGTCATGAATGTTACAGACATATTACTCTAACATTCTATTCAGTACATTGTCCAATATACAAAGTATTTATGAATTAATAAAACATATTTGATTAGGCCCACAAAAACACATGGCAGTCATTCGAAAAATATTCCTGTTAATATTTTAATAGATAGGTATCCATGTCCTAAAATTAAAATGATATGTATACAAACTCGAGATGAACTTATAAAATAATAGTTATTAGCCACTTTACTGGATATTAGATTATACAATTATAAACTAGTTTCAGATCTGGCAAGCGCATAATAAATTGATGCCAGTGTTCGCTACCCATAATAGTCATTATACGAAACTTCTCGGACAGTAAACATCTCTTCCCCACTTAACTTACTTTGTTAAATTTGACATTAGTTGTGCATCTATGTGCACATTAGCAGTAATGGTGGTAGATATTTGTTTCTCACAGATGGAAATCTTAATAATATAATGTGGATTATAGTCTTAATAAAGGTAACATATTCAGTTATAGATTGTGTCGTGCGTGCGTGTGTGTGTGTGTGTGTGTGTGTGTGTATTCCAAGTTGCCAGCGCACATCACATCTCCAAACTTGCCCAAAAGTAGCCCAATCACTAAGTCTAAATACCGCACAACAGACAATTTCAGCTATTTTAATCCTATCACACATTTTCTGATATGTTTATCTTTAACAGCCATGCATGCATGATACTATGAGTTCCCCAAATATAACTAGGCCTAGTCCCATATAGCCTACTGTATGAGTAGTGGCCTACGTGTCACATCATTTAAATATTAATGAAATACCACATACATTATTATCACAATCATGCACTCATCAAATCTGCATCAATATCCCAATCCCACCTCACAAACAATCACTTAATTAGGCTATTCAGTCACCACCACATAGGCTACCATACATGTATAGTACAACCAACAGAAAGCCATGATGAACGTTTGTATGAAATGTAGCCTAGCTATAGGCTACTCAACACTCGACACCTCTACAACTTTAATAGTATATAGAACCAGCCCAATTCCGCTTTCCCCAATGTTAGTTAGTTAGGATAATACTTCAGAGGCTATCCACCCCATGACACTGTAAATCAAGAATATAATATCGTTTGAAATGGAAACTCGCAAATCTACGCTTCTGAACGAATCCTAACTAGCCCAATGGTGCGAACAAAAGAAGACCTTGGCAACACTGTGTATGTATATCCCGCCGCGGTCAGCTGACGACCTAAACAGTCGCCCGTGAAAAAGGCAGTGTTGTAAATTTGTTTGTCATCATCTTTTTCGAATTTCCTGCATCTCCACGTATGTAATTTGCTGCCTGTGTTCTATGACATTCTGATTCACATTGATTGATTTCCTGTCACTGGTCTAATAAGAAATATAGCCGGTTAGGTTAGGTTAGGTTAGGTTAGGTTAGGTTGTGTTCGCCACTCTCCTAGCAGCACCGAGGAGCGCGTCGCCCTTCGTTGTGGGTTGTGATTTGGTGCAGCAGACTGTTTGAAGAGATAGCCCGCTCCCTTGCTAAGATGGGCTCGTCTGGCACTTTTTGCAGTTCGACATCGAGGGCTCTCTTGAAGTTGTCTAAAGAGATGCCCATCATATCTCTTACTCGCCGTGGGAGTTTGTTGAAGAGACGTGGGCCTCTGTGTGATAACCAGCCCTCTCGCAGAGAGCCCATAGCACTCCTGTTATTCATCCGGGGATATTGCATTCCCAGCCTCTCCTATCACTGAATTTCATGACTATCGGAGTATGTAGGTTTGGTACTAAACCCTCTGCGATTTTCCACGTGTATATTATTAGGTAACGTTCTCTTCTACGTTCCAGCGAGTACAGGTTCAGTGCTCTTAAACGATCCCAATAGTGTAGCTGTTTTACCAAACTTATATGCGAAGTGAAATTTCTTTGTACACTCTCTAAGTCATATATTTCACCTGCTTTGTATGGGGATGTTAATACGCTACAGTATTCAAGCCGCGGTAGCACTAGAGATTTGAAGAGCGTTATCATAGGTAATTCACCGCGTGTTTTAAATGTAAGCAGAATCCAACCCGTTAAACGTTTTGCAGCCGCAACTTTGACCTGGTTATGTTCTTTGAAACACATATTTTCAGACATTAACCCCCCAAGGTCTTTCACACTGTCTTTCCATTCTATTATGTGGTTAGATTCTGTTAGGTAGTTTGTGATCACTTTAACGCCATTATTTTCTCCGTACCTTATTAATTGAAATTTTTCTTCATTGAATTGCATGTTGTTTTCCCTGGTCCACTGGAACACTAAATTTATGTCTTCCTGCAGCTGGCCCATGTCCTCTTGTGTGTTTACTATCTTGCTTAGTTTTGTGTCATCCGCAAAAGACGACACCGTACTGTGTCTTGTGTTGGTATCTATGTCGCAAATTAGAATGAGGAACAGAAGGGGTGCTAGCACTGTTTCTTGAGGCACTGAGCTTTTTACATCCGAAGGCTCAGATGTGACTTGGTTTACTGCTACTGATTGTTTCCGGTTTACGAGGAAATTATATATCCACCGTCCGATTTTCCCCGTTATACCTTTTGCTTTTAATTTGTGGGCTATTATACCAAGGTCACATTTATCAAATGCCTTAGCAAAATCGGTGTAGATGACATCAACATTTTTCTTTTCTTCTAGCGCTTTAAGAATTTTTTCATAATGTTCCAAAAGTTGTGAGAGACATGATCTTCCCGCTCTGAACCCATGTTGACCGGTGTTGTGTAGTTAATTTGCCTCCATGAAAGCTGAGATTTTGCTTCGCAGGACTCGCTCGAAAACTTTAATGATGTGGGAGGTTAGAGCTACCGGGCGGTAGTTTTTTGGTAGTGCTTTACTCCCTCCTTTATGCAGTGGGGCAATTATTGCATTTTTTAAGCTATCTGGTATTTCACCAGTGTCTAGACTCCTCCACATAATAGCCAGGGGTTTTGAGAGGTTTGCCTTACATTTCTTCATTAGGATCGAATTCCATGAGTCCGGGCCTGGTGCCGAGTGGGATGGCATGTTGGAAATGGCCTCTTCTATGTCTTTTGGCCCGAAATCAATATCCAGCATCTGGGGGGCTTCCGTGGGGGAGGTTTCCATGGAAAATATATTTTGGTCTCTGATGGCTTTTGTTTCATCAGGCTCACTGAAGGTCATTTCATACTGCTGGCGTAAGAGTTCGCTCATTTCCTTTTTGTCCCCTGTGAATGACCCATCCCCTTTGCTTAGTGGGCCGATGTTTGATGCTGATTTAGCCTTTAGTTTGGCATATGAAAAGAAGTACTTGGAATTTTCCTTTATACCTGCAATAGCTTTCCTCTCCTCTTCCATATGTTGTAGTTCATATGATATTCTTAGCCTATGTTCAATTTCCACAATTTCTCTATCTATTTTGGCCTTTTGCCTCTCCTGTAGATTTAGCTGTGTGCGTCGTTGTGTGAGTCATTTTCTTCTTCTGTACAGCTTCCTTCTTTCCTGAACTTGTTTGCTTCTTCGTCTTGTTTGTCTTTCAGGTATGTGGTAGCTACAGATTTGGGTCATGGTTTCTGTTATTAGGACAAGACATTCTGCAGGTGTCAGGTTATTCATTAAATCTTCCCAGTCTATTTCCTCCATTTCTTGATTTACCTCTTCCCACCTAATATTTTTGTTATTGAAGTTAAATTTACTGAAAGGGCCGGTTCTTGGTCTCGATTCTGAGGTTGTCTGAACACTTGCTAAGGTTGTTTTGATCTCAATTATTTTATGATCTGAGTATGTTGTGTCCGATATGTTTATGCTGTGTACTAGAGAGTCATTGTTAGTGAAGACAAGGTCTAAGATATTGTTTTCCTGTGTGGGTTCGGCAATATGCTGGTCGAGACTAAAATAGTCACAAAGTGTAAAAAGCTCTCTCGGATTTGCTTCCATGGTGTTATTTGCCACTACTTGGTTTTCTACTTGTCTCCATTTAATGTTTGATAGGTTAAAGTCTCCTAGCCACATATTATTTGGTGTTGGGTTCCCCAGTGCTTCCACTTCTGTTTTTATTTTGTTGAGCTGGGTTTTGAATTCTTCTAGGGATGAGTCCGGAGGCCTGTATGTTACAATAACTGCTAAATTTATGGATTCTATTTTAACTCCCAGTATTTCCACCACTTCATTACTGTTATTTAGGAATTCAGTACATATCAGTGAGTCATGTATGTACAAGGCTTCACCTCCACGTGTTCTATGCGTTCTGTCCGCTCTGTGTAGGTTATAACCAGGAATCCATACTTCACTATCCTCTTGATCTTTAATGTGAGTTTCTGTGAGAGCCGCAAATATAGCGTTTCCTTCTTCTAGCAGGCCCCTAATAAATGGTACTTTGTTTGTAGTTCTGTTTTTTAGGCCTTGGATATTTGCAAACAAGAGTGGGGAGAGATTTTTTGGAGAACTATGTGTTTCTAATAGTCTTCGGGAGGTACTCGCCACTCTTGGGTGGCCAGGAGGTGCTCTAGGTGTTGTATGTGCTCTTCCATCTCTGTCAATCTCCTCATCTTCATCTGCCAGTTCTCTCCTTGCCTTCTTCCTCTGTCTCATCCTCACGAAGCTGGAGAGTTTTTTGGGTTGCCAGTACCATTTGTGATGTTACTTGCATACCTCCATGTACCTCTAATATGAAAATCGTGGCAGTTAGTATTATAGCAGGTCTTTTCTTTCAGTGACGACTTGCAGATGGTTGGGTGGTGGTATCTGTATTTTTCACCAAATCTGCATTTTCCATCACTTATTAGTCTGTTGCAAATTTGTGGGTGGGCAAATCTGCATTTTCCTCTAATATCACCGTTTTGCCCAAAATAGCACCGTCTTTTCAGGTAATATCTGCATATTGGTGAAGGTGACTGAGAGCTGTTATGTGGTGAGCTATGCTGCGGGGCTAGTTTGGTCTGGGAGGGTGAGGTCTGGTAGTTGGGGGAAATAGTGGTGTGGTTTAGGGATGGTGTGGTATTATGAGGTGGTGTAGAGGGAGGCTGGGTGTCATGATCTGCCGGGGCGTGAGTAGGCAGATGGCAGAGGTGTGGAGGGGGGCGGTGTGGGCCGGACATGTGGGGAGGCGTGAGGCGGCGGCGGTGTGGTATTTGGTGACGTCGCATTGTTGCGAGGTGGTGGGGAGGGGGATGATGAGAGTTTTTGTGTGGGAGGAGTTGTGTGTGGTGTTTGTTCAGAGGGAGGTGTTGTTGGTTGTTTTGGGTGAGACGAAATAGGAGTACTTGAATTCGATACGGTTGTGGTCAGAGATGTATGAGGGGAAATTCTTGGTGTGCTTCCCCAATTGTGTTGGAATAACACCGCCTCTTGGCTATATTTGGGTCTATCTTGTACCTCTGTTTTTTCCACACTCTGGATGATTTGCATTGTGAACTCGGCACAGTTGTTGCAAAAATGGAAGTTCTTCCCCTTATTATTATAAGCCATGTTTATCGGTGGTGAAAGTCCTATGCAGCACCAATGAAACTTGTCTTTGCATATTTGGCATTTTGTGCCATGTTTGTTTCTCACTCTGTCCCTACAGATATTGCAAACGTCATTGGTGTTCATATCTAACATTATAAGAATATTTCACTCGAGTTTCTTGTATGTAACGACGCAGGGGAGGGAAAGGGGCTAGAGAGAGAGAGAGAGAGAGGGGGGGGAGGGGGTGTCACTGTTTTGTGATTAGGACTTGTTCGAGCTTCCAATCATTAACACTGGCTTTGGTTTAAACTTTAAGTAACACTTTCGATAAACTTATGAAACAGAATCATCACTGCCCTAACCAATTCCTGTGGTTATTTTTTTGATATTTGTTTTACCTGTTCGAGTTTAAGTTCCCATTCGGTAAAATCGTATACCGGTACCACGGTTTAGAATGTGCCTACGTCAAGGGGGAGGGGTGGTGTTGGTGAGAGGGGGGCCTATGACACTCGTCAAGTGCTAAGCGATTTATGTGTTTTGGTAGGGTGGTGGTAGGACGCTCACTTACACTGGCCCTAAACTTTCTTTTGAAATTGTAAGTTCTGTATAAATGCTGGTAGTTTTTTTTTCATGAGATACAGTTTACATACATGAATCGTAATCTAGCCACTTTTCACTAATAATTATGCGATTTTAACTTTGCACACTGGACTAAAAAAAACATCGTTCCCTTGGCACTCCCTTGTTTATGCCTGGCATTGGGGAATAACGGTTTTTGTTTTTCACACGCTTTTGTTATATCTCCGAAGATATTTATGCCATCAATTCGATTTGACACTACACAGAACCGCGACACTAAGTTTGGTTATGTGGATGATTTTGGTTCAGTTGTATCATCAATATCCCGAGTTATGATACAAAAACTTGGACCGCGGCGCCGGCGACCTCTCCCCTCCAAATAAAAAATCGAATATATAAAATAACATATTTAGCTGCCCGATTTGATAGTGGATTATAAATTGGTAACTTAAAAGCACACGATAGCTTGTTTTGTAGGAAAGAAACTATAGTGCGCAGGCGCAGACATTCAACCTGCCAAATTCTACAGCTACAGAATATAATACCGTATGTTCAGCCAATTTCTACTGAAACACGTATTTGTTAGTAACTAAAAAGGAAGTAAATACAATACTTCAATGAGTATTAAAATTTCGCCCAGCCTATCACACCACATTAGATGAAACTAAATTTCTTGTTCAATAAGCTGATATTTATGTATCAAATTATGTTAATTATTATATATTCACTGCATTAACGAGTATTATTATAACCATCATATTATGAATCTAGTAAAAATATACTACACAACTATGTGTCATAGATAGTTGAGAACTGTTTTGAACCTCTTAAATCACGAAAACCATCAAAACACCTCAATGGTGTATCACACACGATAGTCATTTGAATAAGACCCCCAGCGCCATCTGGATTTTTAGCACGGTTTTCCCTCATTTGGAAAGGTTGTCCTACGGAAAGGGTCAAGTGGACAGCTGGCATCAGTGTAGGCCGAGCTGACTCCGCCCAAAACTGCCTGTTAAAATATGTAGGACTATACCTGTTTGAGGTCAGCGGGGGCAGGTCAGAGTTCACCAAAAAATAGCTGCCTTTTATGGGGGAGTGAAATTTGACACAGTTCAACCTCAGTCTGACCCGGAGAGCTACAGTCAGGCTAAAACATTGTAGTTCGTTTGCATAACTGTATCCCCTTCCGCACGGTGACCATTGTAGTTCGTTTGCATAACTGTATCCCCTTCCGCACGGTGACCATAACTGTATCCCCTTCCGCACGGTGACCATAACTGTATCCCCTTCCGCACGGTGACCATAACTGTATCCCCTTCCGCACGGTGACCATAACTGTATCCCCTTCCGCACGGTGACCATAACTGTATCCCCTTCCGCACGGTGACCATAACTGTATCCCCTTCCGCACGGTGACCATAACTGTATCCCCTTCCGCACGGTGACCATAACTGTATCCCCTTCCGCACGGTGACCATAACTGTATCCCCTTCCGCACGGTGACCATAACTGTATCCCCTTCCGCACGGTGACCATAACTGTATCCCCTTCCGCACGGTGACCATAACTGTATCCCCTTCCGCACGGTGACCATAACTGTATCCCCTTCCGCACGGTGACCATAACTGTATCCCCTTCCGCACGGTGACCATAACTGTATCCCCTTCCGCACGGTGACCATAACTGTATCCCCTTCCGCACGGTGACCATAACTGTATCCCCTTCCGCACGGTGACCATAACTGTATCCCCTTCCGCACGGTGACCATAACTGTATCCCCTTCCGCACGGTGACCATAACTGTATCCCCTTCCGCACGGTGACCATTTTTTACCTATGATTATGGCTAAAATTGGACGATTTTCCGCAGCTTAAATTAAGGGGGGGATGGGCCGGTTTTCTGGACCACTTTTCCCCTCATGTTTAGCCCCATTAGTTTTCAGATGTTAAGATGTTTGCCCCATTAGTTAGTTGATTTTAAGACCTTTCGCCCAATTTATTCGTCAACATTTAGACCTTTCGTGCTATTTAGGTGTCGATGTTTTCCCTGGCGAACGATAGTGAGCCTGTAATGTTGGGAGATCTGGCCTTCGGCCGGGACATTTTTCTACCGAAAAATGTACAAGTTAATCTAGAAGGGGGATCTAATGGATGTTTTTTTTTAATTTGATGGAGGTCTAGGGAGGAAACTAGAAAAATAATGAATGCATGTAAAAATCACCCAAAAAGGTGAACCATCTCCCCTTAGGAGGACCTATGTTATTCAGAAGGTTTACTAAGATTGTACACAACCCTTCGAGTCCTACAGGTATATTAAAAACGAAGGAAAACCGTCTAAGGGTAACCAGAATATGATCAGAATTATGTCATCGTGCTGAATAAGTTAATCTGTTTAAGTTGTCAGTATTGCTTCCGAATAAAGCTGAATAATCGCCGAATGTAAAGGCCTTACTTATAATTATGTAACAACGATATTTTGCTTTGTTTTAAACCACAGTATAGAATCATTAAGGAGGTATATCACATGTTTTACTAGGGAGGTTGACTATAGTTATTTTTTACCTCTGACGGTAAATTGCCATGTTTCTATCAAGGTTACTCAGCTGTTACGTGGATCTTGTAGTGAAATATGTGGCTAATACTAACATGTTGGCATTATTATGACGCAGAGATATGGTAGATTTATGCTTGCCATTAGCTATCGACTGTAGAACCAGAGATAGGATAAGACATAAAGTGCTTTAATTTTCGCATACATGACAGTTATAAAAAACAGAATTAAATAAATCATAAATGGGGATTTTTGCCTCTCTTGCCGTACTAGTTTGATTGGCTTTTTATCAGAGGCATATGAAGCAGTAGATAATGACATGGCAAATTATAATTATATTTTATTTGTACTTCAATATTAAATTATATTCGGTCATGGATGATTGGTAGGAAATAAAGAGTCAACATAAATGGTGTTGAGTCAGATTTGGGCTAATAACTCTTGGTCATCCTCCATTCGACTTTTTCTGTTGCGCTAGACATATCGAAGGCCTTCGATAGTCTTGCACACATATCCAAACTATCCTCCTTCGGTTTCTATCCCTCCATCTGTGCCTTCGTCTCTAATTTCCTTTCCGGCCGTTCCAAAGCTGCGGTTGTGGACAGCCACCGTTCACTTCCTCAACCTATCTACTCCGGTGTTCCTCATGGTTCTATCCTATCTCCAATTATTTTACTATTATTTATTAATGACCTTCTCAATTGCCCCTCCAGCCTCATTCACTCATATGCTGACGACTCTACATTACACTATTCAACTAGTCTTTCACAACATCACTCACAGCAGGAACTCCAAAACTAACATAAAGAGGTCATAAAACACCAATCTTCTGATCTCTCTTCTATCTCTAATTGGGGCAGAGAAAACCTTGTTACTTGCAATGCTTCCAAAACTCAATTTCTCCATTTGCCTACTCGTCAACCCCTTCCAGAAAACTATGACTTACTCTTCAACAACATACAAATTAACCCTTCATCTTTTCTCAATATTCTCGGTATCTCTTTTTCTTCTAATCTCTCTTGGGAAGATCATATTACCACTCTTGCTAAAACAGCTTCCCAGAAGCTGGGTATGCTCAACCGCCTCCGGGGGTTCTTAACCCCTGCGCAGCTTATTGCTCTGTACAGGGGCACAGTGCGTCCTTGTATTGAGTATTTTTCACACGTGTGGGGAGGATCCTCTCACACAGCACTTTTAGACAAAGTGGAAAAGAAAGCCTTCTGTCTCATTAACTCACGTCCACTCACCAATTCTCTGTAGTCTCACTCTCTCTCTCTTCGCCGCAATGTTGCATCTCTCTCACTATTTTACCTCTATTACATAAATCAGTGTTCCTCAGATCTATCTCAGTGTACACCACCTCCTCTTCATCGAGCATATAGCACCCGTCTTGCAACACAATCCCACCCCTACTCTGTGCTCCTCTCCAACCCTAGAGTGAAACGTTATTCTCAAACTTTCTTTTATTCAAAAGCTGAACTCTGGAACTCTCTTCTAGAATCAATCTTTCCTTCAGCTTATGACTTTAATTGCTTCAAACTCCGTGTGTCCAGGCATTTTGGCTCGAACGTCCCTTGATTTTGGCCCTGCCACTCTTTCAACTCTTGGGGGGACATTGGGGTCAAAATGCCTGGACACAAAAGGTTTAAAGGAGTCTAAATCATAGGATGAAAGGAATATTAACTGAGGGAGAGAGTTCCAGAGTTCCCTAGTTGAGTAGAAGAGAACTGATAAAATTTGCTAATTCTTGGGTTGGAGAGCTGGACAGAATAAGAGTGGAATTGTGTTGGAAGGTGGGTGCCTCGCACTTGCCGCAAGGGAAAGGGTATACACTAAGAGAGCTCTGAAGAACACTGATTGTTGTAATAGCACTAGTAGAGTGAAGGAGATGCAACATTGCGGCGTGTAGAAAGAGATTGTAGGGAAGGAGTGGGAGGAATTAAGTTGACGAGACAAAATGCTTTTGACTCTACTCTTTCGAGAAGTATGGTATGCGTGGAACTTCCCCACACATGGAAACAATACTTAATACATGGGCGCATTGTGCCACTATACAGAGCAAGAAGCCGTGTGGGGGTGAAGAACCCACAGAGATAGTTGAGCACACCTAATTTCTGAGAAACTGTTTTAGCAAGAGTGGCAACATGATCTTTCCAAGAAAGGTTGGATGAAAAAGATACACCAAGAATATTGAGAGAAAATGAGGGGCTGTTTTGTGTATTGTTGAAGAACAATTCAAAGTTTTGTGGGAGATTGTGCAGGGTAAATAAAAGGAGAACTTGGGTCTAGGAGGCATCTGTGCCTTTATCTCTAATTTTCTTTCTGGCCGTTCCATAGATGCGGTTATGGACGTCTATTGTTCACTTCCTCAACCTATCAACTCCAGTGTTCCTCAGGGTTCTGTTCTATCTCCAGTTTTCTTTCTAATATTCATTAATAATCTTCTCAACTGTACCTACAGTCCTATTCATTCATATACTGATGACTCTACTGTACACTATTCAACGAGTTTTTCTTTTTCTTTTCAGAATGCCCCAGCAAATAATCACTCAAAAACACATGTAATGAAGCCATAGAACTTATCTTTTCATCTATCAACTATTTCCAATTGAGGCAGAGAAAATGTTCTTGCTTTCAATGCTTCCAAAACCCAATTGCTTCATTTGTCTACCTGTCAAAATCCCCCACAGGTATATCCCTTATGCTTCAACAATACACAAATCAACACTTTATCTTCTCTCAGTATTCTTGTTGTCTCTTTTTTCTTCTGATCTCTCTGGAAAGACCATATTACCACTCTTGCTAAAAACAGCGTCCCAGAATCTGGGTGTGCTCAACCGCCTCTGGGGGTTCTTTACCCCTGCACAACTTCTTACTCTGTTCTGGGCCTACAGTGCGTCCATGTATTGAGTATTGTTCGGAAAGAGCCTCTCACACAGCACTTCATGACAAAGTAGAAATGAGAGCCTTTTGTCTCATTAACACACGTCCACTAACCTGCTCTCTGCAATCTCTTTATCTTTGCTTCAATGTTGCATCTCTCTCGCTATTCTTACGCTATTACAATAATCAGTGTTCGTCAGAGCTCTCTCAGAGTATACCACCTCTTCTATTTAGAAGACATAGTACCCGTCTTGCAACACAATCCCACCCCTAGTCTGTACAACTCTCCAACCCATGAAATGATACTCTATTTAACAGCTGAGCTCTGGAACTCTCTCTCTCTCTTAATCCATCTTTCCCTCAGCCTATGACTTAAAGTGCTTCAAACTCCGAGTGTCCAGGTATTTTGGATCGAACATTTCTTGATTTCGGCCCTGTCACTCATTCAACTCTCGGGAAGACACTCGTCACAGGCAGTTTATCCTTTTGTCTCCCTTATCCACATAGGGGTAAACAAAATGATCTGCCCCAATCAGAAATTATAATGTAAAACTTGTAAAATAAACAAACCAAAACTTACACGAACACAGTAAAAAGGCAAAACAACTAGAGAGAGAGAGAGAGAGAGAGAGAGAGAGAGAGAGAGAGAGAGAGAGAGAGAGAGAGAGAGAGAGAGAGAGAGAGAGAGAGAGAGATCATAAGATAGGTGAGCTATGGCCTTGTCACGTGACTTTGAAGTGATTGCATGTTGGGTTGTTGTGAAAAATTAGTTGAATAGTTTAAGGGGAGGCAGACCGTTTGTTTGGTCTATTAATTCATTAATTCATATATTTGTTTTTAGTTTCCTCCCTAGACCTCCATCAAGCTTAGAAAAACACCCCCTAGACCCCCTTTCAAGATAAATTTGTACATTTTTCGGTAGAAAAATTTCCCGGCCGAAGGCCGGTTCCTCTTAAAATTACAAGCTCTCTATCGCTCGCCAGGAAAAAATCGACACCTAAATGACACGAAAAGTCTTAAAATTGACAACTAAATTGGGCGAAAGGTGTTAAAATCGCCAAAGTAATGGGCCGAACGTCTTATAATTTCAAAACTAGTGGGGCTAAACATTAGGGAGAAGGGGATCCAGAAAAACGGTCTGCCTCCCCTTAAGGTAGATCCATCAGCTTATGAGGATATAGTAAATTTACGGACGATACCAAAATGGGGAGACAAATAGCTTCGGATAGTGATATTGAATGACGCCAAGGAGATCTAGATATTTTACATGTGTGGTTAAATAATTAGGAGATGAATTTGGATATTTAAAAATGCAAGTTACTGTAATATACCTGTAGATAGTGATATTGAATATAGTTACAAAATATACATTACCCAAAGTAGAATTGTGTAGTTCAGACTGTGAAAATAATACAAGTGTACATGTTAGCAATGTTCTGAAACCTAAACAAATGCAAAAGTTTTGGAAACAAGACACACATAGTTATGGGATTCATATCCAGGAGTGAGAGTAACGGAACTGCCAATGTTATATCAAGGGAAGATTTGTATATATTTGTATTTATATGTACAGTTCTATTTGTATGTATTTGGTCATATATTTATTACTACTAGTTTCCCTCCAAGACATCAAACTTTAAGATATACCTCCAAGAACCCCTGCCAGATAAGTGTGTACATGTTTTGGTTGAAAAATGGCCGGCTCCTCCTAAATTACAAGCTTACTATCACTCGCTATCCTTCGTGTATCTGGGGAAAAGGGAGGAACATCTAAGTTGTTAATATATAAACGTATTGCTCCCCAATAATATCTCTACAAACGCAGTCAGTCGCGGCCTTTAGGGGAGATTTCCACTTAAGGGATTTTTTTCTTTACCCCCTTCTCCCTCATGTTTAGCCCCATTTATTTTGAAATTGTAAGACGTTCGCCCCATTAGTTTCGCGATTTTAAGAACTTTCACCCAATTTATGTAACTTTTAAGACCTTTCGTCCCATTTAGGTGTCGATTTTTTCCTGGCAAGCGAGAGCGAGCCTGCAATTTAAGAGGAATCGGCCTTCGGCCGGGAATTTGTTTTACCGAAAAATTTACCAATTTATCTTGAAAGGGGGTCAAGGGGGTGTAATTTCAAGCTTGATGGAAGTCTAGGAAACACACTATAAAAACCTCCCCTTAAGGGAAAGTGTTTGTCTTGGCTATGTTTAAAGGAATTAACGATGCTGCAGTCCATAACATCTCGAGAAAACCCATTCCAAAAGTTGACAACTCGATTGAAAAAGAAATTCTTACACTCATGTGAGTTAAAAGAAATAGCAGAGAGAGAGAGAGAGAGAGAGAGAGAGAGAGAGAGAGAGAGAGAGAGAGAAAGAGAGAGAGAGAGGGATAAAGATATATGAGGATCAAGACTGCATAGTGTGATGTCATGACTTGCATTATAAGAGTGACCTGGGCTGGGCTGAGTCAGAGGTCAAAGTTCTCCCTGGCTCGACAACAATCCCTTGTACAGGACAAAAGCTGGATAGACAAAAATAGATTGCATAACATAAATATAATAAACAGAGGTACGTCATATTCAATAATAAGGAAGATATATTATACCCAATTATATTTAAATGCGGGGAAGAGCAAGGTTATGGTCTTCGAAAGGGGTGAAGCCACAGAGTACAAAGGAGTACAAAGGAAATCAAGCAACAACATGTCTAGTGACCCTTCTAGGCTGCTTGTCCTCCAAAGCACTGAGGATAAAGTGTCCAAACAGTGGTTTAGAGTGGGTAAGGGAACATTGGAAAGGGAACTACTGCCCTGGAACTAATGTCCGTGGCAGGATTAGGAAGTTAGTAGGGGACATATGGGTTAGTAACTGAGGGGGGGATAAAATAAAGTTATTAATTTACAAATGCAGTCAGTCGCGGGTTTGATATTTGTATAGGCGAAGTTTAAATGAATCAACGGTACTGCAGTCTATAACATCTCGGGGAAGCCCATTCCATAAGTTGACAACTCGATTGAAGAAGAATTTTTTAGCTTCGTGTGAGTTAAAAGATTTACCAATAATTTTGCACCCGTTTCCCCGCGTGTAATTAGATTGGTCGATAGTGAAGTACTTACTACAGTTCATATTGTCGATGCCTTTGATAATTTTGAACACTTGAATTAAGTCGCCTCTTAATCTGCGCTGGGTTAAAGGAAATAGATTTAATTCTCTAAGACGCTCCTCGCTCCTCGTATGGTTTGTTCTTTAGGCTAGGTATCATTTTGGTAACTCTACATTGAACTCGTTCTAGCTTGTCTATATCTTTTTGGTAATAAGGGCACCAGGATTGAACGCAGTATTCCAGAAGAGGGCGGACTAAGCATGTGTAAAGGGTTAGGATAAGGTCTTTGGATTTATGCTCAAATGACCTGCCTATAAAGCCAATTATTTTGTTTGCCTTCTTAACAACTTCTGAATATTGTTGACTCGGTTTTAGGTTACTCGATATTGTTACTCCCAGATCGGTTTTTCTGTTTACATTCTTAACCCTTAAAGAGCGGCGGTGGACGTAATTCCGCCTCCAATTTGCAGCAAGTTAGGAGCATTATTAAGGCTTTTAACCCGTACAGCCCCAGCGACGCGTCTGACGCGTCGGCGATGTATGTAACGCACAGCCCCAGAGACACGCCTGACGTGTCACCCTAATTGCGCCGACCGTAACCTCAGGTGTAGCCACTCAAGAGGGCTCAGATTTGTATGGGAACTGTGTACGTATCCCACGCAACCGTGCCGATGGTTGAAAACTCTCAAAGTCCACGTGCGTGCGCGCGAGCGCGCAATAACCTGTTTTTTTGGGATAATTGCCTTCAATTTTTTACTCTTGTAAAATCCGTTTTCGGGGGCTCTGTAGGACCCTTTTTTAAGCTTTTTGAGCGTTTTTTTGTGGTTTTTCCTTCATTCCTAACCCATTCGCTATTGTTTCTGGAATAAAACAATATTTTGAAAACCGGCCGGGTTCTGGTGCGCAAACATTACAAAACTAGCCGGGGCTCCACGGGTTAAAGGGCTAGAATTGAGTGCAAATGGCCAGGAGCGCAGCGGGTCAGACAGCCGACTCCCAGGGCTTACCGCCGCCCATTAACTCATGTTCCCTGTGTTCTCGAGAGGCCGGCAGTATAGCCAGTAGTGAGCATAGCTGGGGAAAAAATGCCACTATATGCTAGACTCCCATGTTACTGGTATCACTGTATGAGAACCACGAGTGCTACGTAGCTCGTTCTGGTCTCATTTTGAAGCTTTTAGCGCCTAGTTTTTTGCTGACTACATTTCTGTTCATGCAGATACTTTATTTATCATTCAGGAGGGCTTGATTATGCCCAAATAAGCCCAAAACTCCCCGCTAGACAAGGGTTAAGCTGAGTGCCATTCATCAAATAGTTTGCTTTCTCATTTTGGTATCCGATATGTAGTACTTTACATTTATCCGCATTGAAACTCATTTGCCAAATTTGGGCCCAACATGACAACTTATCTAGATTGTGTTGCATATCGTCAACTTGTTCTTTTGAGAGTACGCTATTTGCAATTTTTGTACCGTCAGCAAATTTTGAGATTGTACAGGTGAGACTCTCATCTATGTCGTTGATGAAAATTAGAAAGAGAATTGGTCCTAGTACCGATCCCTGGGGTACCCCGCTACTTACATTGGTCCCTTTAGATGCCTTACCGTTTATGACTACTCTTTGCTTTCTGTCGCTGAGCCAATTTTCTATCCATTTCAACACACCGTCTTGTATTCCATGCGCTTTTAGTTTTAGCAGTAAACATTTGTGGGGAACTTTGTCAAAGGCCTTTTGACAATCAAGGTATATAATATCTACAGCTTTACTCTCATCGTAGAGGTTGAGGATATCGTGGAAGAAGGCTAAGAGGTTTGTTAAACAGGAACGTTTTTTACGAAAGCTGTGTTGAGTATCTTTAAGTATGTTATTTTCCTCTAAGTGATTTACGAGTCTGTCTCTTATGAGTGTTTCTAGCATTTTACATACAACTGAGGTTAAGCTAATTGGACGATAGTTACTGGGTAGGGATTTGCTGCCTTTTTTTAATATCGGTGTTACGTTGGCTAGCTTCCACTGATCAGGCATTGTTCCAGACTGCAAGGATTTATTGAACAGCAATGTCAGTGGTTTAGAGAGCTCATCCTTAGCTTCCTTTAGGACTCTAGGTGAGATTGTATCAGGTCTAGGCGTTTTATTTACCTTGAGTTTATCTAAACAATTCAATACTTCTCTCTCTGTAACGGTGATATTGCTTAGAACATCTGAATTATCAATCTGAATCGGCGATGGTGTAGGGATATCACTGAGGTCTTCCGTTGTAAAAACTGATGCAAAGAAGGTATTGAGGGCATTACTCATTTGTACTTCTTCTTTGGTGTATTCTCCATTTTCATCGACTAACGGTCCAACAGTTGAAGTAACTACTTTTTTCTTTCTGATATAACTATAGAATTCTTTCGGGTTTGTTTTACTTTGTTTCGCAACATGTAACTCCAGGGTCTTTTTACTTTGCTTAATTAACTTTTTGGCTTTGCGTCATAGCTCTACAAATTTCACCCGTTCTTCGTCATTTTGTAAGGATTTCAATCTATCATTAGCAAACTTTTTTAGCAAGCAGACAGTTTGAAATATCTTTATTCCACCATTTGGATTTGGGCTTATTATTATGGCCTGTATGCCGTATTTTCGATGGTATGCAGTCCTGCACTGCTTTTAGGTAAGTGGTTTCGAATAATTCCCAAGATGTAGTTATTGTTAATTAAGAAGCTCCAGTCAGTTTCTTTAAACATAGCTCTAAGTTTATGAAAGTTTGCTTTCATGAAATTAGGGACTTTTTCGATGCTGCTATTTGGTTCGTTACTAGTAAACTTTAAAGTGAAAGTTATTGTACGATGGTCGCTGTTACTGAATTCATCACCAACATTCAAATTCTCTATTAATTCTTCTTTTGTTGCAAGTACAAGGTCAAGAACGTTATTACCACGGGTCGGCGATCGAACAAATTGATAGAGTGAACTCTCTTGCAAGTTCGCATACAAGTCATGTCCGGAGTGTGAAGTAAGAGTATCGCCCCACTTCGTCACAGATAAATTAAAGTAGCCAAAAAATACGGTATCTTGTGAGTTACTACATCTGCAAGTTGTTCATAAATTTCTCGGTCAGTTTGCACTGATTGAGCTGGAGGTCTGTATATTAATGCAAATATTATTTTTGTACCTTTATTATTCTTTATTAGCACAAAAGATGTGTCGACGTTCACAATTTGAGGTTTTGACAAGAGGGTCGGGTTAAGACTTTCTTTGATATAAAATAAAATGCCACCTCCATTTTTATTTAATTGGCTGTTCTCAAACATTACATAACCGGGAAGTGAACACTCTGCTAAAAAGTCTCTATCTTCTGTATTGAGCCAAGATTCTGTTATGCCAATCACATCATAATTTTCTGTAAACAATAGAGCCTCTGTATCTGAAAATTGATTGCGTATGCTACGAGCATTTGAATAGAAAGCCTTTAAAGTTGCGGTTTTAGAACTCACAGAACGTTCTTTAATCACATTTTTGGTTCTGGTCGGATCTACATTTACATTCATGGCTGTCCTCGGTCCTCGGTCGTTATCCCAGGCGGTTTTGAATTTGGGTCGTGTTGGTGGAGCTTTATCGCTGTCTTCAGTCCTCCTTCCTGGTTGTCCTGTGCCGAGTCGATTTCTTCTCCGAAAATCCTTCACCGCATCGTTGAGAAGACGCCCAAAACGTGCTGCTCCCACCTGTTTCAGATGAACTCCATCGTCCGAAAACAAATAGTCATCATAGTAGAAATTGTCCCAGGTGTCGACGAATCCCATGTTCTCCTTCCTGCAGAGGTTTGCTAGACAACGATTTGTGCTGGTGGCTATGTTGTAAAATCGGCTCTCTACACCAAGCCGGGGGACGATTCCTGAGACGATGATCCTTGATGACTTCTCCTTAAACGACTTAATCAGCTGCTGGTTCTTTAAAAGCAAATCTTCCGACCGGGTTCGCTGTACATCGTTGGATCCAACGTGGATGATGTACATTGTATTAGCAGGGGCCAGCTTTGATACTTCGTCAACTGCAGCAACTACGTCGCCCACACCACCACCAGGGATACAAAAATGCTTCCTGGTCTTAGGTGCCCTGGCGCAAAACTCTGTGAGCTGACCACGTATCATCGAGTCTCCCACGAGCCGGACTTCTTCTATTTCCATTTAGTCATCTGAGTCTTTAAGTATCTGGAAACGGTTTTGACACTCGGTAATCGGTATGGGTTTCCTGGTCTAGGGGCAAACGTTGTGAGGTGTGAGGTGAAGTTGAACGGTCAGGCTATGGAGTTTGTCAGCTCATTTAACACTCAAGCCGCGGGGCCCGACATATGTTGGGAGAGAATAATGGCCAGCCCTGCGGTGCCCGACATTAATCGGGCGGGATTTTGAGCACATTATCGGCTCTGAGAGAGAGTCCACGCGTTAGGAGGATGATAGGTGGGCTCTGACCATTCGGCACGGACCTAGTGCCGCGACTGACACTATCTCTACAACATTCCACACCCACGGCCTCGCGAGACCAGGAAAAAACTCTGGAATTTACCGTATTTTAGGGTTTTTGCCCTCGTGTTGCGCGGGAAGAGCACCGTGGTTGTACAAGGATGATTCAGGTGTCATTGGAAAGCTTTGTTATCGCCCTTTCACAGATACATAATTGTATTATGCTCTGGCTCTTGTTTATGCATGAAAAAGAGCATGGAATGAAGCTCGTATAGGGTAAATATGCCCGCCAGGCAGGTAGTAGAAGTTACAAACATCCCCGTTCGTAAGGGGTTAAGTATCTGGGCAGTGTGTTGAGTAAACATGGGACTATGGATGAAGAAGTGTGGGAGAGGGTGCAACAGGTGAAGAGGGTTGTAGAAATGCTGAAAGCAGTAACAAGAAAGGGTTGTCAGTATGGAAGTGAAGAAGTCCTTGCATGACAGTGTGGTAATCCCGACACTGACTTACGGAAGCAAAACATGGACGTTGGTGGAGAAACTCAGACCAAGAGTGAGAGGGGTGGAAATTAGTTACTTAACCCCTGTCCATCGGTGCCCGTCATATGACGGGCTAAATAACAATGGACAATCTGGCGGCACCTGTCATATGACGGGCGGCATTTTGAGCACATTATCGGCTCTGAGAGAGAGTCCACGCGTTGGGAGGATGATAGGCGGGCTCTGACCGTTCGGCACCACCGTTGGGCCACAGCTGGTTGGTCCGCCACGGTCCTACACACCTCCGGCCTCGCGAGACCAGGATAAAACTGGGGAAATTACCTTATTTTTGGGTTTTTCACTTCTCGTTGCGCGATCGCTACAGGATAACCTGTGGTCGTACAAGTTATGATTCAGGTGTCATTGGAAAGCTCTATTATCGCCCGTTCACGGATACATAATCATTTTACGCTCTGGCTCTTGTTTATGCATGGAAAAGAGCATGGAATAAAGCTCGTTTTCCGTATATATGCCCGCTTGGCAGGTAGTTGATTTTACAAATGTCCCCGATTTTTGGTTGTTAAGAAGTGCGTGAAGAGTTACATGGAGGGATAGACAGACGAATGAGGAAGTAAGAAGAAGGTGTGTGTAGAGGTAGATGTGCTGGAATGTGTGAAAAGGAACACCTTGAGATGGTTCGGCCATATGGAATGTATGGGAAGCGAGAGAATGACTAATGCCCCTTTCCCACTGGTGAGACAAGTCACGATTTTCGTCGCCAAAACCGATAAATTGGCACATTCGTGACATGTCTCAACACCTCTCATGAAAAATCGTTTGACTCTCAAGGCCTCTCAGGCCTCGCAAGGGCCCTCGCGGGTCGTCGCATTATGTTCGCACAGTTCAAAATTTTGGACGAGGACTTACGATGATTGGTTACCCTCACAAGCATCGTCGAGCATCGCCGAAGGGTTTCTGCGATCATCTGCGACATCGGCGAGACATCGCGGAGTTTGTTCCAAAACGTCGCACGATGGATCGCCGATCATCGGCGATTTCCTCGTTGATTAGTCGTCGACGTGTGCACGAATACTCGCCGAGAGTATACCCGCCAGGGGTATGCTCCGTACGAGGCATGCGAAGGGCCTTGCGACGACGTTGCGGAATGCTCAAGACACACCTGCCGAGGCCAAAGAGCAACTTCGGAGAGGTGGGTAAAAAAAAATTATTAGGCCTATAGTGAGATATTTTTCACCTACGTGAAATTTCACATATTGTTATATTTGTTGTGGTTGTTGATGAAATCTTATAGAATAACCTTTCCTCTTGCCGTTCATGAAAACAAAGCAATACAAAAAACAATTATTATGGGTGAAAACCGACTGAGAGTTAGGGCAAATACGGGCGGACTGATGATATGCCTTCACCTACAGTGACATTCCACATATTGTTATTTTTGTTGTTGTTGTTGATGAAATCTTATAGAATAACCTTTCCTCTTGCCGTTCATGAAAACAAAAAAATATAAAAAACACTTATTATTGGTGAAAACAGACAGAGTTAATATTTTGCTGCGGAATGGATTCTATAAGAGCGAACAACTGTCGTTATAGATTTATTTCTATAAAATCCAATAATGATGATAGAATAATCTAAACACCGCCATCATGTTCAGCGGACATATATATATATTTTTGTTTTGAGAGTAAGCTAAATTTGTACATTTTTTGATAGAAAAATGTCTCCGGCGAAGCCGGATTTCTCCATACAATGCTGGCTCCCTATCGCTCGCCAGGAAGAAATCGACACCTGGATGGGGATAAACGTCTTAAAACAGTAGGCTGAACGGGGCCGAACGGATACAAGGCAAAGAAAGAGGGAGAGAAATAGAAACAAATATAAAAAAACGAGGAGAGAGGGAGAGAAAGAGAAAACAACAAACAGCAGGTGGGCTCAATGTTTGCGTTACGGTTTAACAATTGAGCCCACCTCGCTTTTTTTAGTTTACTCTTTCTCTCTCTCTCTCCTCGTTTTTTTTGTTTTCTATTTCTCTCCCTCTCTCTTTGCCTTGTATCCATTCGGCCCCGTTCAGCCTACTGTTTTAAGACGTTTACCCCCATCCAGGTTTCAAGGTTTCAATATTTTCCTGGTGAGCGGTAGCGAGCCAACATTATATATTTTTTGTTTTGAGAGCAAGCTAAATTTGTACATTATTTGATAGAAAAATGTCTCCGGCGAAGCATTGCCAACCTCCGAATTAAGGGGAGATGGGTCGTTTTTCTGGTCCCCTTTCTTCCTCATGGTTAACCCCATAAGTTTTCATATTTTATGACGTTCGGCCCATTAGTTTGGCGTGATATGCTAATTCCACTCTGCAATTAGCACATTCACGTTACATTCGCTCAGCTGCGCACACCTCGCCGATCTCGACGATCTCGCCGACGTATGTGCGATGCCAACGCCGATGATCGACGATGAATCGCAAGAATTTGTGCCTTAAAAAAATACTCTTATCACCTCGCCGAAGTAAACGCCGAACCATCGCTTGGATCGCCGAAGACGTCGCAGAACATACGGCGAGTATTCTTTCATCCTCGCATGATCTTGCAAGAGACTTTTGAAAATGTGACATGCCTCGCAGAGGTTCATCGGCGAAACATCGCTCACTTTCCCGATAACATCGCCGATGTCGGCGATTGCGTCGCCGACATCGGCGACATCTTCCTCCAGTATAATTTGTCATCTGTTTGTAACAGAACAGGTCGAAATCGTGAAGGTCGTACGTATTCTTGCGAATTTGACAAAACGAAGGCATTGGCGACGAAAATCGTGACTTGTCTCACCAGTGGGAAAGGGGCATAAGAGGGTGTACGAGAGCGAGGGGGAAGGACAGAGAGGGAGAGGTAAACCAAAAGAGAGGTGGAAGGATGGAGTGAGGAAGTATATGGATGAAGGCGGTGCTGGTTGGGAGGAGGGGCGTCGACTGACTTGGGGCAAAGGTGCATGGGGGCGGTTCGTTCGTGGCCACCCCTTCGGGGATCAGGGCGTCTGGCAATATATGATAGATAGATAGATATTTTACTGTGGATGACATTAGATGATTTACTTCGTCTTACAATGAACATTTCATACTCACGGTGTTTATAATTACCATGAGTCACTCTGTCAATGCAATGATGCCATATATCAGTGTTCGTCAGAGCTCTCTCAGAGTATACCACCTCCGCTATTTAGAGTACATAGTACCCGTCTTGCAACACACACAATCCCACCCCTACTCTGTATAACTCTCCAACCCAATCTTTCTTGTATATATATACTATATATATATATATATATATATATATATGTATATATATATGTATATAACTAACAATATTAGTAGCAAAAAAAAATAAAACTTTATCATAAAATACTGTTAGAATGTTTGAAACATTCTAAATATGCGTGCTTATTAAAATACAGACCCTCCAAACGGTTGGTGTCTGCAAGCAGGAGCCAGGAACATTAATAAAAAGATTGAAACTTCTTGCGAAGATTTCAGTGCTTAAAATAAAAATATAGGAATACAAAATAACTTAAAAATGTCTGCCAGGAACATAAATTAAAAGACAAATTTCTTGCGAAGATTTCAGTGCTTAAAAACAGAGGAATAAAAAGAAAACTATAAAATGTGCTTTTAGAATGAAGTCCCTTAATGAGAACTCCAATCTGTGGTCATAATTATTATATTATATTTAAAATTTTGCCAAATGCATTTCTCCACTTGGTGGATCCTCAGTGGCTTTTAAGTTTTATTTTTCTTTGCTACTAATATTGTTAGTCATATTTTGTTCTTCCATTGGTATTTGCGGTTGTCGTACTGCAAAAAAAAGGGGGGGGGGCCCCCTTTTTTTGTATATATAGTTATATATACGGTATATACATATATATAATATAACAAGAGAGAAGCAAGGACCTGCTTCATACACAGTACCTACATCATGTTATCTATGGGTGCAGGTTATAGTATGCAAAGTAATATTAAGTAACAATGTTTTTTTTTTTTTTTTTTTTTGAGACAATGAACGGAGGAAGGAAATACACAGATAAAACAAAAAGGTCCATGTGCTTAAAGGCATCCTCCATTCATAAAATGTTTGTAACAACTGGATTTAAACTTTTGTAGATTGTAAGTTTGTGGAAAGCAACTCGAGGGAAGTGAATTCCAAAGAGTAGTAGTTCTAGGGATAAATGAATTTTGATAAGCAGAAGTTCTGCATTGTGGAGGAGAAAGTGTAAATTCATGGGCGCTCTCAGCTGCCCTAGTTCCACGGGGAAAGATGTGGAGAGGCGGCACAATTGAAGCAAGTTCCTCGGAACAATTGCTGTGAAAATATCTGTAGAATAATGCAAGGGATGCAACGTTTCTTCATATGGAAAATGTAGGAAGGTCCTGTGTTATTGCAGGGTTATTGATTAATCTAATAGCTTTATTTTGAATTATGTCCAACTGCCTCAATGCAACCACTCCACTTCCACTCCACAGAGGTGAACAGTAATCCATCTGAGAACGCACATGACTTTTATATATTACGGCCAACTGCTCGTCAGTGAAGAATTCTCGAACTCTGTACAGGAGTCCCAGTTTTTTAGAGGCATTCTTAGCAATGCTTCTAACATAATGTGTCCAGCTCAAGTTAGTAGTTAATGTTACACCGAGAATGTCAATACTAGGGGAAGTGGGAATATTTACATCATTAAAAAATATATGGGAGTCAGTGAGATTCTGTCGGTTAGAAAATTGAATGTACTTGGTTTTCTGTGCATTAAAGGAAACTAGATTCTTTTGTCCCCATTCATCAATCCTAGAAAGGTCCTGGTTCAGAGAAATTGCAGTGTTTATTTTTGAATTTATAAGATCGGGTTGGGTGAAAGAATTGGTAAATGTGAAGGAACTGTGGAGTGTTGAATCATCTGCGTAGGAATGTATTGGATTATGAGTGGTAGATAATGAGATCATTGATATGAATGAGGAACAGAGTTGGGGCCAAAACTGATCCCTGGGGAACACCAGCATTTATTGAGTGAAATTGAGAATAAAGGCCATCTACCATTACACGTATTTTTCTGTTATGAAGATAAGAAGAAATTAGTGGAACTAATGATGCAAGGCCGTAGTGTGACATCTTCGACAATAAGGATTGATGCCAGACTCTATCAAATGCCTTTGCTATATCCAGTGCTATTGTATGTGTTTCACCATCTTGGTCTGTAGCTTGGTTGATTTGATGCGTAAGAAAGCAAAGAATGTCTGCAGTTGATCGACATCGTCTAAAACTATATTGCCTATCACTGATTAATTTATTATTCTCAAGATGCTTAATTATGTGATTATTTAATATAATTTCAAAGACTTTACCAACAGTGGAAGTTATAGCTATTGGTCTGTAGTTGGATGGAGCTGAAGAGGCACCCTTTTTAGGAACTGGATGGATGTTTGCTTCTTTCCAGGGTACTGGGAAGCATGAGGTATGAGTACACAGACGGAACATTTTTGCCAATACAGGAGCGAGCACCAAGGAGCAATTCTTAAGTACTATTGGAGGAATTTCAGCTGGACCAGGAGCCTTATCTACTGAGAGATTCTGCAAAATAGTTTTGACATGTCTGGTGTGGATCTTAAGTGAGGGAATTTCAGGCGAATTGAAATTAAGTACAGGGACATCTTGATTTATTTCATCTAAGGTTGAGTTGGTGGAGAAAATATCCGCAAGAAGGTTAGCTTTACCTCGTGGGTCACTGACAAGATTGCCAGTCGGAGATTTTAATGGTGGAATTGATGAAGCAGTAGTGAAGTTGGATTTGAATGAGTTAAGAGTAGACCAAAATATTTTGTTATCATTTGGATTATTTAGAAGTTTATTTGCCTGCTTGTGGAAAAAGTTTGATTTAGTTAGGTTTAATACAGTTTTGGCATGATTTCTGACTTTTCTAAAGTAATTAAAGGCTCATGTGTTTTTGATCTTGTGAATGCATTGTAGGCTATTGGTTTTTGTTCAGTTACTCTAGCACAATTATGGTCAAACCATTTAGGTGAATTAGATCTTTTACTGTACTTTTGATGTCTTGATTGTCTTACTGCACCCCCCTTTTTTTGCATATATAGATATATATATATACAGTATATACATATATATAATATAACAAGAGAGAAGCAAGGACCTGCTTTATACATAGTACCTACATCATGTTATCTATGGGTGCAGGTTATAGTATGCAAAGTCATATTAAGTAACAATGTAAATAAGGCACGTATTGTAAGCATACTTATGAATACTTGGCTTACAAGTTTTATCTTGGTATCTCAACATATAACATGACTATTCAATATGTTTTTGTAGGTTTAAAAACTTGCTTTTCCTTGAGCAAAATTTTATTTTGTTCATTTCTATGTGCCATATGTACCGTACAGGTATATGGCTGCCTAAATTCAGGTTTTATCTATGAATTAAGACAATGCTTCACAGGGATGCGAATGTAGTTTTGTTTCTGAAGTTGCACAGGAGTTGTAGTGAGTTATACCCACTGTCCTATCAATTAAGCAACACAATCTAAATGCTCTCATCCACATACTCTCGTTTATCCCCTATTTCAAGAGTTTGCCAACAGGCCTCCTTCTTCATTGCAGTCCAAAATGTAATAATATTTGTTTTGACGAGGTGAGTGCTACACACAACTCATTATGTGTGAGTGGCAGTGGCGGTGACAGGGAATCAATCAGTTATACACACTATATGAGGAGGAGAACTTTATTGACAACATTTCGCTGATGGCTTCTTCAGGTCACTGACTGCAAAACATTGCCAATAAAGAGCTCCGCCTCAAATGGTGTTTATATTCATTCTGTCAACTTTTCAAAGTTAATTTAACAATCAATCAGATGTGACGATTGTTACTGAGGGCTGGAGTGAAGGTCACTGAGGGTTAGTGTTGTGTGGCGGCTTGGTCATATATACAGTTATCACCTTATGGGGGAGTAAGCCGCTTTGTCTATACCACCTTCTTCCTTATGTGTAGCCCCGTTAGTTTTGACATTTGAAGACGTTTGCCCCATTTGTTTGTCGATTTTTAAACGATTCGTCCCCTTTCTTTATCAATATCAAGACCTATTGTGACACATAGGTGTCGATTTTTTCCTGGCGAGTGATAGCGAGCCTGTAATTTTGGAGGAACTGGCCTTCGGCTGGGACATTTTGCTACCAAAAATGTACAAATTTATGTCGAAGTAGGATTTTGAGGATAATTTATTAAGCTTGATAGAGGTCTAGGGAGGAAACTAAAGCAATAATATATACATAAACTAATAAATTAACCGTATGCCCCCTCAATTGTTGTCCAACTTCATCGTTTCAACTTTCTCTCTGGAGTCCTGTGTTGCACTCAACATGGTGGTGTGTAATACCAAGTTCAAGAAAAGGCTGAATCATCTGATCACATATTATAGTTCTGGGGGCACCAGTAACCAGATAGCTTACTTCTTAGTGAACACGAAAGACTGGAAGTTTGTTCGAGATGTAAAGGTCATCCCGAGCGAAGAATGTATCTCTCAACATAAACTCCCAGTCTGTGACTTGAGCTTAAGGCGAGATCCTGTGTGAAAGAAAGTATACATGCCCAAAGGGAATGTATGGCTGTTGAGTAAATCGCAATACAAGGATAGGTTTTGCAGTGAACTGGAGGAAATGGATAGGAATAGGGGCGCTATACCGAATTATGTAAATAGCCCATGGAACTTTCATGAACGTAGCCTTCTTGCCGCCACGGACAAAGTTTGTGGCAAAACTAGGCCAGGCATAAGACTTCCTGGTGGTGGAATGACGAGGTGGAAAATGCAATAAAGGAGAAAAGAAGATGTTTCAAAGCATGGAAGAAAGGAGGCAGCAAGGAGGAATATCTGGCGGCTAAGCGAACTGCAAAAAAAGAGATATACAAGGCAAAGAAAATCATACAGGATCTGGTCATAGACCAAGTGAGTAACGCAGAAAATCCCAATGGGATTTTCAATTTAGCTAGGCGAGTTAAGGCAGACAGCAGAGATGTTGTAGGGGAACAGTGCGTCAGGAATCAGAATGGGACAATTGTTTATGCCGACAAAGAAATTAGGATGCTTGGAAGGTACACTACGAAAGATTACTCAACGTGGAATTTGAGTGGAATAAAGAGCAGCTTAGTAACGAAAAGCCATTACTCGCCCCCCCCCCCTCTTTGATAACGCCAGCTGTTGTATGCAGTGCAATAAAGAAAATGAAGGACAGAAAAGCTGCAGGATGCTCTGGCATTGTAGCTGAGATGATAAAAGCCTCAGGTGATATAGGAGTGAGTTTGGTCA
Source organism: Paralithodes platypus (assembly GCA_032716605.1). Taxonomy (NCBI): domain Eukaryota; kingdom Metazoa; phylum Arthropoda; class Malacostraca; order Decapoda; family Lithodidae; genus Paralithodes; species Paralithodes platypus. Next base: position 33,820,276 of record CM064502.1, on the reverse strand, counting down.
TAGAGCTAATTAACTCTGTCATTAGAGAGGAAGCAATCCCTGATGATTGGCACACAAGTGTAATAGTAAACATATATAAGGGCAAGGGGGACGCATTGGATAGCAGAAATTATAGGGACCTGAAAATGCTTGACCAAGTCATGAAGGTCTGTGAAAGAGTCTTTGAAGGTTTCATGCCAGGACGTGGCACAACTAACATTATCTTCATAGTCAGGCAGCTGCAGGAAAGATATCTACTTATACATAGGGATCTGTATCTTGTGTTTATAGACCTGGAGAAGGCCTTTGATAGAATGCCCAGAGAAGTAACTGTTGTACAGTGGGCTATGAGAAAACTTGGTGGAGAGGAGTGGCTGGTGCGTGTGATAATGAAGATGTATGAGGACTCGCGAACGGTAGTGAGGGTGAAAGGTGAACTGAGTGAGAAGTTTACAGTTCGGAATTCACCAGGGCTCTGTGTTAAGCCCTTTCCTCTTTGTTATGGTCCTGGAGGCACTATCTGGTGAGTTGGGCTCCCATGGGAACTGCTATACGAAGATGACCTAGTACTTATCGCAGATAGTGCGCGGGATGCCGAGGCCAAGTTCAGAAAATGGAAAGAGGGCAGGGCAAGTAAAGGGTTAAGAGTTATTATAAATAAAACAAAGGTTTTACATAGTGGAATAGGGCTAGGAAACTTAGAAAAAAGTGCGGCATACCCATGTGCAATATGCAGAAAAGGGGTGGGCACGAATTCAACACAGTGTAGCGTCTATCGCAGCTGGGTACATCACAGGAAGAAGCGCTGCACTAGAATAAAGGGACCTCTACCAAGGAAGAAGTCCGAAATTGAGAAATTTGTATGTATAGTATGCGAAGGTGAGCTTGTATTCAATGACCGGCTCGAGAGTGTTAACTTTGGCAATGAGGCACTGGAGATGGTGGACAAGTTTTCCTACCTGGGAGATACCATCTCTGCCGGCGGTGGGGCCGAGGCCGCCACTATTGCCAGAATAAGATGCGGCTGGGGAAAGTTCAGAGAACTTTTGCCATTACTCACCATGAGAAGACTCCCTCTCCCCCTAAAGAAAAAGGTGTACGCTTCATGCGTTAGAAGCGCAATGACATATGCTTCAGAAATGTGGCCTGTCAAAGCGGAGGATACCAACAGAATGGAACGCCTTAAGATGAAGATGGTGAGATGGATGTATGGTGCCAAACTGCAAGATAGGATATCAAGTTTAGAGCCAATTAAGGAGAAGGTTAAGTATCAAGAGTATCAGTGATGAGATGCGTACTGGCAGGCTTGGATGGTTTGGACATGTAGAGAGGATGCATTAAGCTTTGCCATTCATAATTCACTTAACCTCTCCGCGGCGCACAGTTTTTTTTTTACAGGGTCATACTGTGCGCATGAATGATGATTTTGGGACCCATTGCCAATTTCAATAAAAAGTACATCAGCGTGTAGGGAATGTTTGCGTGCATCGGCCCATATATATTTGACCCCCCCAAAAATGTCTTGGGGGGGGGGGGGAACGGTCCGTAGTTGAAAAATTTGGAGCGAATGGCACCGCGCGGCTAGATTGTCATCGAGCGGCGAGATTTCCCGGCCGAATTTTCACGCGCCCAGGGGATAGAACCAGAGGGAGGAGGGGGTGGGTTACCGCGTATTATCACGTATATCTCCTTTTTTTATCCCTTTTAGGCTATGTAGAGTACGTATACGTGTGTAGGCCACCAATATAATAATGAATATGCCTCATAGTGACCAAAAATTGCAATATATAAGGGAATTATCAAATTTTTTTTAGGCGGGAATGAAGATGGGTTGGAGGTTTGGCGGCAATTTATGAGATGAGAGTGTGGTTTGCGCTATAATATTACGTATATCTCGTACTTAGAGCACTGTCATACGTACAGACTTGTACGTATGTAGACGTGCCATATATCAATATATATACCGCATATAGACCAATTCATGCGATATTTACTTACGCACATTATCAATGAGTTTCTATGCGTGAACCAAGGTGTGATTGAGTTGTGCTGGTAATGAAAGGGGGAGAGGGTGTGTTACGCCTTAAATACAACTTATATCTCGTAGTTAGAGCACTGTCATGCTATAATACAGACTTGTACGTATGTAGACGTGCCATATATCAATATATATACCGCATATAGACCAATTCATGCGATATTTACGCACATTATCAATGAGTTTCTAGCAGACGGAAGCCTAAAAGGGTGGGTGGGAGGGAGGCAGGTAGTGAGTCGTGGAGAGAGTGAAGGCAGGGAGATCTAGCAGGAAACATATGCAGCTGTGTGATAATTGTGGAGGCGCCCTAGGCGTATGGATGTCTTGGGATTTTGAACCTTATGTCTAGCAGGTGTCTGGGGTTCGTTGCCACAAAGAGGTCTACAATAACATGAGTCAGGAATGGAGAGAGAGAGAAAGTGAGACATGCGTATGTCGTACGTATAAATGGACTTCAGAATTGCATTTTTATGCAAGCAGACATTGCATTTTAGACACATGTGAAGTACCACAGAAATATGTAGGCCATTGACTGTAAATAAAGTACTATATTATAGACCAGGAACGAGGGTGGTCAGTAAACATCGGCTTAACCTTCTTTGATAGAGAGCTAAATATAGACTGGTGTCGCCTTACACTTGCGAAATGGTAGATTGCCACCAGAAAACTTATATTCATTTATTTCCAAGTAATATACACTCTAAATGTATATTCGAGACCTACTGCAAGTATTTGTATGACAGTTATGACTATGTATAATCCAATATACGCGCGTAAGGGCGTAGGCGAGACATAAGAAAGATGGTTGAGCAATTTTCGACACCCACACAGTTATTATTCACTATTATTTACAATATTGTACAATACAAATGTATTTGTGAAGAGTATTTTATGCATTATTATATTTATACAAATGTTGTTCCCAGAGAGAGCTGCTGTGGCTGGAGGGAGCAGCAAGGGTCACCCAGTGACCGCTTGACTGTGTGATAATGACTGGAGTCACACTGAGAGGGGCAATTTTGCTGAGTGTTTGGGCAATTTTTGACAGAATAAAGTTATATAATTACTAATTCTTGACAGAGACAAACTTTTATAAACCTTGGCATGATACAATTGATAATCCCATCAATTTATAAACGTAAATTGGTGGGATAATTCATTTTTTTTTGTATATTGTTATTTCGATTGTAGACACAAAGTTTTGAGTGACATTTGGTATGAGCTCCTGTGGCATGGTTGGTAAGGTCGCGGACTGGAAAACTCAAAGTGTGGTAGGGTAGTGGGATCGAATCGAAGAGGGGGTTATGGGGAAGGTTTTATACTGTTTAGATAAATTTTGATAATTTTTTTTGTTTACAAGATCATGCCATTGTATTCAAACAATATGAAATATTCATAGAATATATCATATTGTAAGAATACAATGACATGACCTTGTATTTTTTAGTTTTTTATTGTTTTATTTTATTATCTTAGTAGGTTTGACAGGATTTATTGAAACATATTTATTTTTGTACAATTCATTTGAGGTAAGAAAATATATACACATTACTTAGGCTATAACAAACATATATATTGATATACTAAAAAAAGAAGGCATATTACATGTAAATCTTTGAAACTTATAAACTAAATAATGAAACATACAATTATATAATGTAAAAGCTATATCACAGGGACATCTTTGGAACTTATACATTATATAATATATATGTTACATTATGAGGTAGCGTGATCAATTAGGTCAGGTCAGGTAAGGTAGGGCGCGAGTCCAGGGCAGGGCAGGGGGCGAGTCCAGGGCAGGGCAGGGCAGGGGGTGAGTCCAGGGCAGGGCAGGGCAAGGGGCGGCACTCAGTTGTTTTTGAATGTGTGGTAGTCCCTGAAGCAGTCACCCAAGCAGAGTGCAACTTGGCACTCCGCGCACATTGAGGAGACTCTTTTGGTGATGTGGGGTTTTCTGACACTGGAGCTGCAGACGTGGCACTGCACCTGCCTGTGACGAGTGCCAATCAGCTCGGTGTTGGTTGGGTACTGTCTTTCGACACCCAGCTGGATGCGGTCAGGAACGTGATCCCCAACGCCATGCCGTACGTCTGTGAGTGGTGGTGCCATACTTCTCCAGGAGTTGATATGCCACGTTATACACAAACTCCCGGAATTTTAGCTTCTGGTTTGGGGACATCTCTCTCTTCACCAACCACAAGTTGTAGGCATTGAGCATCGTGATGTCAACTAGGTGGAGGAAGAGCTTGTGATACCACTTCACAGTCTTCCTCAGACACTCAACGCCTGACAGTTGACAGTCAGACTTGTCCACCAGGCGCATGTTCTTAGTGTAGTCCACTACCATGTCGGGCTTATAGATGGTCTTCCTGGTTCTGTAGTGGATTTTACCAGAGTCCATCTGGGCACCTGTGTGGACTGTGGAAAGCAGGTGGACGTTTCTTTTATCCTTCCACTTCAGGGCTACCACTTTCCCGGACTTTTCAAGCTGCTTGTACTTCTGCCCCTTTCGTCGCCTTCTTCGGACATGCCTCTCGCGGTGTTCCTGGGCCAGTTCGTCTTCAGAAGGTGTGTCACTGGAGGAGGCATCTGTAAGAGGAATGACATTACCTGTGAACTTAGGCATAAACTTTCTTGTCTTTCTGACAGTCCCACATGACCCCATTTGGTTGTCATGAAGACACTGGCAGAGAGCAGGAGAAGTATACCAGTTGTCAGTGTAGATGATGTGGCCTTTGCCCAAGTAAGGTGCCAACATTTTCCTGACGATGGCACCTGACATGCCCATGGGGTCACCGGCAGCGGCTTTCGGTACGTCAATGTCAGTGCCTGTATACACGATCATGTCAAGCACTATTCCAGTTTCACAGTCACACAAAACGAAGAGCTTGATTCCGAACCTATGCCTTTTCAAGGGGATATACTGCTTGAAAACAAGATGTCCTTTGAAGAGCACGAGCGACTCATCAATCACCAAATTGAGGAAGGGGTAAAAGTATTTCCTATACCTCTCCAACAACATGGTGAACACATCCCAAACTTTCCATATCCTGTCAATCCTGTTAGGATATTCGTTGTCTGCAAAGTGCATAAATCTTAGCAGCAACAAAAATCTGTCACGAGTCATGAACTTATTGAAAGTTGGGGTGGCGATGAGAGGGTCGTGCTTCCAGTAGTGTTGCAACACATGGTTCTTGCAAAGAGGCATGAGGAACAACAAGGCAAAAAAAGTCATGAATTCTTCCACAGTCGTATCCACCCAGCCTCGTATTCTCGCTTTTGGAGAAATGACGTCCAATCTGCCAAACACCCACCTGTAGTAGGCGTTTGTTTGGGCACCGATGTAAGTCATTACCTCAAAATCGAAAAAAGCGAGGAAGAAGTCGCTTTCGTTTGCGTGTTCGTCACAGGGCCAGTCATCAGTTGTACCTGACGTCCCAGGATTGAACTGAGGCACGTCAGGCACAAAATTTACCCCGTCAGACCACTCAAACGAAGGCATGCCAGGGATCGGAATGTCGTCTCTGTCTGCTTCTGCGTCTGAAATATCGCTGTCATGTTCGCGATACAACACAGCATCATCATCACCCTCCTCTTCACTAGACAGACGCCCTTCTTCATTCTCGTCACCAAACGTCTGACTCACTGCCACTGTCCACTCCCAAATCCCCCCACCCTTGGTCCCGTGCTAGGGCGTCGTCGTCGAAACCAGGGCTGCCAATGCCCTGCGAATCACCATCAAACAGCAGGGCGCCGTATTTGGATGGTGTCAGAGTTTTTCTGGTCACTCTAGCACGTACGGGCGTCTTATGGACAGGGGCAGAAGGGCCGGCAGGGGCGGCGTCGACAGGTGCGGAAGTGGTGCGTGGTGCAGTGGGCCTGGAGGCAGGCAAGATGATGGTGGTGCTTGTCGTCCCTTTCCCTTTCTCTTTCCCTGTTCCTTGGGAAGGAGTGGCAGGGGCAGCAGGGGCAGCAGGGCCGGCAGGGACAGCAGGGCCGGCAGGGCCAGCAGTCGCTTTCCCTCTCCCTTTCCCCTTCCCCTTCCCCTTCCCTTTTCCTTGGGCAGGGGCAGCAGGGGTGGCAGGGGCAGCACGGGCAGCAGGGGCGGCAGGGGCAGCAGGGGCAGCCGGGCCAGGGGCGGCTGGTGGTGGTGGTGGTGGCAGGGTCACTGTGGCAGGCATACGGGTTCTCTTCCCTACGCCCGTGCCTTTGATTTTGCCTGCCTCCGCAGGTTCTGCAGCCCTAGGGCGGCCTCCTGCATCGCTGGTACTGGTAGCAGGGGTGGCAGGGGTGGCAGTGGTGGTGGTAGTGGTTGTTGCAGTGGCCTGGGTCATGGTGGCAGTGTCCCGAAAGACCAATGACCTCTGTGCCATTGCCCTGCTTGCACGTGTTTTTCGTGCTTTGGATGCTGGTGCTTCGTCCTCCGAGCTGTAGGGCGTGTCGTACTGGTAGCTAGGGTCTTTAGCATCCACCCTCTGCCTTCCACAGTGGCTGACACCACCAGAAGGAGGGCTGGTTGTGTCATCAGGGAGCGAGCGTGAGGAACATGTGGGCTCCATGACTAGTGCTTGGTTACTGGCGCGGTGGTGCTTGCACGAGTGCGGGGCGATCGTGTGGCGGGGTGGTATCGAGAGTTGATATGTAGTACTATACCCACACCAATTTTTAGCCGCCTGCCTATAAACGCGCGGTTTTGGTACGCGTTCAAAAGCCTCGCTCTTAAGAGTCTTCCCGCAGTCCACCGGGGGAACTCTTAAGAGTCTTCCCGCAGTTCCCGGGTTAAGTATGAAGTCTGGTTATCAGGCAAAATGGTATTTTTGCATATATATATATATATATATATATATATATATATATATATATATATATATATATACTCAATATTTGTAACTCTCATGCTTGGTGGGTTAGAATTAAATTAAATCAATTTCGGCCCGAGCTGCGTCGGGACGCTCAGAAATCCTTGTATGGTATTCTGGAATATGGATCCTACGACTAGGTATGAATTGAAATATATTCGCCTAGTGGGTTTCCCTTCTCCCTAACATAAATAGGATAGAAGGTTGAGTGTCTTTTGACTGCCGTGGTGTAGTTGATTAATAATAATAATAATAATAATCTTCTGGTTACTTATATAGCGCCCGTCTCGCCTCCTTCGAGGATTCGCAAGCGCTTGGCTTTCTTTAGTCTACCAGAGACCATTACCCATCCCCCTTGCTCATGGGGAGATGGTAACCGCCGGCTGTATCCCAGAAAAACTTTTCAATCTGAGCGGGGATTGAACGCGAGACCTTCAAGGAATCAGGCACGCTATCAACTGAGCCAGCCGGACGGCTGGTTCAGCATCTGTTGACCTATTAAAGAGTCGGCTATCGTCCTGACGGTCGGCGGTTCGAACCCCACTGAGAGATTAGAAATATATATATATATATGTGTATATATGGCATAAGCAAGTTTTTATAAATGTACGATTAATAATACGTATCCAGATTTATAATAGCACATCGTTGTTTGTTAGCAATTAGCATGAGCAGAATCAGTTCACCATCTAACCACCGGTTGGGGCATATTGATTATTCCAGATCTTATTATCACTTCATGAATTTATAGCAGCATCTGTTGACCTATTATAAAATAAAGACGTCAAATGGTAAATGTGTTATCGTTGTGACACTTATTAAACATGAAACACCTTGAGATTAATCACAAACATTTATTCTGAGTTTCATTGTAGCGATATGGTCTAAAGTGGGAGGCCATCTGGTGAGAGGTACTTTTATGGCAGAGCTATATCTGAGAGAGGGAGAGGGAGAGCTACATAGAGCTACATAGATACACAGACCACAAGGTCCTTACTAGGCAGTCTGGCCTTACAAACTATATATATATATATATATATACACATACACATACATATACACATACATACATATGTATACATACTGTACAGTGTACATACATACACATACATACATACATACACACATACATGCATATATACAGTATATATCCATATACATCCATATACACACATATACACATATACTGTACATATACATACATATACACATACATATATATATATATATATATTTATATATATATATATATATATATACACACATTATATATATAAACATTAGGGAGAAGGGGGTTCAGAAAAACGGTCTGCCTCCCCTTAATGAAATATATATCTCAAAATTTGGTAGTATTGTACTGTATCTTATCGGTATTTTCACACCATTTTATTGCTACAATAATGTAGACATTTCTATAATTGGTAACGAAGAACCTATATGATGTTTCTGAGTATCAATACAGTAAACAGTTGTATGCAACTTAAGAAAAACCCATTAGGAGCAACATTGTTAAATTAAATTGTCTTTATCTCTTCGTTTTGTAGAGGCAAACCATTAGCTGTATAACATTCTTGAATTTTTGCCAGAATAAAGTGAGATTGACACCATCATACTGAAGGGGTTAATAGCGTTTAGATATGACACCCGTATGGTTCACTTTTTCGTCAATGTTTTCATATATATATTTTGTGTTCTAGTTTCCTCTCTAAACCTCCATCAAACTTAAAAACACATCAATTAGATCCCCCTTCTAGATTATTTTGTAAATTTTTCGGTAGAAAATAGCCCGGCCGAAGGCTGGGCCAACGTTTTAAAACAGTAGACTGAATGGGGCCGAATGGATACAAGCCAAAGAGAGAGGGAGAGAAAGAGAAAACAAGCGAGGTGAGCTCCCTTGTTTGTTGAATGACAATATCCACATTCAAAACATAGGCCAATCTGTTTATCCCTATTTGTAATTGAACATCCGTTTGGTATGATCTACTTCACCATACCTTGCCCCACGCAAATAGGCCAAAACTCTTGAACATTAAACTCTATACCTCAGGAACGAGTAGAGTAATCGCACTAATATGTCTACCATTTAGGAAGGGTCAGCCGGGGAATTGACGTGGAAAGTTACATTCCGTTTGCTCTAGCCCTTTCTTAGTTAAAGAGGTTAGGGTTCACGATGTCTGGCCTACCTATTTGGAACAGGGTATAGTTTGTTTCTATCTTGTCCAAAGTCGGATTATATTGTAAATCTTGTCACAGTGATACATTAATTCCCTTCTTGTATCATGTTCAGCACTGTTACTATACACTGTTCCAAATAGATAGGAGGGAAATCTGGAATATTAACCTTTATAACCGACAAGCAGCCAGAGTAAATGGGATGTATATTTTTCACACTTACTCCTTCAATGACCCTCCCCAAATGGTAGAAATATTAAGTCGATTACTCTAGTTGTTTATGAGTGATAGAGGTTAAGGGGAGATTTTTAGTTTGGTCCCTGGATATCCTTCAAGCTTAAGATTACACCCCCTTGAGCCCCTTTCAAGATAAATTTGTACATTTTTCGGTAGAAAAATGTCCCGGCTGAAAGCCGGTTCCTCTTAAATTACAGGCTCGCTATCGCTCGCCAGGATAAAATCGACACCTAAATGGCACGAAAGGTCTTAAAATTGACAGAAATAGGTTGAAAGTTCTTAAAATCGTCAAAATAATGGGGCAAACGTCTTCAAATTAGAAAAAAACAGTGGGGCTAAACATGAGGGAGAAAGGAGTCAATAACAAAAATCCCTCCAGTGGAAATCTGCCCTTAATGATCACGAGTGTTGACCCCATATTTGGAACCGGATATAGTTATGGTTTGGCAATGTAGCTATAATGGCTATAATGGAGCGACCTGGGTGACCCTGGTCTCTGGGTATTCTCCTGGGTGACCTAGCTAGATGTGTGTGAATTGTGTGTTTTGTCTGTGTTTGTCCGTTGTTTTGTCTTGTGTTGTGTGTTTTCCTGTTCTTGCTCTGTCTTGAGTCGGCCACCCCCAAGAAAGAAAAAACAAATAATAGAGGAAAATAAAAATAAAAAATAGGAAAAGTGGGGATTGGGCCTGAACATATAGATAGATAGATAGATAGATATATTCCTTGGCCATTTCAAATCCACTTCCGTATATATTATATTTAATCCATTCAGTACCGGTGACATCCATGTCATTATATGCTGGCAACTATTAGATGGTTTTATTATGCTTAGGAAGGATGTCTACCTTTAAAAGATTACAGACTATCTCAATTAATCCTTTTAACTACCATACATTCTTCCTAAGCTTCATATAATCGTCTAAATGCAAGTGGAATTTATAACAAAAAGAGGTCGCCGGTACTGTTAAAATAGATATTCATAGCATGCAGCTTAATTCATTCTGAAAAATGAATGAAGGTATCTTTAATGAATGAAGGTATCTTTAATGAATGAAGGTATCTTTAATGAATGAAGGTATCTTTAATGTCATTGCGGCTGTCTATTCCAAAGCTGTATCGCATTGTTTGACTTCACTTACTCGTAGTTCACTTATCTCGGTATTAAGGGGGGTCATATGTTTTGGTTCTGTCCTTTTCTCTCTTTCTCTGGCTTGTATCCATTTGGCCCCATTCAGCCTACTGTTTTAAGACGTTTATCCCCATCCAGGTGTCATTTTTTTACTGGTGAGCGGTAGCGAGCCAGCATATTTTTTATTTTTGTTTGACAGCAGGCTAAATTTGTACATTTTTTGATAGACAAATTTCTCCGGCGAAGCCTGATTTCTTCATATAATGCTGGCTCGCTATCGCTCGCCAGGAAGAAATCGACACCTAGATGGGGATAAACGTCTTAAAATAGTTGGCTGAATGGAGCCGAATGGATACAAGCCAGAGAAAGAGAGAAAAGGACAGACATAACAAAAGCAGGTCACCCCCCTTAAGGTTTCCCATTACTGCTATTAGTTACATGATGTGTATAATAGTATGTGCTTCTTTCAAATTTGATTAAGGGGAGGTTTTTAGTGCGTTTCCTAGACTTCCATCAAGCTTGAAATTACACCCCCTTGACCCCCTTTCAAGATAAATTTGTAAATTTTTCGGTAGAAAATGTCCCGGCCGAAGTCCGGTTCCTCTTAAATTACAGGCTCGCTATCGCTCGCCAGGAAAAAATCGACATCTACATGGCACGAAAGGTCTTAAAAGTGACATAAATGAGGCGAAAGTTCTTAAAATCGCCAAACTAATGGGGCGAACGTCTTAAAATCTCAAAATCAATGGGGCTAAACATGAGGGAGAAAGGGTTAAAGAAAACAATCCCTCAAGTGGAGATCTCCCCTTAACCATTTGAGTACCAGCGACTTGTATTATATTATATTCTAGCTGTATTTAGACGATTTGATTAAACTTAGGAAGGATAAATGGTAGCTAACATGATTAATTGAGATAGTCTGTAGTCTTTTAATGGGCTGAGGTCTTTAATTGAGATAGTCTGTAGTCTTTTAATGGGCTGAGGTCTTTAATTGAGATAGTCTGTAGTCTTTTAATGGGCTGAGGTCTTTAATTGAGATAGTCTGTAGTCTTTTAATGGGCAGAGGTCTTTAATTGAGATAGTCTGTAGTCTTTTAATGGGCTGAGGTCTTTAATTGAGATAGTCTGTAGTCTTTTAATGGGCTGAGGTCTTTTCTAAGCTGAACAAAAAGCGTCAAATAATTTACAGAATATAATGAAGAGGATGTCACCGGTATTGTACGGGTTAAACTGCTTGATGTGTTCTGCTTTGTGTTGATGCTGATGCCTATATATAATTATACTTTGTCTCTATATTTAAGCGTAATTATTAAATTAATAACATAAATTTGTTATAATTACAAAATCACCATTATCGGCCAATCAGCATTGTGATAATTATTTGTGTGTGAATGACGCTTTAGCATGAAAGTGATTACGAGATATACACTATATGCTTATGAATCAGACCAGGTGGATTTACGGGGGAGGTAGTTGCTTTTCCTGGACCGCCTTATCCTTCAAGTTTAGCACCGTTAGTTTTGAGATTTTATGACGACCGCCCCATTAGTTTGTCAATATTAAGAACTTTCGTCCCATTTCTATATCAATATCAAGACCTTTCGTGCCATTTAGGTGTTGATGTTTTTTTCCTGGCGTGCGATAGCAAGCCTGTTATTTAGTAGGCCGTACACTTTCTTTACCGACAAAAATGTACAACTTTATCTCGAAGTGATGGAGGCTTGATGGAGAAAACTGAAAAAGTGGTTCAATAATTAATAATAATAGACCAATACCTAAACCCTTCCCTCCCTAATGCCTGTAGCAACGGCCCCAAGTTACCGACAACAACATGTGCTAAATACAACTGTTTATAAATAACATTGGCTTGCTGACGAATATGAAATGTGAACAACTCGTGTTGTGGGGTAATATTGACTTGTAGGTGAATATGACTTACGGACGAATATGGCTTATGGACGAGTATTAACCCTATCTTTCCTTTTCATTATATTCTTGCAACTATTAGACGATTCAGCTTAGGAAGGATGCGTCAATATGATTTGTGGGTGAATATGTCTTGTGAGTCAATATGACTTGTGGGTGAATATGACTTGTGGGTGAATATGACTTGTGGGTGAATATGATTTGTGGGTGAATATGACTTGTGGGTGAATATGATTTGTGGGTGAATATGACTTGTGGGTGAATATGATTTGTGGGTGAATATGATTTGTGGGTGAATATGACTTGTGGGTGAATATGACTTGTGGGTGAATATGACTTGTGGGTGAATAGATTTGTGGGTCAATATGATTTGTGGGTGAATATATCTTGTGAGTCAATATGATTTGTGGGTGAATATGACTTGTGGGTGAATATGACTTGTGGGTCAATATGACTTGTGGGTCATATTGACTTGTGGGTCATATTGACTTGTGGGTGAATATGACTTGTGGGTGAATATGACTCGTGGGTGAATATGACTCGTGGGTGAATATGACTCGTGGGTCAATATGACTCGTGGGTGAATAAGACTCATGGGTGAATATGACTCGTGGGTCATATTGAGTTGTGGGTCAATATGACTTGTGGGTCAATATGACTTGTGAGTCAATATGATTTGTGGGTGAATATGACTTGTGAGTCAATATGACGTGTGGGTGAATATGACTTGTGGGTCAATATGACTTGTGGGTCAATATGACTTGTGGGTGAATATGACTTGTGGGTCATATTGACTTGTGGGTCATATTGACTTGTGGGTCAATATTGACTTGTGGGTCATATTGACTTGTGGGTCATATTGACTTGTGGGTCAATATGACTTGTGGTTGAATATGACTTGTGGGTGAATTATCATCCATGGAAATAAGGAAGACAATAACATTGGTGTTGTATGTACTTACTCTAGTAACTGTTGTACTTACTCTAGTTGTATTGCGGGAGTGAGCATGCTCGTTATTTCCCGCCTCCTATACTGTATGTGTAGGTGTTATATGTATCGTTGGAATGGCTGTGGATGTGTGTGTAGTCTGTATTTTAGCCAATTGGCGACATCGGAAACGAAGGCTTAGGGTGGATCTGTATGGTACCATTCTCACTATAGACGGTACCGTCTCGCCCGAAGGCTTAGGTAGCCATCAGCTTAGGTGAACCATAATGATACCCATCTCGCCTTGTACCATTTTTGCCAACCCCAGATGGGATGTCACAACGTGGTCCACTTATTCCAGGTACCTATTTACAGCTAGGTGAACTGAGGCTAACACATGAAAGGAGACAAGCCCAATTTGTCTCCGCCCGGCCAGGGATTGAACCCCCGACCCCTTGTGTGTGAGACGAGAGCTCTACCTACTAGGCTATGGGCTGTGTGGAGACTTAGGGTTGTGTACAAAGTTTTTTATTCAGTATAATGTGTTTGGGGATTGATGGGTAGGGGTTTTTGTGAGCCTGCATTATTGAATCTCGGTATCTCAACAAATTAATATCATCAACATAATCAATCTATTTCAGGCCATTGCACAACAGAGCTAGCTACGGAGGGACAATGGCAGCCTATGTACACCTTGCCTTTGGTGGTTAATTCCTGCAGGATTGTGGATTGTTATTGTTTTGAAGCAGCACAATTAATAATGCATACAATCGTGATGATATGGGCTCTTGCATTACTGCTAGACAAACTCACTGATGCTCGTTCCCTGAACACCAATGTTTCTATAACAGTGTATTCAGTCCTTAGGTTTGAATGCAAGGCTTGATTGGGGAGGGTCATTTCACACAGGAAACAGTCGTGCTATCCACTTATCGACAGGACCTCCATTTTCAGTGTTGCCAATTTTGCTTCTTTCCTGCTAGATTTTTATATCTAGCGACATGAATTCTAACGATATTTTGGAGATTAGAGACATTTTACAGTGGTTTTCTAGAGATTGTGTCATTATTCTAGCGATTTTCGGCTTATATTTACTATCTAGCGGACTGTATTTGGTAACCTTGTCCAATCCATACATAGGCAGGCAGTTTAAAACTGCTTTAACTCCAAGATCATGACCAAGATACCCCTTCACAACTACAGAAATAAATTCTACCGTAGTTAAATCTACCGCTCAAAGCCTAGGTACCTCTATGACACAAGCAAAATTTGTCAAAGTATTGAAACCAGGAACAGATGTGATAAGTGTACCTGAAACTCCCAATATAGCCTCAAGCACGAACACCTTCATTAGTGAACAGCAACCAATCACAGGTGACTTTGCAATCATCGCTAAACAACCGTAATTGACGGTCAAGGGATGTAAGGGTCTTGAATTTATGTCATAACCTTTGTTTTCAAGTTCAGGTTCTCAGCAGCAGTTTATGACAAGTCATTCAATTAACAGGTGCAGAAATGTGCCATTTGTGAAGGTGTCAAGGGTCTCTGATGATGAAAAAAAAGGACGTTATTGATGGTGTGGGAAACATTATGCTTGTTATGGTTGTATAGTTGGCCAAGTGTCGATCACTAAACTTACTATGATTGTATTGTTTGTTCTATGTGTATGAAGGAGACGAAAGGCCTGTAACAAGTGTCTCCCCCAAAGTCAAAGGAGTGACAGAGCCAAATTCAAGGGATGTTGGGGTCAATATGCCTGGACACACGAAGTTCAAAGTAGCCTATGTCATAGGATGAAGGAAAGATTGATTGAGGAAGAGAGTTCCAGAGTTCACTAGTTGTTGTTGTTCCCAAAGCTGCCTGGCCGAACAGCCCCGAGTCCCTAAGGGAGGCCATGGCCACGGTCGGGCTTTCCCACAGAGCTCTCAAGGAGTGTAGATTGTGTTGTTGGCGTAAGTGGTTGTGTGAAATGCAGTCTTCTATGATGTGTTTGATAGTATGGGGTGTTGTGTTACAACCTGGGCAGGCGTCAACGACGGAGTCATCCAGTCTTCTAATAGCTCAGAAGGGCTGGATGGTGTCCGCATCTCAGCCTGGCCAGGTAGACTCTGTCCTCGCGAGGACACAACCATCCCCTGCCCCCTCCCTGCGGGCACGAGAGTTCACTAGTAAGATGGCCTTACCCGAGTCGAAAATGGAAACCTATGAGTGATCGATGTAGATATTGTTTCTTTTTCTTGATCTTGGTGATCAGAGGTACAGTAGACTGTGAATTGTTCAGTTTTCTTTTGTATATTACATTTTGAGACACTGAGTGAAGTCTTGCGTATATCAAAAGTAAATGTCCCAACATAACTTCAGTGACACCTTCGTACCAAAACTACATACCCAATTTTGATAAAATTAGAATGGACTATAGATGGGACTATTTTTTTTTTTTTTTTTTTTTGTTTTTATCAAAGAGATAAATGTTAGCAACCATGTAAGTATAACCTACAGGAAGGTCTACTCTCATATTTTGATATGTCTAGCACAATAGAAAAGGTTTCACCAAAGGCCAGAAAGGAGGATGACCATGAGTTAGTAAGATATGAAAGAACATCACCAGTATAGCGAACCTTAAGGAAGCCATACTATCGATCTGATAGTAGATTATGAGAAGATAAATGCTTAAGAAATATTGAAGTAAGAATAGTTTCAAACACTTTAGAGATGCAAGCAATGAGAGCAATTGGATGATAGTAGGAAGGTTGAGAGTGGTTGCCCTTCTTTGGGTCAGGTTGAATGAGAGCAAACTTCCAGCAAGAAGGGAAGACGTTAGAGGAGAGACAGAGACGGAAGAGTTTGCCTAGGCAGGGAGTCAGCACGGAAGCACAGATTTTGAGTACAAGAGGAGGAACACCATCCGGATTGTACGCCTTCTTAGTATTAAGCCCAGAGAGGGTAGAAATTGCATCTTTAATAGAGATTAGGATATTAGGCATGAGTAGGAGAGAGGGAGGAATAACACCGGAATCATCCAAGGTGGAGTTTCTAGCAAAAGTTTCAGCAAAGAGTTCAGATTTGTCAGAGGAAGAAGTGATGGTTGTGCCATCAGAGTGGAAAATGGGAGGGAAAGCTGAGGAAGAAATATTGTTGGAAAGGTTTTTGGCTAGATGCCAGAAAGCTTGGGAAGTACTAGAGTTGGATAGTTCAGTGCATTTATTGATGATAGTGTGTTTGGCGTCGAAGGACAGATTTGGCTTGATTTCGGGCAGAAACATAGGAAGAATTAGATTCTTTATTTTGATGGCGTCGGTATCGTTTGAATGCTGTGACGCTCACCGCTTCCCCCAGAACCGCATGGCTTACTCGCTAGGACTCGCCAGGGCAGAGAATGTAGCTACAGTCTACCTATCATTGTGTACTTTCCTTCTCGAGAAACCTTGTGTTGCAGACAGTTCAGAACTGTTCTTTGTTTTCGTCTGTCACAATCCTTTCTATTTTATTTAGTCAATTGAAAGTATTGTGTTAAGTAATTGAATGATGGGAAGGCGAGCGGGAGAGAGAGAGAGAGAGAGACCAGGTAGTGTGACTTGGTGGTGAGTGTGGCGCGTGGCCGGCCCCCTTACATAGGCCTCGCGGGATTCGTTGCCTCCTGCCTAACACGGCCTACTAGGCGGCTGCTTACTGGGCGACTGTCGCGCGCCCTCGTGCCATTCCTGCGAACTGGGACTCCACCCATGCGGTCCCTGGAAATATCCTGGTCAGATCCGTCCCAGACAGCATACTCTAAGCATCTCCCTTGAACTGTTCCACACTCTTGTCTTAGAATCTTTCTCTTCTACCGCCTCTATCATTTCCACTACTTCCTCACCTTTTATTAATATCAATCCCCCTCGGGTTCCCTGCATCCACACCTTGAATTGGTGGCCAGACTGTATTATATGCTGGATCTCACATTTCTTATGTACTAGGCTAAGGTTGAAGATAGTCATTGTTTTTTGGGGAGATTATATTGCTCGGACTGTCTCCATCAATCACTAATGTTTCTACAGGGTTAAATAATGCTAGACTAGGGATCAGGTACCTTGCTGTTGGTGTTTTCACTGTGTGTAGGCTACTTTTGAGCTGCACGACACTACGGATTCTGTGGGTTACCTGGGTGGACCTTTTGTCTGTGTACCTTGGAGTTTAGACTGTGTAGTGCGTGAGGGCTGCTTGCCTAATCCACCCAACACTGTTCTAACTCTATTTGCTTTTACTTTTGAGGGTCGCCAGGAGGATACTCGATACTTGTGATCGAGAATCCTCAAGAGAGCACCCCTTCATATTAACGTAATCAGGCCGCACAGACCCAAGGTCCACACTAGGCTAGGAGCTGCCTTGCTCCACCAGAATCCTGTACCTTTGCACATCCCAGCTAGACTTTATTAACCCGGGTAGACATTAGCTGGATTAGATCATATACTCTTTTATGCATACCCATTATTTCTACACAAGCATTTTGAGGTCTAGGTTGCTGTAGAGAGACACTACCAGCATAGACCGGTTTTGTTAATAGGAGTACTACTTTTTCGTGGCGAGCATTATTACTGTTGCACCGCTTATAATATTCTTGTGTCCAATAACATTATAGGTCCAGCCTTTTTGTGTGTATTTAGCCTACACATGCATTGTCCTGCCTCCTGCTATTTTGTGGTTCCATTTCCGATGCGTTCTTCTTAGTAGCATCCGACATTATTCAGAAGATTCCTTGTTCGGTGCTTGAGGACTTTACAACACTTTCTTTCATAAAGGAGTGACAGATATTATTGATTAACGTAACGTTAAGTAAACCTTCTTCTTGTTTGCATTAGATCACTCTTGTGATTTAATTAAGTTAACTATCTTTTCCTTGTGTACCATAACTAAGCAACCATATGTTATAGGTAATAGGCTGTTTCAGAGAACATCAGCCTATAGTAGAAGCACATAGATACTGAGAGTTAAGATACCCCGCTATCGCAGATATAACTCTGGAGGGTATATGTGTTCTTTGTTCGACGGGATTATATATCAGGGGTTGGATCTAGCGTTTCCGTTGTTGCATTTATGCCAGTCTAGTCCAATGTATAAGAGCCACTGATTTATACGAGACCCGATCGTAACAAATGGCGACCTAGCTCAGGATTTGGTGAACTGACATATAATTGCAGGTTATTGTGCAGATTTTTCTCACAGTTTAGGCAGTGAACATTTGTTGATTTTGTGGAATATTTTTTGAGGACATGCAAGAATTATTTTTTTAGCAAAGTAATGTAGCACTTAAGCGGTCTCCGAGAATTTTTTATTGTGAATATTGTGGTATAAGAGTTTGGGGTACTTCTTTTTTGTGTATCAAAGTGAAAAATCTTCAGTGAGCATCATGTCTTATAGCGGATCAGCGCAGGATGAAGACACAGTACGTGATGTAGAAGCTGAGGAGCAGCAGCATGGGCAGGTTGTTAACTTGGTGAACAGTGAGGAGGATGCATGGAATTTTTTACAATGGCCTGTTACTTCCGACCGGTTGGTGGGTATGAATCGGTACGGTCTCCAGTGCTTAGCCGCAGCTATCGGTCATGTATGTACTAGTGGCATGACCAAGGATGACCTGATGAAGTGTGTGCTGGGTGGGGTGACTGGCGTACGAGGTAGGGTGAGTGCTCAGAGCCCTTTGGCCGAGCCTCCCCTTCACTCGACTCCCAATCCTCCTATTGGAGTACCGACCCTGAGCACGCTTCCGCAGGTGGGTAGTGACTGGCAGGGTGGTTTGCCCCTTGGGGGATCACCGGGTATTTCTAACATCACTGCATCTCCTCCTCCTCCTCAAGGTTTGACCCCGGAGATGCTCTTTCAGCTCGAGATGGCAAAGATGCAACATCAGAGTCAACAGCAGACAGACCTAGCTAAGATAGAAGAGAGAAAAGAGCTAGCTAAGATAGAAAAGAGAAAAGAGCTAGCTAAGATAGAAGAGAGAAAATAGCTGGCTAGGATGCAGCAACAGACGAGGGAAGCTGAGCTTAGGACTGAACGAGAATCTACAAGATACTGTGCCGACATGGATTTAGAGAAGTCTCGTGTTGAGACGACGGGACAGCGACTCGGTACTGGAAACCGTGCGCATGATCAGTCTCTGTCGCACCTTCTCAAACTGGTCCCTGTATTTGACGAGTCTGGTGTCAGGGAGTTTTTCAATAGATTTGAGAAGAAGTGCCGGGAGCATCAGTGGCCTGAAGTTAAGTGGGCGGCCCTTGTGTCCTCTAGACTCGTAGGTAAGGGGCTCAAGGCTTACGATGCACTGCCTTTGGAGTCCTGCGTTATTTATGAGGAGCTCAAGGAGGCTGTCCTGCGGGCATACGAGCTACAACCCGAGACATATAGGTTAAAGTTCCGGGGTGTGACTAAGGGGCGAGACAGTACCTTCTTGGAGCACGCCCGGGACCTGTCCGACGCTATGGGAAACTGGCTCAGATCAGAGAAGACAACTACGTTTGATGAGATAAAACAGTTGATGCTTCTAGAGCAGTTTTATAAGTGTACGGGCGGCGACTTGACTTTAAATCTTAAAGAGAAAAACCCAAGAACTCTCGTAGAAGCAGCAGAGATGGCTGATCGTCGGTTGTCACTAATTCGGGGGTGCGGCTCTGCACAGAGAAACGATGTAGGCGTTAAGGAGCGTTACCCTCCCCCTCCCCAGAATATGGACACACATCAATTTAAAAGCAATGACACCAAGACTGATCACAAACCTAGCACCGCCCCGTTTAAGAAGGGTCAGGGGACTTTTACACCTCAGTATAAGTCCAAGGGAAAATTTTAGTGTTATCACTGTCACAAAGAGGGGCACATGGCAAAAGCTTGTCCGAGCAGACCTCCCACGGCGGCTGTGTCATTGGCTCGCAGCATTGGGGTGTTCCAGAAGTCTTCTGTGTTTGCTGGAGGCATAAGATCAGAGGATGGAGCACCGCAACGAAGGATCCGGAAGGCTCGAACCCTGTCCGCGATGCCTTTTGCGACCATAGAGGGCATGGCTGCGTGAAGTGGGGGGGCAAGAAGCACGGGGTACAGCTTTTGTGTGACACAGGTGCCTCTCAGACACTCTTGAAGAATTTCACTGGTAGACCCATAAACGCGGCGCGGGTAGTTGTGGTGCAGGGAGTTAATGCAACTAGGTCATACCCGCTTGTTAGAATGGAGCTTGAAGTTGACGGTGTGACTCGCGAACTGGATGTGGGAATCGTGGAGAAATTGCCTGTTGGGGGCGTCGACCTCCTTCTCGGCAATGACTTTGCGGTGCCTGCTTCTAAGGTTTCACCCTTAGTCGTTGCCGAGGAGCCGGCCGACGTGAGTAGGGAGGAACAGGAGTGGGTTGAGAAGTGTCAGGTGCAACCAATGGCGTGTGTTGTAACCAGATCTCTCGCATCCAGGGAGTCACAGCCTAACCAACAGTCTTCAAATAAGCGGAGGAACGGTCACGAGAAGGTGCTGAAAGCTGATACGGTGGAGAGTCTAGTACTAGCAGCGCTTCTCGGGGACTCAGTATTAGCACCGTTATTGGAGTCTGGAGAAGCACCACCACCTGTCACTGAGAGTGTAGAGGCAGGGCTTAAAGAGACTCAGAGGCAGCAACGGTATACACGGAGAGAGCAAAGTTCGATGTTGGGGGAGGGCATGAGTTGTTTCGCAAACACTTAGACAGGCTAGCTCCCTCAGATATTCGCAAATTGCAGCTAGAAGACCCGGAGGTTCTAAAGTGTAGTGACGGTGCTGTCGAACTTGAGAGTAGAGAACGAATGTTGCGTAGTCTGGAGTTGGCTGGCCGCAATCTGGTAGGCTCTCAGGCCCTCATGAAGGAAAGGTACGACCACAAGGACTTTAGCCGACCATTCCAGCTGGCAACTGATGCCAGTGGTGTGGGGGCTGGTGCCGTTCTGATGCAATCAGACGAAGATGGGCTGGAGCACCCAGTCAGTTTCTTCTCAAAAAAGTTCAACTCGGCGCAAAAGAACTATTCAGTAGTTGAGAAGGAACTGCTGGCGATTGTGCTATCGCTCAGGCACTTTGAGGTGTATGTTCCAGCCTATGGACCAGTTGTGGTGATCTACACCGACCATCACCCCCTCAAGTTCCTGAATCAATTCCATAACCGGAATATGAGGCTGACCAGGTGGTAATTAATGTTGCAGGAATACAACATAGACATACGCCATATGGCCGGTTCTGAGAATGTGATTGCAGATTGCTTATCGAGGGTGGAAGACCCGGGTTAGATCATCACAAGGGTAGCCTCCTACTTTGGTTTGATTAGTATGTTTACGTCTGGTGCTTGTTGGCTCGCGTGGGTAGCCCAGCGTATTGGGTCGTAAAGTAGGAGTTGCTGTGTTGGTATAGAAGAAAAAAAAAAAAAAAGGCTGCCCCTGTAGTGCAGCCGCCATAAACATAATACAAATATAAAAATCCTATAAAAACTCTTTCTTTGATAGTTAAATTTTTTTAAAGTATGTTATAGCAGAAATTCTGAGTTGTACTCCTCTCAGAAGGCTGGGCTAGTGAAGCTCGCTCTTATGAGCATAACTATGTAATTTAATCTATTGTGTTGGGAAGGGTTGTTCATTTATAATGTGTTATTTTGAAGAGAACTGTGCTTTACATTTCATTGTCGCTGGGTGACTAGGAGTGGCGAATTTTGTATGGGTTCTGCGTGTCAGATTTAGAGCTCATAGTTGGAGCCTCTTAAAAATCTTGGGTGGGGTGTGACGCTCACCGCTTCCCCCAGAACCGTATGGCTTACTCGCTAGGACTCGCCAGGGCAGAGAATGTAGCTACAGTCTACCTATCATTGTGTACTTTCCTTCTCGAGAAACCTTGTGTTGCAGACAGTTCAGAACTGTTCTTTGTTTTCGTCTGTCACAATCCTTTCTATTTTATTTAGTCAATTGAAAGTATTGTGTTAAGTAATTGAATGATGGGGAGGCGAGCGGGAGAGAGAGAGAGAGAGAGAGACCAGGTAGTGTGACTTGGTGGTGAGTGTGGCGCGTGGCCGGCCTCCTTACATAGGCCTCGCGGGATTCGTTGCCTCCTGCCTAACACGGCCTACTAGGCGGCTGCTTACTGGGCGACTGTCGCGCGCCCTCGTGCCATTCCTGCGAACTGTGACTCCACCCATGCGGTCCCTGGAAATATCCTGGTCAGATCCGTCCCAGACAGCATACTCTAAGCATCTCCCTTGAACTGTTCCACACTCTTGTCTTAGAATCTTTCTCTTCTACCGCCTCTATCATTTCCACTACTTCCTCACCTTTTATTAATATCAATCCCCCTCTGGTTCCCTGCATCCACACCTTGAATTGGTGGCCAGACTGTATTATATGCTGGATCTCACATTTCTTATGTACTAGGCTAAGGTTGAAGATAGTCATTGATTGTTTGGGAGATTGTATTGCTCGGACTGTCTCCATCAATCACTAATGTTTCTACAGGGTTAAATAATGCTAGACTAGGGATCAGGTACCTTGCTGTTGGTGTTTTCACTGTGTGTAGGCTACTTTTGAGCTGCACGACACTACGGATTCTGAGGGTTACCTGGGTGGATCTTTTGTCTGTGTACCTTGGAGTTTAGACTGTGTAGTGCGTGAGGGCTGCTTGCCTAATCCACCCAACACTGTTCTAACTCTATTTGTTTTTACTTTTGAGGGTCGCCAGGAGGATACTCGATACTTGTGATCGAGAATCCTCAAGAGAGCACCCCTTCATATTAACGTAATCAGGCCGCACAGACCCAAGGTCCACACTAGGCTAGGAGCTGCCTTGCTCCACCAGAATCCTGTACCTTTGCACATCCCAGCTAGACTTTATTAACCCGGGTAGACATTAGCTGGATTAGATCATATACTCTTTTATGCATACCCATTATTTCTACACAAGCATTTTGAGGTCTAGGTTGCTGTAGAGAGACACAACCAGCATAGACCGGTTTTGTTAATAGGAGTACTACTTTTTCGTGGCGAGCATTATTACTGTTGCACCGCTTATAATATTCTTGTGTCCAATAACATTATAGGTCCAGCCTTTTTGTGTGTATTTAGCCTACACATGCATTGTCCTACCTCCTGCTATTTTGTGGTTCCATTTCCGATACGTTTTTCTTAGTAGCATCCGACATTATTCAGAAGATTCCTTGTTCGGTATTTGAGGACTTTACAACACTTTCTTTCATAAAGGAGTGACAGATATTATTGATTAACGTAACATTAAGTAAACCTTCTTCTTGTTTGCATTAGATCGCTCTTGTGATTTAATTAAGTTAACTATCTTTTCCTTGTGTACCATAACTAAGCAACCATATGTTATAGGTAATAGGCTGTTTCAGAGAACATCAGCCTATAGTAGAAGCACATAGATACTGAGAGTTAAGATACCCCGCTATCGCAGATATAACTCTGGAGGGTATATGTGTTCTTTGTTCGACGGGATTATATATCAGGGGTTGGATCTAGCGTTTCCGTTGTTGCATTTATGCCAGTCTAGTCCAATGTATAAGAGCCACTGATTTATACGAGACCCGATCGTAACAATGCTTATTGCGGACAGCAGTAAAACAGGAGTGAGTACATTTTTTTTTTTTGCATTAGTTTGAGAGAAATATAATGGAATGTATGCCTCCATGCCCGATAGGATTACCTCGGTAATGCGTTCAGCATTCTCCGAAGGTCCCCGGCTACGGAAACAAAAATCATGGTAATTCAAGGAAGTATTGCCGAAGAGCCTCCCAGTCGGCAGTGCCAATGTGCCACAAGTGTCACCAGCTTGGAGAATCGGGGGGTCGTACTGTAGAGATAGGACAGGTAACAGAGATGAGTTTATGGTAGGAGGAGCACAAAGGTGAGAAAAGATTGACAACATAAGAGGCGTCCGGCGGAAGAAGTTCGAAAGCACAAAACAAAATTTGATACATATTCCATAACGAAGGATGAAAAATCACAGATTTAGATAAAAATATAGTGCTTCTGACCTTCTGCCGCCGAACACATCTAAGGCGTTTGGCGGCAGAAGGTCTTAAGCACCAACAAAAATTCTAGAACAGTGTTTTTTCAGCCTTCGTTATGGAATATGTATCAAACTTTTTTTTGGTGCTTCCACCCTTCTGCCGGCGAACGCCTCAATTAAGCGGAAGGTTAGAAACAAGTCGAGAATGTTGGGCCGATCTCCAAAGCGATCCGGTATACGGGTTGGATGCTGAACCAACTGCCCTAGGTCATTTAGGATAGAGAAAACATGTAGGCTTGTTCGCTAGGTTGATCAGTGGAATGAGAGGATATAGCCATAGGCGGTGGTGAACGTTGAAATTTCCTAAGATGGAGATTTCTGAGAAAGGAGAGATGGATATATACAGTATATATATATACAAGTGGAATTACAATAATATTTGTAGTATGAAATTCTGTATATATCTTATACAGAGAGGGTTGAAAGAATTCGACAAATAAACATGAATATAGACTTTATTTCATAATCCTTCAATTTCAGATACTATCTTTACGTCCTATTAATGGTTCCCACTCCAGGTTGAGATAAATTCAAAACACACTCCGGGGTTGGAATACTCACGACTGCAGGGTATAATTACTATCGTTGGAAATAGATATTCCCAAAACGAATAACCACTACGAGCGCTATTCAAGGCTCGACTTATTCAAAATTCAAATGGTTTAGGTCGCACCAATATCCAGTCAAATTAAAGTGAATAATAAGTAACCAAAGGATTGTTACTTATTAAATATTAAATTTATACTTGCGGTACGTTAACATGATATATATAATTCCGTATTTACCAGTTCCCTTTTAACACCTTACGAGCGGCCTATGCGGTTTATTTATATGTACCGCCCAGCGGGGTGTTTTTAGCCAAAATAGGGCTGTTTACGTGATCATTTTCATGCCTAAATAAGACCCAGAACGTAAAACAAGTACCTATCCCTGAAAGGGCATAAACAGAGCTTTCGAATGACACCATAACGATCCTTTTATGATGGCTAGTTTTCTTGCAATAACCGTGCAACGCGAGTGCAAAAAGCATGTAATTAGCCACTTTCCCGATACAATTCCTTATATAGCGAGTGAGAGAGGGAGGAGGGAGCTGGGATTCATGTCAGTATGTTCGCCGCGGTGGTCTGGAGCAGTCATACGCTCGCTACTCTCCTGCCACCACTTGTCTCTCTCTCTCTCAGCAACATTACGTGCTGAAATTGCCACTCGACCTATGTCGAGCGCCGCCACATAGTCCAGCTTTATTTAACTCGACTTATGTGGTGAGCCGCTAATTAAGGGTTAACATACAAATATTTCCAAATGGTGCAGCTGAATTCGTCTTTTCTGACTACCTTCAACTAAATGTATCTACTAGCAAAACTATCCTTTCATTCTCTCTATGCTCTGATGAGACAGGAACTATTTCTGGTGTCTCCCAATAATTATATAGTGTATCTCCTAATGACTCGGGGTGGGGGAAACACCTTTATTACCTTGTATTATCATTTATCAAACTAAACCCTGCGGTATAAATGTTTCCGTGTTCACTAACTTCTTTTTCTGATTATAGACTAACAGAGCCTATTACCTAAATAGATAACAATTTAAAACTAAATCAAAACAAGACATCAGTTTATTTCATCATTTGTCAATCCGTCTTTGAAATGGGTTCACCTAATACAATAATATTTAGCACAGCTGGGTCAATTAATTTCCTTCTTTCTATAATCAGTTGTGGGGCCAAAAGGTCTCATTAATTAAACATAGTATTCTTCTTCTTCTCTCTTGATTTAGGCTGGCCACCAAGATCGTGCCAGTTCTTATTCTTCCTTTAATATTCCTCCTGCTCCATGCAGCTTCTGTGAGATCTGGTGTAGGCGAGCTAAGTGGGACCAGACTCTTGGTTATTGTAGATGGATCTGGGCATACGGGGATTCGGCAATTCAGTTCTTGGAATCTTGTAGCTGCTGCTGCTCGTCTTCCCTCCCATATCCCCTTCTATTTCCTCTGATCCCTGTTGTGGCTGTGGGTAGAATGGGGTTGAATGCCCTGAGAAGTGGTTTGAACCGTCCGGTGCCGTCTGGTGTTCTGCCTGTGTCATGAATTGCATTGAAATGAATATAGAAAAGGTTGGTGAGGGTGAAAGAAGGGAAGTTTTTATTGGTTAAGTAGGAGAGACAGTGGTCAAAGTGAGAGCAAATAGAGTGTCGGGGCTTGACCCAACGTGCGTGAGTTGAGTATTGGGCTGGATCAGTATGGCTTGCCAAGAAGGGGGCTGGGAGGCTGTAAGATGAAGGCAGGAGATGGTGGTGTTGATGCCACCTCCTTATAATATCCGCCCGTCACGCCATCCAGCGCACTGATTGGTTGAGCCGGGCGGACTGTGACATATTTTCCCGGGCGGCTGCAGTTTTATTTCTCTACATATATCTTGTTTCCTCTCATCATAGTAAAATCTTGGCAACAGTTTTCCTTATTTGTTCATGACTTATGGGAATGAGAGGCTTGCACGAAGGGAAAAAAACTGGTGGTTGATGCAATATGAAGTGTTGAGAGGTGGTGAATTTGATGGATAACAGTTGACCAATCAGCACGCGGGTTGGGTCGGCTGGCAAGACTCATCCCTCTTCGCGGGTAATGCAGTGCTCTGATTGGTTGACAGGTTTGCAAGGACACGCTGGTCTCCCTCCCCAAATGCACATATCGCCTACTGATTGTCACTGTCTATATCTCATTGATGATTGGCTGAGAGATTTGGTACCACAGTCTTCAGTCTGCTTTATTATTTTATATTTTTCTCTTTTTCCAAGTTCTTAGTACTAGAAACTTGGACCACAAATTCATAGGCCTTGTTAAGGGGGGATGATTAACTTTTTGGTCGATTTGTTAATTTATTCATTATTTTTCTAATTTTCTCCCTAGACTTCCATCAAACTTAAAACAAGAAACCAGGATCCCCCTTCAAGATAAATTTGTCCTGGCCGAAGGCTCGCTCCTCCTAAATTTCAGGCTCGCTGTCGCTCGCCAGGAAAAAAGTGACACTTAAATGACATGAACAGTATTAATATTGACAAAGAAAAAGGACAATGGGTCTTAAAATCGCCAAACTAATGGGCTGAACGTCTTAAAATCTGAAAACTAAAGGAATTAAGCATGAGGAAGAATGGTGTCCAGAAAAAACGACCCATCTCCCCTTAAGCAGAACCTAGAAGAATCAATGATACCCGTGGCATCCCCTACACTTCTGGAGGCGAGTGATAGCGAGCCTGTAATTTAGGAGGAACCGGCCTTCAGTTGGGACAATTTTCTATCGACAAATGTACAAATTTACCTTGATGGGGGATCTTGAGGATGTTTTTTAAGCTTGATGGAGGTCTAGGGAGGAAAACAAAAATATATATATACCGGTATATACATATATATATATACCGGTATATACATATATATATACCGGTATATACATATATATACAGTATATAATTATTTACTGTATATATTATTATGTTCTCTCCACTAACCAACTTTACTCCTAAGCTCGATTAATGAAATTAACGAACACAGTATATATATATATATATATATATATATATATATATATATATATATATATATATATATATATACATCGCCAAAACAAATCCTCCGTTCCCCGTTAATGCAGTGGTGACTTTAGTGATGTTGGTGTTATACCATCATGGCTGAACCCAGTCCTCATCATCACCTTTCTCCATCCTGGCAAAAAGAGAGCAGGGATACACTTATTAGTACACTTTATGTCATAATTAACCCTTGCAGTACCGGTAATGTCCTTTTCATTATATTCTGGCAACTATTAGGCCATTTTATTCAGTTGAGAAAGAACGTATTCCAATTAAAATGTTACAAATTATCGAAATTTATCCTTTTGGCTACTATCTATCCTTCCTAAGCTTCATAAAATCCTCAAAAGGTAGCTGAAATAAACAAATAAAGACGTGATCGGTGCTGAAAGGGTTAATATACAGGTGCATAGGAGTAAATCAAATAATGTTGTTCACTTCCTCACCCTATAAACTCTGGTGTTCCTCAGGGCTCTGTCCTATCTCCTATTCTCTTTCTAATTTTTATAAATGATCTCCTTAACTGTACCTTAATTCCTATCCATTCATACGCAGACGACTCAACCTTGCACTACTCCATTAGTTTTTCAGAACGCCCCTGCCAGCAATCCCTCAACGACAAACGTAATGAAGCCATAGTACTCTTAAATTCTGATCTAAATACTATTTCCAATTGGGGCAGAGAAAACCTTGTTAACTTTAATGCTTCCAAAACCCAATTTCTCCATCTATCTACCCGTCAGGATCTCCCAGCGGACTATCCCTTATTCTTCAAAAATACAAAAATCAACCCTTCATCTTCTCTCAATATTCTTGGTGTCTCTTTTTCTTCTGCTCTCATTTGGAAGGACCATATTACCAGTCTTGCTAAGGCAGCCTCCCAGAAGCTGGGTGTGCTCAACCGCCTTAGGGGGTTCTTTTCCCCTGCACAGCTTCTTGCTCTGTACAGGGGCATAGTGCGCCCTTGTATGGAGTGTTGTTCACATGTGTGGGGAGGTTCCTCTCACACCGCTCTCCTGGACAAAGTTGAACGGAAAGCTTTTCGTATCATTAACTCCCGTCCACTCACCAACTCTCTGCAATCTCTCTCTCTCCGCCGCAATGTTGCATCTCTCTCGCTATTCTATCGCTACTATAATAATCAGTGTTCCTCAGAGCTATCCCAGTGCATACCACCTCCGTTACGTAGGGCACGTAGTACCCGTCTTGCAACTCAAAGCCACCCCTACTCTCGTGCAACTCTCCAACCCAAGAGTGAAACGTTACTCTCAAACTTTCTTCTACTCAACAGCTGAGCTCTGGAACTCTCTCCCAGAATCAGTCTTTCCCTCTTCCTATGAATTAAATTGCTTCAAACTCCGTGTGTCCAGGCATTTTGGCTCGAACGTCCCTTGATTTTGGCCCTGTCACTCTTTCAACTATGGGGGAGGTACTCGCTATAGGCAGTTATGCCTTTTGCCTCCCTCAATCACATAGAAAAAAAGAAAAAAAAATACCGATAGTGATAACATTTAGATCAGTACACTTTAGGAAAACATATATAAAATTGTACATAGGAGTATATATAGTAATGCTAGGTATATTGATAATGATATAATTCAGATTTTACGACATAATTAATTACCCTTTGCATATCAATATTATTATTATTATTTGTTTTTTTAATGTAGGGATTATAAAGTAAAATTATCTTTGAAAAGTTGACAAAATGAAAATAAACCCCATTTGAGGAGAAGCAGATTATTGACAACGTTTCGCAGATAGCTTCATCAGGTCACTCCGAAATAGGTATCTGCAAAACGTTGTCAATAAAGTGCTTCTTCTCAAATGATGTTTACATTCATAGGAATTATATCTGCACCTCAAAGAAGAGCACCTACAACATCACCAACACTACACACAACACCCAGGATAGTATCCATCGCAATATCCATATCCAAGGAAATATATAGGACAGTCAGCCACCAGAAACCACCAACTTCCACAAAGACCAGCCCAACATCACCCACACCGCAGACAACAACCAGGCAACCACCACCTCCAACATCCACAACAACCAATGCAACAGGAACAAGGAAAGTTGCAACAAAACCAACAACTAAGAAGCCCCCTATACCAACACCGAAGAGAGGAAAGACACCCACAGAGAAGAGAATACTTTACCCTTCACCACTATTTTCTAAACGACTCGAAGCCCCGCCCCATAAGACGTCATGCCCCACCCCTGATGACGTCACACCATCTGAGTTACCTAACTTGGGACCTCAGTTGATACCTTCAAAGGAGCCGCCAGATACTGGGTCAAAACGGCCCAAATCTACCTCTCACCATGTGACAAGGCCACCCCTGTTGTTCGGACACCAAGGACTACCAAGTGGAGCAAGAAAAAACATGGTATACCAAATGGAGGAGCAACTCAGCAGCTTCACACCACCTACACTCCATCATGCTTCCCAAGGTTACTGGGAGGCAGACCGTTTTTCTGGACCCCCCTTCTCCCTAATGTTTAGCCCCACTAGTTTTGAGATTAAAAGATGTTCGGCCCATTAGTTTGGCGATTTTAACACCTTTCGCCCTATTTCGTTGTCAATTTTAAGACCTTTCGTGCCATTTAGGTGTCAATTTTTTCCCGGCGAGCGATAGCGAGCCTGCAATTTTAAGAGGAACCGGCCTTTGGGCGGAACATTTTTCTACCGAAAAATGTACAAATTTATGTTGAAGGGGGGTCTAGGGGGTGTTTTTCTAAGTATGATGGAGGTCTAGGGAGGAAACAAACAATATATGAATAAATTAATTAATAGACCAAACAAACGGTCAGTCGATGACGATGCTTCCCAAGACCAATTTCTTTCTAGGTGTTTCTTAAAACTTCCTAGGCACTTCCCAAGGCCTGAATAAATAAAATACCAAAGATGCTTCCCAAGACCATAAGAACACTGCCAAAGGCCCGAAAGTTAGTGCTTCCCAAGACTGAAGAGGCGCTACCCAAGGCCATCAAGGTGCTCTCAAAGGCCCCCAGAGTGTTCCAAAAGACATACCAGGCACTTCTCAAGGACAGCAAAGAGAGGTAATCCATGGGATGAGGAGGCCATAAATGCCACCATTCATGCCCGACCTTCCCCTGACGACCCCTCAAAATTATCTGGACCTCGGCCTGTTACTCTTACTATCAACTTTTGCAACATTCGCGGCCTTTCCTCTAATTTTCCATCTGTTGAACACCATCTCTCCTCCTACAAACCTGATCTTCTTTTCCTCATTGAAACTCAGGTGTCTGATGCAACAGCCAGCAGCCCCTTCTCTGTATCCTCCTTCTTTCTCTATCCTTGTTTTAAAGCCACAGGCGGATGTTGTGCATATGTGCACAACAAACTCGCTTGTTCTCGTGTTCCCGATTTTGACTCCTCTGAATTCTCAACTTTATTGCTCAAACTTTCCTGTCATTCTCATACTAAATATTTCTGTGCTGTCTATCTTTCCCCTAACTCTACCGACTTTCCCAAATTCTTTGAATATCTAAACTCTAAAGTGGAACACATTCTATCCATCTCTCCTTTCCCTGAAATCTCCATCTTAGGAGATATCAAGGTTCACCAGCGCCAATGGCTCTCCTCTCATTCTACTGACCGACCTGGTGAATAAGCCTACATCTTTTCTATCCTAAATGACCTAGAGCAGTCGGTTCAGCAACCTACCCATATCTCGGATCGCCTCGGAGATCGGCCCAACATGCTAGACTTGTTTCTAACTTCTAAACCTTTTTCTTATACTGTCGACCTTTTCTCTACTTTGGGCTCATCCGACCATAAGCTTATCTCAGTCACCTGTCCTATATCTCAAGTATGGCTACCTGATCCTCCCAGACTAAAACAGCGCTTGTGGCACTTTGGCGCTGCCGACTGGAAGGCTCTCCGGCAGTACTTCTTTGATTTCCCATGGAACGATTTTTGCTTCCGTGGCCGGGGACCCTCAGAGAGTGCTGAATGCATTACCAAAGTTATACTATCGGGCATGGAGGCATACATTCCATCTTTTTTCTCTCGGACTAATGCAATTTTTTTTTGGTTTACTCATGCTTGTTCTACTACTGTCCGCAATAAGGAGGAAGCATTCAAACGGTACCAAGGAGGAAGCATTCAAACGGTACCACCTTAAAACTCAAGAATCTCATTCTTCCTATGTTTCTGCCCAGAATCAAGCCAAATATGTTCTTCGACTTGCCAAACACTCTTTCATCAATAATATATGCACTGAACTATCCAACTCTAGCTCTTCCCAAGCTTTCTGGCATCTAGCCAAAAACCTCTCCAACAATTTTTCTTCCTCGTCTTTCCCTCCCCTTTTAGGAAACTAAAACAATATATCTATCTATCTATCTATTGCCTGACGCCGTGATCCCCGAAGGGGTGGCCACGAACGAACCACCCCCATGCACCTCTGTCCCCAGTCAGTCGACGCCCCTCCCCCCAACCAGCACCGCCTTCGTTCATGTAGTTCCTCACTCCATCCTTCCACCTCATATTCGGTCTACCTCTCCCCCTCTGTCCCTCCACCTCGCTCTCGTACACCCTCTTAGTCATTCTCTCGCTTTCCATACGTTCCATATGGCCGAACCATCTCAAGTTGTTCCTTTTCACACTTTCCAGCACATCTACCTCCACACCACACCTCCTTCTTACTTCCTCATTAGTCTGTCTATCCCTCCATGTAACTCCGCACGCACTCCTTAAGTAATTAATTTCCACTGCTCTCACTCTTGGTCTGAGTCTCTCAACCAACGTCCATGCTTCGCTTCCGTAAGTCAGTGTCGGGATTACCACACTGTCATGCAAGGACTTCTTCACTTCCATACTGACCACCCTATTTCTTGTTACTGCTTTTAGCGTTCCCACAACCCTCTTCCCCTGTTGTACCCTCTCCCGCACCTCTTCATCCATAGTCCCATCTTTACTCAACACACTGCCCAGATACTTAAAAGAGTTGACTATCTCCATAGCCTGACCGTTCAGCTTCACCTCACACTCTGTGACTTCACCCCTTTCGAAGACCATAACCTTGCTCTTCCCCGTATTTACCTTCAAATTCCGTTTTTCGCACACTGTTCCAAACTCATTTACCAGACCCTGCAACTCCCATTCATTATCACTCATCAGAACTGTATCATTCGCAAACAGCAGTATAGGTAGCTTCCACTCAATTCCCT
Organism: Paralithodes platypus; assembly: GCA_032716605.1. Lineage (NCBI taxonomy): Eukaryota > Metazoa > Arthropoda > Malacostraca > Decapoda > Lithodidae > Paralithodes > Paralithodes platypus. Next base: position 33,787,173 of record CM064502.1, on the reverse strand, counting down.
CCCTTTTCAGCGATACACCAACATCCACTGCTCTTGATAGTATTTCTTTCATAACTCCATCCATATATACAGTAAACAACCACGGGGACATCACACACCCCTGTTTCAAACCAACATTCAGGTCAAAGAACTCGCTCTGCTCACTCTCCACACGTACTGCCGCCTTTGCACCCTCATACATGCTCTTCACTGCTTTCAGCAACTTGCCCTCTACTCCGTATATTCTAAGTACTTTCCACAAACCTTCTCTATCCACTCTGTCATAGGCCTTCTCCAAGTCCATAAAGGCAACATACACCTTTTGTTTCTTCTCCAGATACTTCTCCACAACACAATTCAGGGTAAAAATCTGATCTACACATCCTCTTCCCTTCCTAAAACCTCCCTGCTCGTCGCCTATCCATTTCTCAGTTCTCACTCTCACTCTCTCAATCACTACCCTACTGTATACCTTCCCTACTACGCTTAGAAGACATATTCCTCGGTGGTTACCACACACTCCTCTTTCCCCTTTGCCATTATATAGGGGGACTATTATGCCAGTCTTCCAGTCATCGGGTGCACTCCCCTTCTCCCATGCTAGTTTGCACATTTTCCATACCCATTCTATCACTATCTCACCACCATACCTCAACATTTCCCCACACACTCCATCTGTTCCTGGTGCTTTCCCCAACTTCACTCTTTTCATGGCTTCCCACACTTCTGACCTCCTGATCCCCACCTCCTCCTCCACTACTTCTCTTCTTCTCCCTCCCATACCATATCCAGCTATGTTTGCTGGCTCTTCATTCCTTTCATTTAGCAACTCACTGAAGTACTCCCTCCATCTTTCGACTCTCTCTTGCTTCTCGGCTAGCATTCTCCCATTCTTATCTTTCACACCCTTACTGTTTCCCTTGCTACCTTCCCTAACTTTCTTGACTTCTTTCCAGAACAGTTTCTTACTCTCCCTCCATTTTACACTCAGATTCCTTCCAAATTCCTCATCTACTCTTCTCTTACTTTCCTTCACTACTCTCTTCACCACCCTCTTACTCTCCACGTACCTCGCTCGTTTCTGTCTCTCGGAATCTTCATTCCCTCTACTACCCAACCACTCTCTATATGCTTTCTTCTTTTCTTCCACAGCTATTCTTACCTCTTCTGTCCACCATGCTGTACCTTTCACTCCCCTCCCTCTTCTCCTCACTCCACACACCTCCTCACATGCAGCACAGATCTCATCCTTAAACACCTTGCTCATCTCCTCCACTTCCTCCATAACTTCCAGGTCGAACCCACCTAGTCGTCTTTCCACTGCTCTCCTGTACTCCTCCCTGACTTCCTCCTCCTGCAACCTCTCCACCCTCCTCACCATTCCACCCTCCTCTCGCCTCCCTCCCGCTCTCCTCACCCACTTCTTTTGTATCCTAACCTTAGCTACCACTACATAATGATCAGACAGACCCCCTCCAATACCCCTATACACCCTAGCATCCATCACAGATTTCTTCATTCGTTCATCCACACATACATAATCAATCAATGATTTTCGTTCCACCACTGTCTTATCCTTCATCGTCAACATCCGTTTCCACGTGTACCTGTGGATCATTCTGTGTCGGAAGAAGGTGTTGGCTATCCACAGCCTCCTCCCCACACATACGTCCACAAGTGCACTACCATTCCCATTCACCTCTGATGGTACCCCCCACCCTCCCACCACTCCCTCAACTTTCCTATCACCCACCTTACCATTCATATCCCCAATCAGAAATATTCTTTCGTTCTTGTCAAACTTCTCCAGGCACGCCTCCACATTCATCCAGAACTCCTCTTTCTTTCTTTCAAGTATATCCTCTGTCGGGGCATACACACATACAATCACCCACGTTTGTATTCCTACTTTCATTCTCACCCACACAATCCTTGAACCCACAGACCCATACTCTCTTACACATTCCTTCCATTTGCTACTTACAAACAAACATGCACCTTCTCTCGCTGTTCCTTCACTCACTCCAGCACACACACCCATTCCACACTCCCACTCTCTCACATCTGAACCTTTCCATTTGGTCTCTGTCATTCCACATACATCCAGCCTGGCATTCACTAACACTTCCAGAACCTCTCTCTCTTTTGTGCCATCATTCATGCCACTAACATTCCACGTAGCCATTCTCAGAATGTCCGAAGGCATGTCCTTAGTCGGTCGTGGTTCGTCAACGTTGGTTCCGTCCGCATCCGAGGCTGTTCGTTCGTTTTTCTTTGCTTAGATATTTTTTCCGGGTGGGGGTCGCAAGCCCACCGACCCAACCTCTTTAGTCGCCTCTTACGACACGCAGAAGGCACGTGGGGCATATTCTATTCCCTAACCCCCAGGGGGGAAACAATATATGAATAAATTAATTAATAGACCAAACAAACGGTCAGTCTCCCCTTAAGATGACGATGCTTCCCAAGACCAATTTCTTTCTAGGTGTTTCTTAAAACTTCCTAGGCACTTCCCAAGGCCTGAATAAATAAAATACCAAAGATGCTTCCCAAGACCATAAGAACACTGCCAAAGGCCCGAAAGTTAGTGCTTCCCAAGACTGAAGAGGCGCTACCCAAGGCCATCAAGGTGCTCTCAAAGGCCCCCAGTGTGTTCCAAAAGACATACCAGGCACTTCTCAAGGACAGCAAAGAGAGGTAATCCATGGGATGAGGAGGCCATAAATGCCACCACTCATGCCCGACCTTCCCCTGACGACCCCTCAAAATTATCTGGACCTCGGCCTGTTACTCTTACTATCAACTTTTGCAACATTCGCGGCCTTTCCTCTAATTTTCCATCTGTTGAACACCATCTCTCCTCCTACAAACCTGATCTTCTTTTCCTCATTGAAACTCAGGTGTCTGAAGCAACAGCCAGCAGCCCCTTCTCTGTATCCTCCTTCTTTCTCTATCCTTGTTTTAAAGCCACAGGCGGATGTTGTGCATAATTATGTGCACAACAAACTCGCTAATGGCACAACCATCACTTCTTCCTCTGACAAAGCTGAACTCTTTGCTCAAACTTTCGCTAAATACTCAACCTTGGATGATTCCTATGCTATGCCTCCCTCTCCCTCTCTTACTTATTCATAATATCCTAATCTCTTCCAAAAGATGTACTTTCTACCCTCTCTGGGCTTGATACTAAGAAGGCGTACGGATGGTGTTCCTCCTGTTGTACTTAAAAACTGTGCTTCCTTGCTGACTCCCTGCCTAGGCAAACTCTTTCGTCTCTGTCTCTCCTTTAACGTCTTCCCTTCTTGCTGGACGTTTGCTCTCATTCAACCTGTCCCAAAGAAGGGTGACCGCTCTCAACCTTCCAACTATTGTCCAATTGCTCTCATCTCTTAAGTTTTTGAAACTATTCTTACTTCCAAATTTCTTAAACATTTATCTTCTCATACTCTACTCTCAGATCGCCAGTATGGCTTCCTTAATGGTTGCTCTACTGGTGATCTCTCATATCTTACCAACTCCTGGTCATCCTCCTTTCGGGATTTCGGTGAGACTTTTTCTATTGCATTAGATATATCGAAGGCCTTCGATAGAGTCTGGCACAAATCTCTAATTTCTAAACTACCCTCCTTCGGTTTCTATCCCTCCATCTGTGCCTTTGTCTCTAATTTCCTTTCCGGGCATTCAATAGCTGCAGTTGTGGATGGCCATTCTTTTCACTTCCTCATCCTATCAACTCCGGTGTTCCTCGGGGATCTGTCCTATCTCCTATTCTCTTTCTAATTGCCTAATATTCTAATTTCTAATTCTATTCTAATTTCTAATATTCTCATTGCCACATGTGTTTGTAAATTTCATTAATCGATTTTAGGAGTATAGTTGGTTGTTGGAAGGAACATAATAATTGATATTGGTTCAGGGGTAATTTATCGAGAGGACTTCCCTAGTGGTTAAGGCCCGGGCCCATTAATTGCTCTTTCCATTCACATATGCATAGCCTACGTGAGTTGCAGTTGGGATATGTGTACATGCTTAGATTGATATGCAGGATTCGAAGTTGCATAATAAATCGTAGGCAGTGTCCACCAACCTTTAACTGTCTTCGTGGTGTGATGCATAAGGTTTTTGATTTTCGGTGTGAGCATCCTGGGTTCGAATCCACGGACTGCAACATGTGTTTGTAAATTTCATTAATCGATTTTAGGAGTATAGTTGGTTGTTGGAAGGAACATAATAATTTCATAAATTATCTTCTCAACTGTACCTCCAGTCCTATCCATTTATATGCAGACAACTCTACCTTACACTATTCAATTAGTTTCCCAGATCACCCCAGCCAGAAATCCCTCAAAAGCAAACGTAATGAAGCCATTTAACACTTATCTTCTGATCCAATTGGGGCAGAGAAAACCTTGTTACCTTAAATGCTTCCCAAACCCAATTTCTCCACCTTTCTACCCTCTGTGAACTCCCGGAGGACTATCCTGTATTCTTCAACAATACAAGAATCAACCCTTCACCTTCTCTCAGTATTCTTGGTGTCTCATTTTCTTCTGCTCTCTCCTGGAAATACCATATTACCAGTCTTGCTAAGGCAGCCTCCCAGAAGCTGGGTGTGCTCAACTGCCTCAAGAGGTTCTTTCTTTACCCCTGATCAGCTTTTTGCTCTGTACAGGGGCACAGTGCATCCTTGTATTGAGTACTGTTCACATGTGTGGGGAAGATCCTCTCACACAGCAGACCAAGTAGAAAGAAAAGCCTTTCGTATCATTAACTCCCGTCCACTCACTGACTCTCTGCAATCTGTCTCTCTTCGCCTCAATGTTGCATCTCTCTCGTTATTCTATCGCTACTACAATAATCAGTGTTCCTCAGAGCTCTCTCAGTGTATACCACCTCGTCTATGTAGGGTACGTAGTGCCCGTCTTGCAACACAATCCCACCCCTACTCTGTACAACTCTCCAACTCAAGAGTGAAACGTTACTTCCAATCATTCTTCTATTCAACAGCTGAGCTCTGGAACTCTCTCCTTGAATCCATCTTTCCCTCATCCAATAACTTAAATTGTTTCAAACTCTGTGTGTCCAGACATTTGGGCTTGAACGTCCCTTGATTTTGGCCCTGTCACTCTTTTAACTCTGGGGAGGCACTCGTCACAGGCAGTTTTGCCTTTTGTCTCCCTCATCCACATAGAAAAAAAAACACTGTATCATCCTGCCTTCTCCACACCACTGTCCATGTGTACCTGTGTATCATCCACAGCCTCCTCCCCACACATACGTCCACAAGTGCACTACCATTCCCATTCACCTCTGACAGAAAACCTCACCCTCCCACCACTCCATCAACTTACCTATCACCCACCTTCCCATTCATATCCCCAATCAGAAATATTCTTTCGCATTTGCCAAACTTATCCAGACACACCTCCACATTCACCCAGAACTCCTCTTTCTCTCTTACAGTTTTACCCTCTGTCGAAGCGTACACACACACAACCACCCACGTTTGTATTCCTACTTTCATTCTCACCCACACAATCCTTGCACCCACAGACCCATAGTCTCTTACACGCTCCTTCCATTTGTTACTTACAAATAAACATGCACCTTCTTTTGCTCCCTCATTCTCACCCACTCCAGCACACACACCCATTCCACACTCCCACTCTCTCACATCTGTACCCCTCCATTTGGTATCAGTCATTCCACATACATCCAACCTGGCATTCACTAACACTTCCAGGACCTCTCTCTCTTTTGTGTCATCATTCATGTCTCTTAAAGACATATCACCTCATTAGTTTGGCGATTATAAAACACTTCAACTCAATAAGGTGTCGATATTTCCTGGGCGAGCGATAACAAGCCTGCAATTTAGGAGAAACCGGACTTTGGCCGGGAAATTTCTACCGAAAAATTTACATATTTAGCTTGAATGGGGTCTGGGGGACGTTTTTTAAGTTTGAAGGGTGTCTGGGGGACGTTTTTTTTAGTTAGGAGGGGGTCTGGGAAGAGTCTTTCTAAGATTAGTGGGTAAAATAAAAATACATTGTTCGAAAATGGCAAAAAACAATCAAAACCCTCAATAATAATATAGCAAAATATAAAAAAAACGGAGACGTTGCACCAGATAGTGTTAACTGTACACTGACCAACATGAGTTAAGGGGAGGCTGGCCGTTTGTTTGGTCTATTAATTCATTTATTCATATGTTTTTTTAGTTTCGTCCCTAGACCTCCATCAAGCTTAGAAAAACACCCACTAGGTCCCCCTTCAAGATAAATTTGTACTTTTTTCGGTAGAAAAATGTCCCGGCCAGAGGCCGGTTCCTCTTAAAATTGCAGGCTCGCTTTCGCTCGCCAGGAAATAATCGACACCTAAATGGCACGAAAGGTCTTAAAATTGACAAGAAAATTGGGCGAAAGGTGTTAAAATCGCCAAACTAATGGGCCGAACGTATTATATTCTCAAAACTAGTGGGGTTAAACATTAGGGAGAAGGGGGTCCAGAAAAACGGTCTGCCTCCCCTTAAGGCCACATTTTCGAAGGTATCCCGAACATAATCGAATCTTTTCATTGATTTGTTTACCTATTATTTACATTTAGGAGGGTCGTCTTCCATTTCGAGCGTTAGAATTGGGCCCGGATTTATGACGTTGTGTTTACATATATTTCAGCACAAGGGACTGGAAATCTCGTAAAGGGGCTCCAGTCCTGATGCTAGTCTTGACTTACAGTGTGCTGGCTTAATAATCCAGAAGGGTTGATAGCCTTTGAAGTAATGTTTTTACTAAGTATTTCGGAGGTTCTATTATCAGTTAAGAGATATAATTGGGCCGGATTTATGACGTTGAGTTTACATATATTCCGGGAAGTTAGAAAGGGCCATATGTATAGGTTATAGTGAAAGATGTAGTGTAGGTCATACAGGTGTAAACAAAACAAATTGGGATGTAGGGAAGAAGGGTTCTGCCTCATATGGGCAAATTGGCTTTCTGCAGATTTCCATTTTTCTTATGTTCTTAAATAAAGACTTACCTAGTGAACCTACACCCTATCTTGGTCTTGGCCAGGTCATCCAGTTCGCATAGATGGTCATATAACAGAGAGGTGTTGAAGGGGATGGCTAAGTCTCCACCACGCATGTTCTTCACTGTGATGCCCTCCTCTCCTAGTTCCACCACCAGCCTCGTCCACCCATCTATGTCCAGGGAGCCTCGGGGGAACCAGATTCTTCTGTACCTGTGTAATGGAAGAACAATTATATTTTGTACTATTGTTAATGTCTTGTCAAGTTGCAAATTTGATTTTAATAGAACATTTTGACACTAATTGTAGTTGCTTTATTCATGCAGAGTTTAGTAAAATTTACCAGAACCTCCCCGACTTCCCAAATTGACTAATTCCTTGAACGTGACGATAGTGCGTTGTTATGTGTGCGATTAGTTTGCTTGGGAACTAGATTAACCTGCTCATGTAGTAATGTACACCTTATGTGGTGGATTGTGTTCTTTTATTTCATAACTTTAATTTTAGTAAACGTTGTTTCCACATAGCGATTTTGATAAGTTAGTTTGACTTTATATTGTCTTTTTCCCAGTTTTGGTTTGTTTAGTTTGCAAGTTTTAAATTTTAATGGAATAACAATGATAATACTACCTGACACGTGGGGAAACTCACCCGTACTAACCATCATCACAGGCTCCAAAGGGCAAACACACGGAGATAAGCGCCGCGGTCAAGTGCAGCCTAACGTAAAGCCATTGTCACACGAGCGCTTTTTCCGTCAGTTTTCCATGAGCAAGTTTTTTCTGGTGATATTTAGGGATGTTTTTGCATTGGAATCGGAAACTAGATCGGAGTTAGATTATGTTAGCTAGTTTAATTCTTTTGGAACTTGTATTTTGAAGCAACCAAACAACAATTGCCCGTAAAAATTGACTGAAAAATCGCTCGTGTGACACCGGCTTAAGCCCCCTAACTATACTTTTACTTTATTGAAACAAATCCAAGTAGGAGCATTGATTGTTGGAGTAGCCCAGGTAAAGCCGCTGTCACACGAGCGCTTTTTCTGTCAATTTTCCATGAGTAAGTTTGTTCTCGTATTATTTTGGGACATTTTCACACTGGTATCGGTAACTAGACTGAAGGTAGATTATGTTAGGTGGCTGAATTCTGATAAAGTGTCATTTTTGAAGCATCCAGACCATAATTGCCCATAAAAATTGCTCGAAAAAGGGCTCGTATGACTCCAGCTTAAGGGAAGGGAGTGAGTGCAATTTACCTGTGCTACTGTTTACTTATGATAGAGTTCTGATGAGTGATAATTAAGGGGAGGCAGACCGTTTTTCTGGACCCCTTCTCCCTATATACTGTTTAGCCCCACTAGTTTTGAGATTTTAAGATGTTGGTTCCATTAGTTTTGGGATTTGATGACCTTTCGCACCATTTCGTTGTCAATGTTAAGACTTTTTGTGCCATTTAGGTGTCAATTATTTCTTGGCGAGCGATAGCGAGCCTGCAATTTTAAGAGCCAGCCAGCCTTCGGCCGGGACATTTTTCTACCGAAAAATATACAAATTTATCTTGAAGGGGGGTCTAGGGGGTGTTTTTCTAATCTTGGTGGAGGTCTAGGGAGGAAACTAAAATAATATTTAATAAATTAATTAATAGACCAAACAAACGGTCAGGTGAGAATATATGGTCAGGCTATGGAAAATGTAAAAAATATTTGGAAAATATGAAGAGTAGTGATGGGAGTATAGAGGACGAACTGTGAGAGAGTATGACGAGTAGTGATGGGAGTATAGAGGACGAACTGTGAGAGAGTATGAAAAGTAGTGATGGGAGTATAGAGGACGAACTGTGAGAGAGTATGAAGAGTAGTGATGGGAGTATAGAGGATGAACTGTGAGAGAGTATGAAGAGTAGTGATGGGAGTATAGAGGATGAACTGTGAGAGAGTATGAAGAGTAGTGATGGGAGTATAGAGGACGAACTGTGAGAGAGTATGAAGAGTAGTGATGGGAGTATAGAGGATGAACTGTGAGAGAGTATGAAGAGTAGTGATGGGAGTATAGAGTATGAAGAGTAGTGATGGGAGTATAGAGTATGAAGAGTAGTGATGGGAGTATAGAGGATGAACTGTGAGAGAGTATGAAGAGTAGTGATGGGAGTATAAAGGATGAACTGTGAGAGAGTATGAAGAGTAGTGATGGGAGTATAAAGGATGAACTTTGAGAGAGTATGAAGAGTAGTGATGGGAGCATAAAGGATGAACTGTGAGAGAGTATGAAGAGTAGTGATGGGAGTATAAAGGATGAACTGTGAGAGAGTATGAAGAGTAGTGATGGGAGTATAAAGGAAGAACTGTGAGAGAGTATGAAGAGTAGTGATGGGAGTATAAAGGAAGAACTGTGAGAGAGTATGAAGAGTAGTGATGGGAGTATAGAGGATGAACTGTGAGAGAGTATGAAGAGTAGTGATGGGAGTATAAAGGATGAACTGTGAGAGAGTATGAAGAGTAGTGATAGCAGTATAGAGGACGCGATCGTGTCACATGATACTTTTGGGCAAACTGCTATATGACGCGATCGTGTCATATATGACGGAGAGGGTTAACTTTACATAACGTCGCTGGCACACAAGAGGTTAACGTGACCACAATTCCTTACTGACCCAGACGGTGGTTGCAGGATTTTAGCGAGCTTCCCAGTTCTGCCGTCATCCTGCACGTCACACACATACAGGCTAACGTTACTCTCCCCATAGCTGGTTAACACTTCCGGTAGCGGACAGGGCACGGCGGAGACGCTCACCTTACTTGTTACATTACATTCTGAAAAGGATCTTATATTAATACAGTATATATATATATATATATATATATATATATATATATATATATATATCACTAGACGAAGGGTACGCCACATATTGTCATCCATACAAACTCTTATAGATCCGGAGCCACCACGTTATGGCCCGATAAACTATTAGAAATAATTATTCTTTCCAGTGTTTGCAGTTTACCACCATGCCAATACTATTCCAAGCCATCACACAGTTGTAGACCTACTGTATATGTCAGAGTAACTAGGGCTATATACTGTAAAGTGAAAGAAACTAAAATGTCTGTGTGACACTCACTATGTTGAAGTGAAGGTAGTTTGACCCCTTCTGTACATGTGATGTCCTTTTAGCTTTAATCTGGCTACTATTAGACGATATAATTCAGCTTTAAAAGGGCCTCCAACAATTAGCAGGTTTCGAACTATCTCACTTAACCCTTTTTGCTACCACAGATTTTGTTTAAACTGCACAAAATCATCTAATTATAGATAGAATAATATTAAACAGACGTCGCCTCCTGATTATGAACCGACATTCCTAATTTGAACACAATAATCGATTATTTTCCTCTGAGGATCAATAACATACTTATTTTCTGTTTTATGGCTATTATTGGACGATTCTATTGAGATAAGTAAGAAGTCAGAGGGTTAATGGAGATAGTCTTCACTCTTTAATTCCCACAGATCCTTCCTAAGTTTTTGTTTTTCTATGTACATGGAAGAGAAAAAAGGCAGGTTGCCTGTAACGAGTGTCTCCCCCCAAAGTTAAAAGAGTGCCATGGCCAAACTCAAGGGACGTTTGAGTCAAAATGCCTGGACACACGAAGTTGAAAGCAGTCTAAGTCATAGGATGAAGTAAAGACTGTTTGAGGGAGAGAGTTCCAGAGTTCACTTGTTGAGTAGAAGAAAGACTGAGAAAATTTGCCAATTCTTGGGTTAGATAGCTGGACGGAATAGGAGTGGTACTGTGTTGTAAGGTGGGTGCCTCGCACTCGCTGCAAGGGAGGGGATATACACTGTCATAGCTCTGAAGGTCACTGATTGTTGTAATAGCGATAGAAGAGTGAAAGAGATGCAACATTGCAGCGTGTAGAGAGAGATTGTAGGGAACTAGTACAAGGAAGCGAGTTGACGAGGCGAAATGCTTTTGATGCTACTCGTTCGAGAAGTGCGGTATGAGTGGAGCCTCCCCACACATACAAACAATACACAATACAGGGGCGCACTGTGCCCCGATACAGAGCAAGAAGCTTTGGGGGGTGAAAAAACCACAGAGACGGTAGAGCACACCCAACTTTTGGGAAGCTGTTTTAGCAAGAGGGGTAATATTATCTTTCCAAGAAAGGTTAGATGAAAAAGATACACCTAATATGTTGAGAGAAGATGAAGGGTTGAGTTGTGTATTGTTGAAGAATAGTTGATAGTCTTGTGGAAGATTGTGATGGAGAGATAGAGGGAGAAACTGGGTCTTGGAGGCGTTGAAAATATCAAGATTTTCTCTGCCCCAATCAGAGATAATTGAAAGATCCGAAGATGCATTCTATGGCCTCGTCAGTTTTTTTTGGAGTGCTTGCATGCTGGGTTGATGTGAAAACTAGTTGATTAGTGTAAGCTAGAGTCATCAGCATATGAATGGATGGGACTGGAGGTACAGTTGACGAGATCATTGATAAATATTAGAAAGATAATTGGAGACAGGACAGAACCCTGAGGAACACTGGAGTTGATTACAAACCCCAATGAACTTGAAGAAGAATCGACCTCCGGCCAGGACATTTTGCTACCGAAAAATATACAAAATGTTATCGAAGGGGGTCTTGGGGGTGTTTTTTAAGGTTGATAGAGGTCTAAGGAGCAAACTAAAATCCTACCTTAAGGTGGGGATGAGTACTATTCTCACTAGCATAAAACACGGGCCATAGGTCCCTTAATGTTGGTAATAGTGCTGCCACCCACGTGACCTTATGTTGCATGCTATATCATTAATCGTGTCATGGTTGGAGCCTTAGCCACGGTTACCAAATCAAGTTCGCTAGATGGTAAGTTATGCCGAAAAACGCTAGAATAATACCCCAATTGCTCTAAAATGGCTCTAATTTCCCGAATACAGATACAAATATTTGGTTCTAGATCGAAGTAAGTAGCTCAGATCTAGCGGGAGAGTAGGTACATTGGCAACAGTGGCGTTATCCAACGATATGGCTTATCTTTTATCTTCAAAAGCCCTCCATTGTTGTCTCTCCCAAAGCTATCGGCAAATATTATCTTTCCTAAAGCTATCATCATACATTGTTATCTTACCCAAAACTATCTACAGTATCTATATATTGCCAGACGCTTTGATCTCCAAAGGGTTGGCCACGAATGAAACGCCTCCATGCACTTCTGTCTTCTGCCAGCCAGCAGCCACCCAACCCAGCATCCTCCCACCCAACACCACTCTCACTCCTATACAATACCTCTCAATTCTATCCTTCCACCTCACTCTAGATCTGCCTCTTGATGTCCTTTCAGATCACTCTCATACACTCTGTTGGTCATTCTCTTGCTCCCCATACGTTCCACATGACCGAACCATATGAAAGTGTTTCTTTTTCACACTCTCCAGCACATCCATATCCAAAATGCTCTAGTACTTTCTCATTTGTCTATCTATCTCTCCATGCAATTCCACTCACACTTCTCAAATAGCTCATTTCCACCCTTCTCACTCTTGATTTATGTCTCTCCAACAATGTCCAGGCTTCACTCCCATAGCTCAATGTCGGGATCTCTACACTTTCATGCAATGACTTCTTTACTTCCATGCTCACCACCTTATTCCTTGTCACTGCCTTCAGCGTTCCTACAACCCTCTTCCCCTGTTGTACCCTCTCTCGTACTTCATCCTCCATATTCCCCTCTTTACTCATCACAATGCCTAAATACTTGCACTATCTAAACTTAAAGTGGAACACATTCTATCCATCTCTCCCTTCTTGGAAATCTCCATCTTAAAAGATTTCAACGTTCACTACCGCCAATGGCTCTCCTCTCACACTACTGAACAACCTGGTGAACAAGCCTACGTCTTTTCTATCAAAAATTACCTAGAGCAGTCGGTTCAGCAACCCACCCATATCCCGCATCGCCTTGGAGATCGGCCCAACATTCTTGACTTATTTCAGAATTCTAACCCTTCTTCTTATGCTGTCAATCTTTCTCCGACCATAAACTTATCTCCGTCACCTGTCCTATAGTTGTTGTTGTTGTTGTGGTAGTAGTAGTAGTAGTAGTAGTAATAGTAACTAGAAGTTGCATTTCGGTTGTTAGGCAATGATAATTTTTTGTATTTCTTGATTTTGCTTGTGCTAAATATGCCATCTATATCTTACCCATAACCTCCACTCTTCCCCCCTCCCTCTCCTATCCCCCCACCCATCACCACTCCCACTTTTCATGACAGATACTTAACCCTTTGGCTGCGGGCTGTTTTGGGCTATTTAGGGCCTATTCAGGCACTCCTGAATGATAAATCAAGCATCTGCATTAAATTAAGTGTATTCTGCCGAAAACTAGGCGAAAATAGCTTCAAAATGACACCAGAACGAACCGTATACGTGGTCTGGTTCACCCGCAGTGATCCCAGTGAAACGCTTTTATGTAACACTCGCTCGCTTGGCTGCACTTATGAGAGAGACTGATAGAGACTCGCCCGCCACACAGCCTTGCTCAGTGAGCCACTCGGTGCTCTGAGGGTCGGAGGTGGGCCCCTCACGCTCCCACCCACTGACACTCGATTCTTAAGTTTTTTACATGCTTTGAAAGCCTGAAAATTGCTGTAACTTGCCAAAACATTCCAGAACGTCATCTGCAGCGAATGGGTTAAGGGGAGGCAGACCATTAATTTAGTCTATTAACCCGTACAGCCCCAGCGACGCGTCTGACGCGTCGGCGATGTATGTAACGCACAGCCCCAGAGACGCGCCTGGCGCGTCACCCTAATTGCGCCGACCGTAACCTCAGGTGTAGTCAGATTTGTATGGGAACTGTGTACGTATCCCACGCAACCGTGCCGATGGTTGAAAACTCTCAAAGTCCACGTGCGTGCGCGTGAGCGCGCAATAACCTGGTTTTTTGGGGTAATTGCCTTAAATTTTTTACTCTTGTAAAATACGTTTTCGGGGGCTCTGTAGGACCATTCTTTAAGCTTTTTGAGCGGTTTTTCGTGGTTTTTCCTTCATTCCTAACCCATTCGCTATTGTTTCTGGAAAAAAACAAAAATGTGAAAACCGGCCGGGTTCTGGTGAACAAACATTACAAAACTAGCCGGGGCTGGACGGGTTAATTCATTTATTCATATATGTTTTTAATTTCCTCCCTAGGCCTCCATCAAGCTTAGAAGAACACCCCCTAGACCCCCCTTCAAGATAAATTTGTAAATTTTTCGGTAGAAAAATTTCCCGGCCAAAGGCCGGTTCCTCTTAAAATTGCAGGCTCACTATCAATCGCCAGGAAAAAATAGACACCTAAATGGCACGAATGGTCTTAAAATTGACAACAAAATGGGGTGAAAGGTGTTAAAATCGCCAAACTAATGGGCCTAACATTTTTTAGTCTCAAAACTAGTGGGGCTAAACATGAGGGAGAAGGGGGTCCAGCAAAACGGTCTGCCTCCCCTTAAGGCGTCCATAGCCCTAGTGTATGGTAGTGACCTGAAGAAGCTATCTAAGAAACCTTGTCAATAATGAGCCCCTTCCGAATGGTGTTTATATTCTTATAAACCAGACCCTGTAACTCCCACTCATTATCAATCATCAAAACTGTATCATCAGCAAACAGCAGCACAGGCATCTTCCACTCACTTCCCTTATCAGGGTTACACCAACATCTACTGCACTGCCTTATATTTCTTTCATGACTCCATCCATATAATTATACTGTAGACTGAACAACCATGGGACATCAAGCACCCTTGCTTTAACCCTACATTCAGATCAGAGAACTCACTCTGTTCGTCCTCCACACACATTGCCGCCCTTGCACCCTCATACATGCTATTCACTGCTTTCAACAACTTACCAACTACTCTGAATATTATCAATACTATCCACAAACCTTCTCAATCAACTCCGTTGCATAGGCTTTCCCCAAGTACAGTCGCACTAATAAGTGATGTCTCGGCACCAATTATGTTTTGATCAATAATTGGTATCAGCAATAGCTAAGCTTCATTTCTTCATATCGAGTGAAATATACAACCATGTTCCTACACTTACCCACCCTATTCAACATCTGACAGACATTGATACAGCATAGAGCGAGCCAAACGTAATGACAGCTGGGACATGACTTATTAGCGCAACCCATAAAGGCACCATACAACTTTTGTCCCTTCTCCAGATATTTCTTCACAGCCTATCTCAAGGAAAAGAATAGGTCATTTTTTGTTTCCTATATTCCAATACACCCTCTTCCTTTCCAAAACCCACCCAGCTCCTCACCTACCCATTTCTCCATTCTCACTCTCACTCTCTCAATCACTACCCTGCTGTACATCTACCCTACCATGCTTAGGAGACAAGTCATATCCCCCGGTGATTACCACACACTCCTCTCTCCCCTTTATTCTTATGCAGAGGGATTATTATTCTTGATTTCCAGTCTTCGGGAACACTTCCCTTCACTCATGCTCGTCTGCACATTTTCCATACCCATTCAATCACTATCTCACCACCATACCTCAGTATTTCCCCATACATTCCATCTATCCCTGATGCTTTACCTTTCTTCACCCTTTTCAAAGCCTCTCACACTTCTAACTTTGTAATCCCCACCTCCTCCTTTATTACTTCTCTTTTTTTCCATTCCATACCCTATCCAATTATGATTGTCGGCATTTGTTTTCCTATATTCAATAATTCATTAAAGTTCTCACTCCATTTCTCAACTCTTGCTTCTCCACCAGAACTTGCCCATTCTTATCTGTCACACCCTTCCTACTTCCTTTGTCACTCTCTCTAACATTCTTGACCTCTTTCCAAAAAACAAATTCTTAGAATATAGAGCGAATGTAACCCTTTCATTGTGGGTGATTTATTGGTATGTTACATAATCACTTACTGCAACCAACCTCTTGGTACATTTGGTATTACTGGCAGAATTTGGTATTACTGAGCCACTCTGCTTGTTGCCAGATGAAAGATATGCATCTAGCATTCACTCCCATTGCTCTATCAGTATCCTACGTGTTTTGGAAGCTAACATTCAGGCATGAACAGGTCCATTGTCATGTGTAATTGTGATAGTTACAAACCAGATACGAATGTGAGGTTCACTTAATTTTGTAGGCCATAATTCATGCTGCCTAACGAATACCATAGTTTCTTTCGTAAATGTTCATTTCGTCAAGTTATCACATGTGGAGAAAAACAAAAATGGAGTTATACACTCGTTCCAGGACTCACTGCACAGGCTGAACACAGATGTGTCACTACCACTGTGAAGGTCACTGAGTACATTAGTGAATGATGTAGACTTTTATAGGGAGAATAATACCAGAATTTGTCAATGAGAATAGCCTCATTCGACTCACTCCCATGCTTATCATGCTAGGGCAAGTTATAGTGAGCCAAAATGAGCTAGCAATCCTCGCAGTGGAGTTTTCTTCCCTACACAAGTCCCCATACTCAAAGGGTTACCTCGTGGTTACCCCCTCGGGGATCATGCCATCTGGAAATAGATACATGGATAAACAGATTAATTATAATTAAACATAGGTGGATATGGTATGGGAGGGAGAAGAGGAGAAGTAGTGGAGGAGGAGGTGGGAATCAGGAGGTCAGAAGTGTGGGAAGCCATGAAAAGAGGGGATACGTTGGGGAAAGCACCAGGAACAGATGGAGTGTGTGGGGAAATGCTGAGGTATGGTGGTGAGATAGTGATCGAATGGGTATGGAAAATGTGCAAACTAGCATGGGAGAAGGGGAATGCACCCGATGACAGAAAGACTGGCATAATAGTCCCCATATATAAGGTCAAAGGGGAAAGAGGAGTGTGTGGTAACCACCGAGGAATATGTCTTCTAAGCATAGTAGGGAAGGTGTACAGTAGGGTAGTGATTGAGAGAGTGAGAGTGAGAACAGAGAAATGGATAGGTGACGAGCAGGTAGGTTTTAGGAAGGGAAGAGGATGTGTAGATCAGATTTTTACCCTGAATTGTGTTGTGGAGAAATATCTGGAGAAGCAACAAAAGGTGTATGTTGCCTTTATGTACTTGGAGAAGCCCTATGACAGAGTGGATAGAGAAGGGATGTGGAAAGTACTTAGAATATACGGAGTAGATGGCAAGTTGCTGAAAGCAGTGAAGAGCATGTATGAGGGTGCAAAGGCAGCAGTACGTGTGGAGAATGAGCAGAGCGAGTTTTTTTACCTGAGTGTTTGGTTGAATCAGGGGTGTGTGATGTCCCTGTGGTTGTTTACTGTATATATGGATGGAGTCATGAAAGAAATACTAGGAAGAGCAGTGGATGTTGGTGTATCGCTGAAAAGGGAGGGAAATGAGTGGATGCTGCCTATACTGCTGTTTGCGGATGACAGTTCTGATGAGCGATAATTAATGGGAGTTGCAAGGTTTGGTAAATGAGTTCGGAACAGTGTGTGAAAAACGGAATTTGAAGGTAAATGCGGGTAAGAGCACGGTTATAGTCTTCGAAAGGGGTGAAGTCACAGAGTGTGAGGTGAAGTTGAATGGTCAGGCTAAGGAAATCGTCAGCTCTTTTAACCCTTGTCTAGGGTGGCTGGCCAACTTCCTAGCAGGCAGATGTGCACACGTATCTTTTGCCGGTCAGTCATCTAAAATCAGAAACTTTCCAAACGGAGTCCCACAAGGATCCGTCCTATCGCCCGCACTCTTCAATCTGTACATGCACGATATAACTACACCCAATACTCCCCAAATAAACTTAGCCTCCTATGCAGATGACATACCACTCACATGCACACACCATGACCCAAGAAGAGCAACAGATCTCCTTCAACCCTATCTCAACACACTACATGGCTGGTGCACTACAAACAGACTTAATCTAGCCCCAGCCAAATCCACCGCAACCCTGCTCACAAGCTGGACAGGTGAACACGAATACATCCCTCAACTCACCATAAACAACACACCCCTAACACATACACACACACCCAAAATCCTAGGAGTAACATATGATACTCATATGACATTCAAACAGCACACCACAAGCATTAAAAAGAAACTGACACCCAGACTTAACGCCCTCAGGTCACTTGCTCACACAAAATTTGGACACAACAAAGAAACTACCACCACAGTATATAAACAATACATAAGATCAGTAATGGAATTCGCAAGCCCAGCCTGGGCTTCTAACCTAGCTGAAACACATCATAAGACCTTACAGACTATTCAAAACAAAGCCCTGAAGATCATTACAGGCTGCACAGCTACTACACCCACAGATCATCTACATCAAGAAACAAAAATCCTCAAAGTCAAAGACCATCTGGACATGAGAGACACTCCATTCCTGGCAGCAGCCTCCACGAACCAAGACCACCAACTAAACTACATGGCAACACACCCACAGACACCAAGAAATATCAAAACAACACCCAGCACACGGTATCACACACAATTATTGTCCTCTCTCCCTCCCTGCCCACCCCGAACCAACTTCCAGAAGCACATCCATACTCATATCTCTCGCCAATCCATCCACTCACTCACAGACAACACGCAGCTGCATGCACGACCTCCCGAAATCCATCCTTCCGAATCCTCCCTCCCGAGGACAGAGTCCACCTGGCCAGGCTGAGATGCGGACACCATCCAGCTCTCCTGAGCTATCAGAAGAGACTGGATGACTCCATTGTCGACACCTGCCCGGGATATAACACAGCACCCCATACCATTAAACACATCATAGAAGACTGCATTTCACACAACCACTTACACCAACAACACAACCTACACTCAATGAGAGCTCTGTGGGAAAGCCCGATCGAGGCCATGGCCTTCCTCAGGGACTCGGGGCTGTTCGGCCAGGCAGCTTAGGGAACAACAACAACAACAACAACAACCCTTGTCTAGTGGGTTTTTTTGGGCTATTTTGAGCATATTCAGGCCATCCTGAATGATCAATCAAGTATCTGCATGAAAAGAAATTTATTCAGCAAAAAACTAGGCGCTAAATGCTTCAAAATGAGACCAGAACGAGCTACGTAGCACTCGTCGTTCTCACGCAGTGGTACCACTAACATGGGAGTTTAGCGTATAGCGGCATATTTTTTCCCTCTCTCACTACTAGCAACACTGCCGGCCTCTCGAGAACAGAGAGAGCGTGAGTCATTGGGCGGCGATAAGCCCTGGGTGTCGGACGTGTGGCCTGCTGCGCTCCCGGCCATTTGCACTCGATATTAACCCTTTAAAAGCCTTAATAATGCTCCTAACTTGCTGCAAATTGGAGCCCGACTTAAGGCGGGCCCCGCCAGTTAAGGGTTAAGTATCTGGGCGGTGTGTTGAGTAAAGATGGGACTATGGATGAGGGTACAACAGGGGAAGAGTGTTGTAGGAATGTTGAAAGCAGTAACAAGAAATAGGGTGGTCAGTATGGAAGTGAAGAAGTCCTTGCATGACAGTGTTGTAATCCCGACACTAACTTATGGAAGCGAAGCATGGACAATCGGGAAGAGACTCAGACCAAGATTGAGAACGGTGGAAATGAATTACTTGAGAAGTGCGTGCGGAGTTACATGGAGGGATAGACAGACAAATGAGGAGGTAAGGAGGTGTTGTGTGGAGGTAGATGTGCTGGAAAGTGTGAAAAGGAACAACTTGATATGGTTCGGCCATATGGAACGTATGGAAAGCGAGAGATTGACTAAGAGAGTGTACGAGAGCGAGGTGGAAGGACAGAGAGGGAGAGGTGGATGGATGGAGTGAGGAAGTATATGAATGAAGGCGGTGCTGGTTGGGAGGAGGGGCGTCGACTGACTGGGGACAGAGGTGCATGGGGGCGGTTCGTTCGTGGCCACCCCTTCGGGGATCACGGCGTCGGGCAATAGATAGATAGATTATTATTTTTAGTAGTAGTAGTATTACTTACCCAATTCCTTAAGGTGCGTGAGGTTGTCAAGGGCTGGCAGTAGTTTGGCTTGGCTCTCAGAGTTGACAGTGATGTACAGTGATGTGATAGATGAGGGTAAAGATGGTACGGTCAGCTGACCGCCAAAGTTCTCCACGCCCTCCCTGCAATGGTAAGGTGGCTCTTGATCTACCCTTAACACCTTCAATACTGGGACACTAACTTATTCTGGCTAACATTAGTCAATATTATTTAACTTAGAAATTATCTTTAGAAGTTGAATCAGTATATACTATCACAATTAGTTTTTTATTAATTCCATAACAATGTCCTAATCTGCATACAGTAATCCAAATATAGCTAAACTTCAATGTTTATGCAGAGAGCAGAGCGTGTGTTAGAGTAGGGAATGAGTTGAGTGAATGGTTTTAAGGGGAGGTTTTTAGTTCGTTCCCTAGAATTCCATCAAGCTTAAAATTACACCCCCTAGACCCCCTTTCAAGATATATTTGTACATTTTTCGGTAGATAAATGTCCCGGCCGAAGGCCGGTTCCTCTTAAATTACAGGCTCGCTATCGCTCGCCAGGATAAAATTGACACCTAAATGGCACGAAAGGTCTTAAAATTGACAGAAATGGGGCAAAAGTTCTTAAAATCACCAAACTAATGGGGCGAACATCTAAGAATATCAAAAGCAATGGGACTAAACATGAGATAGAAAGGGATCCAGAAAAAAATCCCTCAAGTGGAAATCTCCCCTTAAGCAAATGTAGGTCTGTGACAGGGTTGTATAATGTCACCCTGGTTGTTTAGTATATATATGTATATACTGTATATGGATGGCGTGATGAGAGGGGTAAAAACAAGATCTATCGGCAGAGGATTGGGTTTAGTAGGATATAATGGTGGTGATTGGGACTTGCATCAGTTACTGTTTGCTGATGACACCCCACTGGTGGTAAATTCTGAGAAGAAGCTGCAGCGTTTAGTAAAAGAGTTTGGTGTGGTATTTGGGAGGAGGAAGCTGAAGGTGAATGTCAATAAAAGTTAAGTGATGGTGTGTAATATAAATGATCATAGGGTGAATCTAAATGTACGACTGAATGGGGAAATGTTGGAACAATTTGAGTATTTTAAAAATAGAGGTAAGACAGAGAGTGTGTGAGGGAAGGAAAGTTTTGGAGCAATGGGAAGTATGTGGAAGGTGAGAAATCTCTGAATTACAGCTAAAAGTACAATGTATCAAGGGATAGTTGTACCAAAAGTGGTGTATTCATACATGGGGTATGAATATACATTAGAAAAGAAGGCTGGATGTGTTGGAGATGAGCTGCTTTTTTTTATTTATTTTTTTAAAGAGACAATGAACGGAGGAAGGAAAAACACAGATAAAACAAAAAGGTCCATGTGCCTAAAGGCATCCTCCATTCATAAAATGTTTGTAACAACTGGATTTAAACATTTGCAGATTATAAGTTTGTGGAAAGCAATTCGAGGGAAGTGAATTCCAAAGAGTAGTAGCTCTGGGGATAAATGAATTCTGATAAGCAGAAGTTCTGCATTGTGGAGGAGAAAGTGTAAATTCATGGGCGCTCTCAGCTGCCCTAGTTCTACGCGGAAAGATGTGGAGAGGCGGCACAATTGAAGCAAGTTCCTCGGAACAATTGCTGTGAAAATATCTGTAGAATAATGCAAGGGATGCAACGTTTCTTCGTATGGATAATGTAGGAAGGTCCTGTGTGATTGCAGGGTTATTGATTAATCTAATAGCTTTATTTTGAATTTTGTCCAACTGCCTCAATGCAACCACTCCAATTCCACCCCACAGAGGTGAACAGTAATCCATCTGAGAACGCACATGACTTTTATATATCACGGCCAACTGCTCGCCAGTGAAGAATTCTCGAACTCTGTACAGGAGTCCCAGTTTTTTAGAGGCATTCTTAGCAATGCTTCTAACATAATGTGTCCAGCTCAAGTTAGTAGTTAATGTTACACCGAGAATGTCAATACTAGGGGAAGTGGGAATATTTACATCATTAAAAAATATATGGGAGTCAGTGAGATTCTGTCGGTTAGAAAATTTAATGTATTTGGTTTTCTGTGCATTAAAGGAAACTAGATTCTTTTGTCTTTTGCTTGAGGAATATGTGTGGAGTGACACGTAGAGACAGATTGAGAAATCAAGAGATACATAGGAGAGTGGGGCAACGGGAACCCCTATAGGCCAGAGTAGAAAGAAGGGTGCTATGGAGGAATGGACATGTTGAACGAATGGGAGATGAAAGGCTTACAAAGAGAATTTATGAGTCAGAAACAAGGGCAAATAGATTGAGAGAACGATCTTGGAGAGATGGTGTTATAAAAGCGTTGGAAGATAGAGAGATGATTGAAGAACAGGCGAGAGAAGTGGTGATGAAGAAGAATTAATGGAGAATTATTGTAAATTGACGAGTGATAACGCGGTCGTAGGAGGTGGGGGTCGGGCGCCAGTTGGACTAGATAATAGTCTGTCAGGCACCTCACCCAGGAGCCAGTGTACAGTATATATAAAGGGCCATGCCTGGAAATGATGTGAGAGGGCCTTGTGGTACACTCCGCTGCGCGTCTGCCTGCTGAGACTGGAACCTCTTCAGAAGGTCTGGGACCTGAGAGTCTTATGATTGGGACCCCAAATGGGCCTTGGTATCTTGGTATTCTCTTGGATGACCTAGATGTGTGGAAATTTAAATTTGTATTTTATATTGTTGCATCTGTTCAAACTCTGTCTTGAGTCAGCCACCCCTAGCTATGGGGTATGTGCCTGAGTATATACATGCATACAAAAGGAAAAATACTTCACCTATACTGAAAGGATTATATATTTCAGGAAGTTATTTTGTCAAACATATTGTTTTAGTAATGATAACGTGTACAGCAAATCAAGAAGAAATATTATATTAAAATAATTTAACTCCTTGAAGATCATGAAGCAAACTACATAATTATACAAATGTTTCGGTAAATATATGTCCAAGACGAAGCCCAGTTCCCTACAACTTGCTGGCTCGTTATCACTCTACCATAAACAATCTACACCTAGATGGGGTGAATCATCTTAAAATCACCAAGCTAATGTGATGGAATGGCTTGAAAACGCCAAATTAAGGAGGAGAAACAAGGGCAGTCTGTAAACTAATACCCTCCTATTAGATATAGCTAACTCCATTCATCCCTTCACAAGCCATGTAGCCTACCAGGTTCATGTTTGGGCAACTGTACACTCTGAGACTCTAATACTGGCCCATTATGACCCTTCGACAAGCATAAACCAACCTACTGAATTCAAAAATTAGGTGAACAAAAATATTGAGAAAAGTTGTTCCAGTCTTAGATAGCTTCGATAATTGAAAGACATGATTATTTTCTAAGCTAAAAAAAATATAAGAAGTAAGATTATCGTCATTAATGTATTTAGCAGAACTGTTTATATATTTGGCTTAGTGCACCTATACAGATTGGTTCTTAAGAATTTGAGTAATTTGTTTATAAGTGAGGATGCAGTTTTTACCACCATGCACTCCCTACTGAATAGCTGGGCTAGGGTGGGTACCCTGATGATCAGGGACTTCAGTGAAAAGTTGCCACAGATTGCTAGACCGCACCGTCCACCAACAGCACTGGTGTCTGCCAATAACACTCTGGTTGGTCCGAGGCTCGAACCGTCAACCTCACAGTTTGCAGGCGAGTACTCTACCAACCGCGCTACAGCCTGTATATAAGCTATACATACATACATATATATATATATATATATATAGAGAGAGAGATATATATATAGATAGATAGATAGATAGTGTGTGTGTGTCTGTATACAATTTACTCAAGAGGTTTCTCTAATTGTGTGTTCTGTATTATTATTATGTCAATTATTTTACATTAATTAACAAAGAAAATACTTGGGCATAACCTCTACCACTTACTTAGAAGCTACATAAGATGTCAAATGAACAATTTAGGAGGGAAACTAACTACTTTCTGCCAATTGTTATACATTTCTCACCTGGACAATAGGTCTTTCATGATGTTGTCAGGTGGTGGAGATCTATGGTCAGGATGGAAGAAGTGTTGCCAAATCCATAGTTTTTTGCAGGTGTGACCGACTAAACTTGGAAGCAAATCAGTGGGGTCTCCATTAATACTAACTTCTACACATGCCGGGGGAATCTGTGACAGGATGCCGGCGTATTGTACCATGTATACTTCTCTGATGCGCATGGTACAGGTGTGATGGTTCAGGCTTTGCATCAGTGGGGCTGGATCACCATTAACGTTAACCTCAACTTGTGCTGGTGGAATCTTTGACAAAAACTCTGCATACAGTGGCAAATTATCATCATCTACCACAACGGAACATGTGTGATTTGTGAGGCTATGCACAAGGAGATTTGGATCGCCCTTGATATCAATTTTCACTTGCGTTGGTGATAGATGAGACAGTAACTGTGAATAGCTCCTCACTCGACCAACATTTATGATAATATTTTGTTTAGGAAAATATTTGGCAATGGCATCAAGAACTGCATCAGATGCCTGTATGTCCTCGAGAATGTCCAACCACTGAGCTTCATCCCTCACACCAGCTTTATGAAGTAGATCCACCACCTCTTGTGCAGCTGACTCGAGCCTCGGGTCTTGAGAATCCAGATGAAAGTGTAATAGGCCGGCCACCTGCTGCAACATATTCTGAAACTTACTCCAGTTAACGTTGCTCGTTTTACAGGTATCTTCCATGATTTCACTGATCATATTGTTGGTACTCGGTACAGTCTTGAATTTCTCTTCAAGTGACACAAAAATGTGAATTGCCCCGTAGTGTTCTTGAAACCCCTTGTGGGGGGCCTGGTAGTACTCCTGGTAGCGACCCATCGCATTCCAAGTGGCTTTCATGCTAAGAAAGGCTGCCATTAATTCTTCTGGTGGTAGCTTCAGTTTCAGACATTTAGACCTGAACTGGTGAACAGTCTCCTTCGAAAGTGTCAGATGATCCTTAAAGAGAGCCTCCAGCATCTTTTGATACAACTGTGTTAACCATTCCTTCACCTTATCCTCTCTTAAATACTTTGCCATACCTTTGGTTACTTCATTCTTAGCCAATCTGTGGTCAAGCTTGTCCTGACACAGCTGATGGGTGAGGTGGTATAGCTCAGTTTGGGTCGTGGTTTTGTTCACCTGATCCGGGACAAAGAAAAACAGCCAGGTAAGAATGGTCAGGTTTAGAGGGAGCCTAAAGTGTTCTTTCTCCTTCTCTCTCTCCATCAGCTTTTCCAAGTCATCAACATCTGGTATGTCCCCTGGTGATTGTACAGCTCCTGACTGATATTGTGGGTCAGTTGTGTACTTCAATATTTCCTTGAAATATTGACATACAAAATGTGTTCTCAATGTGATATGAATACCAGCCAGCCACACCTGTGTCACATTATATTTGGTGGTGGGGACATTATTTAGGAAGTCCTGCAGGGCCTCTGGTCGGGTAGTACACAGGAAGGTACAGTTTGAGGATTGTTGAAAGTGATCCAAAAGGTGAGTGACAAGTTGATCAGAATTGCTATTTCTTTCATCAAGACCATCAATTACAATCAAAATGCGGCACATCTTGATTATCATTGGCAGAAGGCTTCCATACTTGAGAGATGCTGGCCGTAAAAGATTGTTGAGTAAGTCACTGAGTGAGGTAAGGTGAGAGTCTCGACACTGTACACGAAACAGCAATTGGTATTGATCAAGACCTTTTAGGCGGAGTTGGCCACCCTTCTGCCATTCTGCAGTAACTAGTGTGACCAAGGTAGTCTTGCCACCCCCCGCCAGAGCCTCCACCAATACCACCTGAGGTCGTTGTGGCCCACGGGGTCCACCTTGAGCCACAGTCAGAAGATCAGTGTATTTCATTGATTTACCGATGCCACGATTCCTTCCCTTCACAACAGAGATTTCAGTGAATATGTCCCGAACATGAATATGCACAGAGATGCCACTGAGGAAAGACATTGGATCAGTGTATGAATCTTCCTTAGCTATTTCTCTTAAATGATCAGGAGCTTCATTAAGAAAATCTTTTAGTAGTTCAGGTGCACAGTGTTTCATTAATTCATCCATGCCCAATCGTTCAGATATAATCCTGTTCTTTTCAGTCTGAATTTTCAACTTTTCGTCATCCAGTTCTGTGGTGTCGATGTTGTACTTTTGTTGAGCAGCACTCAGATTGTCCAGAAAGAGTTTATGTAATTTTTGAGCTTCGTCCAGGAACTGTACCTCATCCATCAATATTTCACAATGAGATACTTCATTACGCTTATCCTTAATTGCATACAATTGGTATTCCAAGTGAGATCCAGGAGTATTCCAGGCAGCATCATGAAATTCAGCCATTCCTTCACATGAGAGTTTGATAAGGAGAAATAAAAGAGTTATGTCAAAGCTTTTGCCGGTGGGGTCACTCGACAGTTGTTGCACCTGTTTAGGATTGAAAAGTCGCATAATCTTCTTCATTTTGGCAGTGGATACTGATAGAAGCTTGTTAAGGTAAACGGTGAAGGTATCTTGAGGGTCTTTGTTGGGTGTACCCCAACATAACACTTTATACATGAGCCATTTACCACAGACCTCCAAGATCTGGATCACCTTCCACTTATAGTTTCCACTGACTGTGCTACTGCTGCTGCTGCTGCTGCTTGTGGAGGTACTTGGTATGCTGGGGGGTACAGTGGTGGTGGTTGTAGTTGACCTTGGTGATCCGGCTGTCATGGTTGTAATTGTTGGTGGTGGTGTAGCAGCTATGGTGGTAGTTGTGGTTGATGGTACACTAGTGCTGGTGGTAGAGGTACTTGAGTGTGAAGCTACAGTAATGGTGGTAGTTGTGGTTGATGGTACAGCAGCTATGGTGGTAGTTGTAGTTGATGGTACAGCAGCTATGGTGGTAGTTGTGGTTGATGGTACAGCAGTGATGGTGGTAGTTGTGGTTGATGGTACAGCAGCTATGGTGGTAGTTGTGGTTGATGGTACAGCAGCTATGGTGGTAGTTGTGGTTGATGGTACAGCAGCTATGGTGGTAGTTGTGGTTGATGGTACAGCAGTGATGGTGGTAGTTGTAGTTGATGGTACAGCAGCTATGGTGGTAGTTGTAGTTGATGGTACAGCAGCTATGGTGGTAGTTGTGGTTGATGGTGTAGCAACTATGGTGGTAGTTGTGGTTGATGGTACAGCAGTGATGGTGGTAGTTGTGGTTAATGGTACAGCAGCTATGGTGGTAGTTGTAGTTGATGGTACAGCAGCTATGGTGGTAGTTGTAGTTGATGGTACAGCAGCTATGGTGGTAGTTGTGGTTGATGGTGTAGCAGCTATGGTGGTAGTTGTGGTTGATGGTACAGCAGCTATGGTGGTAGTTGTAGTTGATGGTGTAGCAGCTATGGTGGTAGTTGTGGTTGATGGTACAGCAGCTATGGTGGTAGTTGTAGTTGATGGTGTAGCAGCTATGGTGGTAGTTGATGGTACAGCAGCTATGGTGGTAGTTGATGGTACAGCAGCTATGGTGGTAGTTGTAGTTGATGGTACAGCAGCTATGGTGGTAGTTGTAGTTGATGGTATAGCAGCTATGGTGGTAGTTGTGGTTGATGGTACAGCAGCTATGGTGGTAGTTGTAGTTGATGGTACAGCAGCTATGGTGGTAGTTGTAGTTGATGGTACAGCAGCTATGGTGGTAGTTGTAGTTGATGGTACAGCAGCTATGGTGGTAGTTGTAGTTGATGGTACAGCAGCTATGGTGGTAGTTGTGGTTGATGGTACAGCAGCTATGGTGGTAGTTGTGGTTGATGGTGTAGCAGCTATGGTGGTAGTTGTGGTTGATGGTACAGCAGCTATGGTGGTAGTTGTAGTTGATGGTGTAGCAGCTATGGTGGTAGTTGATGGTACAGCAGCTATGGTGGTAGTTGTAGTTGATGGTACAGCAGCTATGGTGGTAGTTGTGGTTGATGGTGTTGCAGCTATGGTGGTAGTTGTGGTTGATGGTACAGCATCTATGGTGGCAGTTGTAGTTGATGGTGTAGCAGCTATGGTGGTAGTTGATGGTACAGCAGCTATGGTGGTAGTTGTAGTTGATGGTACAGCAGCTATGGTGGTAGTTGTAGTTGATGGTGTAGCAGCTATGGTGGTAGTTGTGGTTGATGGTGTAGCAGCTATGGTGGTAGTTGTAGTTGATGGTGTAGCAGCTATGGTGGTAGTTGATGGTACAGCAGCTATGGTGGTAGTTGTAGTTGATGGTACAGCAGCTATGGTGGTAGTTGTAGTTGATGGTGTAGCAGTGATGGTGGTAGTCGTGGTTGTTGGTACAGGAACTATGCTGGTAGTTGTGGTTGTTGGTGTAGCAATGATGGTGGTAGTCGTGGTTGTTGGTACAGGAACTATGCTGGTAGAGACTGTTACCACTGAGGAATCTCTTTTAAAAGACCGTCTCCTGAAGAAGTGTCTTATGCGGTCTGGGGTTTCCGGACTTGTAGAGGTCCGCTTTGATAATTTTGAACCCATGGTGTAACGTCAGTTATATAATCTTATTGTTAAACAAGTAGGAAGGGTGTTTTTTATCCCATATCGAACGAATACTAAACAACGTTTTGTTGAATTATGAAAGGGGACTCGATATCGCCCATTTCTAGATAATAAATGCGTTCTATTATTACTGTTTATCAGGATGGTATTTCACTTGTATAAGGTTTATGATGAAGTCCTATAGTTCTTTACAGTTTATTCACTTACAATACATTTCCATCTAAAACCAGATGAATTTTTCAATGCACGTGTTTTCCTTGCATATGATGCATTTTTCTCGGTTACATTATCTAAAGTTCAAAAACAGAATTAGTTTGCTTGATCATAGTTTTCGTTTATCAATAATTACCAATGCTCATTTGCTTTAACGTCTTTTATGTCAGCTAGTCTCCGTTTGTCAAACCTGTAATGTAAAAAAATAACTGTATTAAGGGGGGATGGTTCACTTTTTGGGCGATTTTTGAAGGTTTTCATTATTTTTCTAGTTTCCTCCCTAGACCTCCACCGAATTTTAAGAAAACGTCCATTAGATCCCCCTGCTTAATTAATTTGTACATTTTTCGGTAGAAAAATGTCCCGGCCGAAGGCCGGTTCTTCCAAATTACAGGCTCACTATCGTTCGCCAGGGAAAAAATGGACACCTAAATAGCACGAAAGGTCTAAATATTGACATGGAAATTGGGCGAAAGGTCTTAAAATTGACTAACTATTGGGGCAAACATCTTAACATCCGAAAACTAATGGGGCTAAACATGAGGGAGAAAGTGGTCCAGAAAACCGGCCCATGTCCCCTTAATGTTGAAATGCTAGAGCCCAAACAGGATTTGAAAATAGAGTGTCATGATTTTTATCCTGGCTGGTAGCTAACATTGCTATATTTACATTCCTCTATTTACAGTCACATAAAACAATTGTGGACCTCGCCTACTTTTAGTAATGTAAGTTATTTCTGGAGCCGAATTTAACCCCTTGAAGTTCTGGCGTGTTTTAGCAGTTTATTTTGGCTATCATTAGACGATTTTGTGCAGCTTAAGAAAAATATGTGGGTATTATAAGGGTAAAGACTATCCCAATCAACCCTCTGACTTCCATATACCCTTCGTAATCTGAATAACAATCGCCTAATAACTACCAGAAAACAGAAAATAAATGCGTTTTGGATCTCCAAAGGTTTAAGAATATAATCTTTTTTACATCAACTGCAAAACTTTATTTACCGGTACTATTTATTGAAAATCAAATTACACAAAAAATCAATCCAGATATGTATAATAGCATAAAGAAAACACATATGGGTCTACAAATGTATATATATCACTGCACAGACATGTATATATATATCACTGCACAGACATGTATTGGCATTAATAAGAAAATATATTCATGAAAGAGCGATTTTTTTGTTTACAGAGTATCAACACTCTATAATCAACCCTGGAAATATTATTATCACAAACCAATACATTATCATAAGTATCAATTCGTAAGCCGGTATCACTCGAGTGCTTTTTTAGTCAACATTCGATGGTCAACATTTTTCTGGCAACATTTCTGGAATATTTGGCACTGGTATCGGAAACTAGACTGACGATAGATGAATTTAGGTGACCGAAATATTTTGAATTTTAACCTCATAAGCTGCCAGACCAGTGTTGAGGATAAATGTTGAGGGAAAAAGTGCTCGTGTGATACCGGCTTTAGTCACATTACAAATGTTGAAGTTTTTGTCCAACATGATCAATATTATTCATGAACAAATTATAGCAATTTCTGTAATTTGCTACTGCCTTTCATCAAAATCAGAATTTCCATAAATATATTTTAGTTTCTTCTATTTTGGGTTTCTTTTCAACAGGATACCAAAACTTAATCACATTAACCATTTGAGTACCAGCGACGTGTTATTTTTTATTCTAGCTATGCTTAGACGATATTATGAAGCTTAGGAAGGATCTGCGGTAGTTAAAATGATTGGTTGATATAGTTTGAAGCCTTATTATTGCTAGAGATCCTTCCTAAGCTGAATATAATCGTAAATACTAGTTTTTGTCTAGTAAAACACTAACATTAGACAACTATACTTAGTTTCGGACGAGCCTCTAGATATTAATGGGGCTACTTCAAATATGCTTCTAAGTCTTACAAGACCAACTATAATATATGTAAGAAACTCGTCTTCATATTCTGATCACATTAATTAAAGTAATATTAAATTGGGTAAAGGTTACAAGCGCTGCATAGCAATAATGGCTAAATACTGTATTTTGTAATTTGTCATGCAACTATAATGGGCTTAAGGGGAGACTGACCGTTTGTTTGGTCTATTAAATAATGTATTCACATATTTGTTTAGTTTCCTTGCTAGACCTCCATCAAGCTTAGAAAAACACCCGTCTTCAAGATAAATCTGTACATTTTTCGGTAGAAAAATGTCCTGGCCAAAGGCCGGTTCCTCTTAAAATTGCAGGGTCGCTATCGCTCGCCAGGAAATAATCGACACTTAAATGGCACGAAAGGTCTTAAAATTGACAACGAAATGGGGTAAAAGGTGTTAAAATCGTCAAACTAATGGGCCGAACGTCTTATACTCTAAAAGAAAAAATTGCGCTAAACATGAGGGAGAAGGAGGTCCAGAAAAACAGTCTGCCTCCCCTTAACAAAGACAACAATAACATTACTTGGCAACTATTTACTGTACGGTATCTAAAGGATATCCTGTGTTTACCCAAAGTCCTTAGTTAAGGGGGGTGACCTGCTTTTTGTTATTTTTGTCCTTTTCTCTCTTTCTCTGGCTTGTATCCATTCGGCCCCATTCAGCCAACTATTTTAAGACGTTTATCCCCATCTAGGTGTCGATTTCTTCCTGGCGAGCGATAGCGAGCCAGCATTATATGAAGAAATCCGGCTTCGCCGGAGACATTTTTCTATCGAACAATGTAAAAATTTAGCCTGCTGTCAAACAAAAATAAAAAATATGCTGGCTCGCTACCGCTCACCAGTAAAAAATTGACACCTGGATGGGGATAAACGTCTTAAAACAGTAGGTTGAATGGGGCCAAATTGATACAAGTCAGAGAAAGATAGAAAAGGACAGAACAAAAACAGGTCACCCCCCTTAAGCTCTCCTGTACCGGCGACGTCTTTTTAATTTAATTCTAGCTACATGTAGATGATGTTGTGCAGTTATAGACAGCTCTGTGGTAGTAACTAGGGTTAAGTGAGTTTGTGCAGTTATAGACAGCTCTGTGGTAGTAACTAGGGTTAAGTGAGTTTGTGCAGTTATAGACAGATCTGTGGTAGTAACTAGGGTTAAGTGAGTTTGTGCAGTTATAGACAGATCTGTGGTAGTAACTAGGGTTAAGTGAGTTTGTGCAGTTATAGACAGATCTGTGGTAGTAACTAGGGTTAAGTGAGTTTGTGCAGTTATAGACAGATCTGTGGTAGTAACTAGGGTTAAGTGAGTTTGTGCAGTTATAGACAGATCTGTGGTAGTAACTAGGGTTAAGTGAGTTTGTGCAGTTATAGACAGATCTGTGGTAGTAACTAGGGTTAAGTGAGTTTGTGCAGTTATAGACAGATCTGTGGTAGTAACTAGGGTTAAGTGAGTTTGTGCAGTTATAGACAGATCTGTGGTAGTAACTAGGGTTAAGTGAGTTTGTGCAGTTATAGACAGATCTGTGGTAGTAACTAGGGTTAAGTGAGTTTGTGCAGTTATAGACAGATCTGTGGTAGTAACTAGGGTTAAGTGAGTTTGTGCAGTTATAGACAGATCTGTGGTAGTAACTAGGGTTAAGTGAGTTTGTGCAGTTATAGACAGATCTGTGGTAGTAACTAGGGTTAAGTGAGTTTGTGCAGTTATAGACAGATCTGTGGTAGTAACTAGGGTTAAGTGAGTTTGTGCAGTTATAGACAGATCTGTGGTAGTAACTAGGGTTAAGTGAGTTTGTGCAGTTATAGACAGATCTGTGGTAGTAACTAGGGTTAAGTGAATTTGTGCAGTTATAGACAGATCTGTGGTAGTAACTAGGGTTAAGTGAGTTTGTGCAGTTATAGACAGATCTGTGGTAGTAACTAGGGTTAAGTGAGTTTGTGCAGTTATAGACAGCTATGTGGTAGTAACTAGGGTTAAGTGAGACAGTTCGAAGCCTGTTAATTGCTGGAGGCTCTTTATAAACTGAATAGAATCATCTAATAGAAGCCAGAATAAAGTTTATAGGACGGCTCTGGTACAGAAAGGGTTAACCAGGGACAAGGCTAGATATTTGTCAAGCTGTTTGTTTAAAGGTGGTATCACACGAGAGCTTTTATAGTCAACATTCGATAATCAACATTTTACTAGAAATATTTCTGGAATATTTTACACCGGTATTGGAAACTAGACTAATGATAGATTAACTTAGGTGACAGCAATAATTATATATGTTAACCTCTTAAGCTGTCAGGCCAATGTTGAGGGAAAAAGCGCTCGTGTGATACCGGCTTTAATGTTTGGACTTTACACTGTTGCTTAATTAGATGACATTGCTAGGCATTATAATGTCCACACATTAACCATTAAGGGGAGGCTGGCCGTTTGTTTGATCTATTAATTCATTTATTCATATTTTTCTTTAGTTTCCTCCCTACACCTCCATCAAGCTTAGAAAAACACCCCCTAGACCCCCTTTCAAGATAAATCTGTACATTTTTTCGGTAGAAAAATTTCCCGGCCGAAGGCCGGTTCCTCTTAAAATTGCAGGCTCGCTTTCGCTCGCCAGGAAATAATCGACACCTAAATGGCACGAAAGGTCTTAAAATTGACAACGAAATGTGGAGAAAGGTGTTAAAATCGCCAAACTAATGGGCCGAACGACTTATAATCTCAAAACTAGTGGGGCTAAACATTAGGGAGAAGGGGGTCCAGAAAAACGGTCTGCCTCCCCTTAAATATTATTCATCTGACTAATTTAATTATCTAGGAGTGTAGGTTCTTTCTTTTCTTTCACTTTATCTCCTTTTCAATGTTCTTTTGACCCTAAGGACATCAAAATTGACCACTTGCGAGTTTCAGGCTATAAGGAAGTTGCAGCCGTGAACATCAATATTGACCAGAAATGCAATAATAATGTATATACGTTTCTGATGGATAAATGGTATGTTGAATTGGGTTTTATTAATTTATAATTGTACTATATGACCGTATTTTAGCTGTACATTCTGTTAAATATCATTGTCTACAGCTCCAACTTCCTTATAGAATGAAACTCGCAAGTCGGCAATTACATTTTTGATGTGAAAAGACCGTTATCATATTTGTATTCAAATTACCTTTCCATTAAGGAGGGGTTGGCCCGTTTTCATGACCACTTTCTCCCTCATGTTTAGCCCCATTACTTTTCAGATGTTAAGATGTTTGCCCCATTAGTTAGTCAATTTTAAGACCTTTCTCCCAATTTCTTCGTCAATATTTAGACCTTTCGTGCTATTCAGGTGTCGATTTTTCCCTGGCGAACGATAGTGAGCCTATAATGTTGGAAGAACAGGCCTTCGGCTGGGAAATTTTTCTACCGAAAAATGTACAAATTATTCTAAAAGGGATGTTTTTAAAAAGTTGATGTAGGTCTAGGGAGGAAACTGGAACAATAATGAATACATGCAAAAATCGCCCAAAATGTAAACCATCCCCCCTTAAACAATAGTTTAATTTGCTGATTAAATACGGGCATTGTTCGCTGACTTTTGAATTGCTTGATATATTACAATTATTTGGTTTCTTTTGTATTGCTTCTCGGCTAATTACCATTCCATGAGTACTCGTGCTTACCTAACCTATATGAAATACTTGACAATTATCGTCATTGAAAATAATTTCCCAGATAATAGCCCAGTTTGGTCATTTTTCTAAATATGTGTTGATTGGTTGAGCGGGCAAGGGTGATATTACTATGTGTATAATTTTGTATTTTATATTTTGTTGTGGTCAATAAACTATCTATCTATCTATCTATCTATCTGTGCAATGTGTGTATTGTCTGCAAATGCGTATACAATACACAGCAAGTAAACATCACAATCAATTATATAGATTAAGATTAGAACTGGTCCGACGATTGATCTGAGACAGCCAATCTGATGAGAAAAACTGTGGCAACCTGTTAATGCCGGACATTAAACACTATCTGGTGCAAAGTCTTGGGGGCTATTATGGTATTTTGTTTAATTATTATTGAGTTTTAAATTGTTTAGCCATTTTTGAACAATGTGTTTTTAGTTTACCACCCAAGACTTAGAAACACGCCTCTCCAGACCCCCTTCAAACTAAAAAACGCACCCCTGACCCCCTTCAAGCTAAATATGTAAATTTTTCGGTAGATAAATATCCCGGTCAAAGGCCGGTTTCTCCAAAATTGCAGGCTCGCTATCGCTCGCCCAGGAAAAATCGACACCTTATTGGATTGAAGCACCTTATAATCGCCAAACTAATGAGGTAAAACGTCTTAAATTCTCCAAGATAATGGAGTAAAACAGGGAGGATCGAAATTGGCCCGCCCTGCACCTAAAACGGTTAAAACATTTATGGCTCTCATCATCGTACTATCCTACTATCGCCTTTAAATTCTAGTTATCTGTCAATATCAAATATAAATATACAGAAGTATGTTTTTTTGTATATTTATATTTTGATATTGACAGATAATTTGAATTTAAAGGTATAGTAGGGTTGGGAGGTGGGTGATAACTACCGTGTTTGATGGAGGAGCAATAATGGTTTGGTGGTTCTCACAGGTAAGCCACGGTAGCCTTGTTCGTTTCTGTGTCATTAATGTGTGATTTTAACCTCATGACACAGGGACAAGTGGCTTAATTATACACTTTTGGTAATGCACTATATTGACGAAAATTAGGGCACGGTCTGAAAAAAGCTGTGTCAAAATATCATACTGATCCAACTGTTTGTTAAGAAGTTATTCCCGAAAAACGATGTAACACGGCCTCTGAAACCCATAGTAGGATACTATACCCTGTTCCAAATAGGTGGGCCAGAAATCGTGAACCCTAAACTCTTTAACTTGAAAAGGGCTGGAGAAAATGGGCTGTAAATCTCCACACCTTTTCCCTGTCGGTCACTTAAGTATCTTTACCCCACGTCCTGCTGAGTCACCACTATTACCACTACTACCGCCACCGCCCACCGGCACCAACGCTCTCACTGACTAGGGTGTGCTGCTACCCACAGTGTTACCAAGTCGGACACAAAACACCGCTACATTACTCCACAAAAACTGCTAGATTACCCCTAGATCTTGGGTGTGCAGAATGTTCAATTGTTGTTTGAGACGACGGTTAAATCTGCTCATATGTTCAGACTAAGGTGTATATAGATCTTGGTTCACACCAACCCCGGAACCAGACATATTATGACGCAAATAATGGTTCAATCGATTACGAAAGAAAAAAATTACATGGAGTAATTACCCGTTGCATTACCTTAAATTTTGGTTCAGCCTTTCAAACTGGCTCACCAGATTATGTGTCTGTTTTCATTAGTTTATTCAAGTACATTGGGGTTTGTAATTGATATTAATGTTAAAGAACAGAGTGTTACTTATAATCTGGTGTGGCAGTGTGAAAGGCAAGCTTGTAATGTTAATTAAGTTATTCCAAGTTTTTTTTGTTTTTTTATGTAAGTGATCAAACAAATTTGCGTCGGAATATGTCTGGTTCCGGGGTTGGTGTGAACCTGGTTCAGAATACAGGAAAACATTCATGTTGTTAGATTTCAATAATCGCCATAAGATCGAAATAAGTATCTCAAAGTCAAGCTAAATATTATACCAAGGAGTCAGCTAGATATAGTAAACTAATTGAAGAATATCGCGATACAAATACAAATGGAGGCAACTCTACAATAGCATTTAAGGGGAGGTAGACCGTTTTTCTGGACACCCTTCTCCCTAATGTTTAGCCCCACTAGTTTTGAGATATTAAGACGTTCGGCCCATTAGTTTGGCGATTTTAACACCTTTCGCCCCATTTCGTTGTCAATTTTAAAACCTTTTGTGCCATTTAGGTGTCGTTTATTTCCTGGCGAGCGATACCGAGCCTGTAATTTTAAGAGGAACCGGCCTTCGGCCGGGATTTTTTTTACCGAAAAATGTACACATTTATCCTAGTCTAGGGGGTGATTTTCTAAGCTTGATGGAGGTTTAGGGAGGAAACTAAAAAAAATATATGAATAAATGAATTAATAGACCAAACAAACGGTCAGTCTCCCCTTAATTAAGCGTTGTCTTGGTTGAAAGGGGGAGAAGCTGTTACAAAAGAGTGGGTGTGTAGTATCTACATATACTTTGGCTACATTGGCCGCACTGACCAGCACACCACCACACTTGCTAACGAGGAGACTATAGGCGAATTCGTACAATGTATTTTTTCGGCAATCTTTCTTCGGGATCTTTATATTGGCAATAGTCTTAATTTTCTTTGTTCTGGTAACGGTGACAAGACATAAGGTAAGTACTTTAATTAATGCAATGTCATCAAAAGGTTTAGTTAGTAAGCTACAAAACCTTAGGTGCCGAAACAGGTTGACGTCGAAAGCGCTAGTACTCATTGGCCTTGGTGTATGTACGGTCGCGCTAATAAGTCATGTTGAAGCTGTCATTACGTTTGGCTTGCTCTGTGTTGTATTAATGTCTGTCAGCTGTTGAATAGGATGGGTAAGTGTAGGAACATGTTTGTATATTTCACTCGATAAGAAGAAATGAAGCTTAGATATTGCTGATACCAATTATTGATCAAAACATACCTGGTGCCGATAGACATCACTTATTAGCGCGACTGTACAGCTGGCTCCATAAGTTCTGTTCTTATGTATCAAAGTAAAATAGTATGGATGCATTGAGAGTGTGTTTTCTTTTAATCTTCAGTTGCCTAATCAGTGGAGTGAAGGGGAGGCAGACCTTTTGTTTGGTCTATAATTCATTTATTCATATATTTGTTTAATTTTCACCCGAGACCTCCATGAAGCTTAGAGAAACACACCCTAGACCCCATTGCAACCGGCCGAAGGCCGGTTTCTCTTAAAATTGAAGGCTCGCTATCGCTCGCCAGGGAAAAATCGACACGCAAATGGTACGAAAGGTCTTAAAATTGACAACGAAATAGGGCGAAAGGTGTTAAAATCGCCAAACTAATGGGCTGAACGTCTTATAATCTCAAAACTAGTGGGCTAAACATTAGGGCGTAGGGGGTCCATCAAAAGGGTCTGCCTCCCCTTAGTAACCACTGCATAAGAAACTACACTCGTAACTCAATCATGGGCATTATATCTCGATGCATTAGATCACGGAGAAGGAGAGCACTTCTGTGGCCAACTGTAGCCTACACATATGAGACACTCGGGAGATGCCCCGGGAGATGCCAAGATACAACCTGGGTATTATATATATTTATGGAACTGTGTGTTTCTTCTGATTATTAGTGTTTACAAATGTAGGGGCCAGACGAAAGAGATATATAAATATGTGAGGCTGTCAGAATAGTAAAAGCTAATTTCTTCCTGGATTAGGAATATAATATATAATTGGTAGTTGGTTGGAGGTATGTGGTAACCGACGACTCACTCTCACTCTCGATTTCTCTACAACGCTTATCTCTCTCTTTCTCTCTCTCTCAAGGCGGTTGCACAAAAGCGGTATTACCATAATTTTTTAAGGGTGATTGTAGTTTAGCAGCTTCAAAATATATATGTTTAGTATAAATTAGAATACCTAACATAACCTACCTTCGATCTAGTTTCCGACTCCCATTCGAAAGAGCCTCCAAATAGCGCGAAAAAAAACTTGCTCATCGAACATTGCCGAAAATGCTTTTGTGTGACACCACCTTCATGATAATATGATTGTTATTTGTATCTGTCATAATTGTTAACCCCTTCTGTACCGGCGACGTCTTTTTAATTTGATTTCCGCTACATACTGTATATACGATTTTATGAAGCTTAATTTTAAGAAGGATATATGGTAGCTAAAATGATTAATTGAGATAGTTTGTAGCCTGTTAGTGGGTAGACGTCCTTCCTAAGCTGAACAAAATCGTCTACTAATTGCCAGAATATCATGACAAGTACATCACCGGTACAGAAGGGGTTAAGTATTCTTACTAATGGAAATATACTTTTTATATTATTTAAATGCAGTTGTATTCTTGCTACTTGTACTCATATTCATCTATGACGAGATATTGTAATACTTACATACATGGTACTAAGATATACAGTACATTCTATACCTTGCATGGTGCTGTACAATCACGCTAATAAGTGATGTCTGGGCACCAAACATGTTTTTGATCATTCATTGGTATCAGAAATATCTAAGCTTCATTTCTTCATATCGAGTGCAATATATAAACATGTTCCTACATTTATCTACCATAGATATTAATACACCACAAAGCAAGTCAGACGTAATGACAGCTAGGGCACAGGCCGGCAAACGAGAGAACATGCAAATCAAGTTATAAAACTCTGTCCCTTCATTGTAATCACTATTGTCATATACACAATTTGACACGTTGCTTTTCAGTCCCTATTATATTTTTGGACGTGAATTATACAGCTTAGGAAGAACCTCAGGCAATAATATGGCTTCAAACTATCTCAACCAACCCTTTTAACTACCACAGATCCTTCCTAAGCTGCACAACATCGTCTAAACATAGCTAGAATAAAAAATAACATCCGTCGCTGGTACTGAAAGGGTTAATGTTCTTACATTACTTCTCATGGTCATTTCAGTCCAAAAGCATTGTATTTTTCCTATTGTACCTGCCTAATAAATTATCATATTTTAAATAATAAATAGAAGTTATATCTACCGATTGCCTAATAATATATAGAAGTAATATCTACCGATTGCCTAATAGAAGTAATATCTACCGATTGCCTAATAGAAGTAATATCTACCGATTGCCTTATGGCGAAATCTAATGGCTTAACTAAATCAGTGTTAAGCATTGTTAAGCCGCTGTCACACGAGCACTTTTTCCATCAATTTTCCATGAGCAAGTTTTTACTCGTATTATTTCGAGACATTTTCACACGAGTATCAGCAACTAGACTGAAGGTAGATTACGTTAGGAAGCTTAATTCTGATACAGTGTATTTTTTTAAGCTTCCAGACCATAATTGCCCATAACAATTGCTCGAAAATACGCTTGTTTTTTTTTGTTTTTTTTTCTATGTGATTGAGGGAGGCAAAAGGCATAACTGCCTATAGCGAGTGCCTCCCCCATAGTTGAAAGAGTGACAGGGCCAAAATCAAGGGACGTTCGAGCCAAAATGCCTGGACACACAGAGTTTGAAGCAATTTAAGTCATAGGAAGCGGGAAAGACTGATTCTGGGAGAGAGTTCCAGAGCTCAGCTGTTGAGTAGAAGAAAGTTTGAGAGTAACGTTTCACTCTTGGGTTGGAGAGTTGCACAGAATAGGGGTGGGATTGAGTTGCAAGACGGGTACCACGTGCCCTACGTAAAGGAGGTGGTATGCACTGGGATAGCTCTGAGGAACACTGATTGTTATAGTAGCGATAGAATAGCGAGAGAGATGCAACATTGCGGCGGAGAGAGAGAGAGATTGCAGAGAGTTGGTGAGTGGACGGGAGTTAATGATACGAAAGGCCTTCCTTTCAACCTTGTCTAGGAGAGTGGTGTGAGAGGAACCTCCCCACACATGTGAACAATACTCAATACAAGGGTGCACTATGCCCCTGTACAGAGCAAGAAGCTGTGCAGGGGAAAAGAATCCCCTAAGGCGGTTGAGCACACCCAGCTT
Organism: Paralithodes platypus; assembly: GCA_032716605.1. Lineage (NCBI taxonomy): Eukaryota > Metazoa > Arthropoda > Malacostraca > Decapoda > Lithodidae > Paralithodes > Paralithodes platypus. The sequence goes on along the minus strand of CM064502.1, from coordinate 33,746,848 downwards.
CTGGGAGGCTGCCTTAGCAAGACTGGTAATATGGTCCTTCCAAATGAGAGCAGAAGAAAAAGAGACACCAAGAATATTGAGAGAAGATGAAGGGTTGATTTTTGTATTGTTGAAGAATAAGGGATAGTCCGCTGGGAGATCCTGACGGGTAGATAGATGGAGAAATTGGGTTTTGGGAGCATTAAAGTTAACAAGGTTTTCTCTGCCCCAATTGGAAATAGTATTTAGATCAGAATTTAAGAGTTCTATGGCTTCATTACGTTTGTCGTTGAGGGATTGCTGGCTGGGGCGTTCTGAAAAAGTAATGGAGTAGTGTAAGGTTGAGTCGTCTGCGTATGAATGGATGGGAATTAAGGTACAGTTAAGGAGATCATTTATAAAAATTAGAAAAAGAATAGGAGATAGGACGGAACCCTGAGGAACACCGGAGTTTATAGGGTGAGGAAGTGAACAATGACACTGGCTTTACGCTAGACACAAGAATGTGTGTGGATTGTTCTAACGGGAGAAATCAGGAGCTTCTTAGACCCCCATCAAGCTTTAAAAAGACCCCTCTTTGATATATATTTGTACATTGGCTCTCCTGTGCTGTTCCCAGTTGGTCTGCCTTTGCTGGGCTGTTTCCACCTGTCATGCTATGTTGGTGAGCTTCTTCCTTGCCCACTGATTTCATCTTCTTTTCCATAGAGATTGGCTAACTATCACTATCAGAGGATTCAATACCTGTGATCTAGTTATTCTGTTTTTATCTTCCATATTTCAGTTCCTATATCCATTGTCGCCACCGGTCATTATCATGGGGTCATCCGGGTCACTCTCACTGTCTCCATATTCACGTCTAGTTCTACCGTTACCATGGTTACTTCCTTTTGGTAGAAGTGTATCCATCGTCGTCTCCGGTCATCATCATAGGACCGTCCGGATCGCTCTCAATGTCTCCATATTCACATCTAGTACTCCTGTTGCCATGGTTGCATGCTTTTGGTTGCTTTCACACTGTCTGTATATTTCCAGGTGACAGTAAATTGAATCCCTTTGCTGCTGATTTATCGATAGTTAATGGAAAAATAGAAAACTGCTCTATCTCCGTGTCATAATCGTGCCAAGTTATATATTTAACAACATAATTCGCTGTACAATCTACGTAATAGCCGAGTAATAAAGAGATGGACATGCCAATTTACCGTCAGCTGGAAAGAAAGAGACTATAGGTGTGAAGCAACATGTAGATTAGAAGAGTAATATTTTGTGCTTGTCCTGTGATATATTTGTGTGGCAGAGCGTGGAAAAGTCCACACGGTCAAGATGTCCGAGCGCAGCGAAGGACGCTTGGACGTCACCAAAGTCCTTCAAGAACTGTATTTTCTTGAGGTGGACAATTGTTTCCCTTTTATTCCTATCAATATAAAATGGACCACAACAAATATTTTAATAAAACCTCTATCCGATAACCTTTTATTTTTGAAGTTTCTTTCTAAGCTAACCAAAACCATCTAAAGGCTGCGAGAATATAAATAACTGGAACTTTTTGTGGTGTCTAAAAGGGATAAGAACAGGTTTATTGATGATATGATCACATTTGTTTAACATTAGTATGTCTTTTTTGTGTGTTACAGTGACGCAAATTCCTTTGCTTTTACACATTATTGTTGCTATATGTTATAGTCTGGGATCCGAGACCTCAAAATTTGATTTTGAAGTGACACCTCTGCTATAAAATGTTTGACCCCTAGATCATGTCTGTGGGGGTGTTAGCCACCAGAAAAGTGACTTTAGCAAGGTAGTTTGGATTGCGCGAATTCTGTAGGGACGTTTTTTAACATGGGGCGTCAACTGTAAAACCCAAGAAATTTAGGGGTAGGGGAAATTCAATTGACCATATATCCCATAATACAGGGGTGAGTGCAACAAATTACCACTCATTCTTTTTGTTATAAAGTTGGCTTTTATATGAAGCATGATTCAACGTGATTGGACCATCCATGAGGTCAGCAGGGGTCAAAAGGTCACGGAAAGTGGATTAAGCTGAAAATTTAGCTCCTTTATTAAATAATTCACATTTTTCCTACTTCAAGCTCAATATATCCAAACTTTTACACCCAAAATATGTTGTTTGTACCCCTCTGATGTTTTTGGGAAAGGAATGCCCCGACTGAACTTAACTTACTGGCATGTATGTCACTTTAGATTTGCATAAATTAAAAAAAAATCACCAAAATCGGGCATTCACACTACCTATTTGCACGGTACTCTTAAACATGTTTTAAAACGACAAGTCATACCACATACTGTCTGGAAAAGTGTCATTAGCTCTATTTACTCATCATCATCACTGTCATCAGTCAGAAGCCGTCCACATTTTTCTCTGTCGCCATTGCAAGCACATGCAATGATGGATGGTACTCCAGCTTTCGCACAAGGGCAATTCCTCAGGCAGGTCGGTTTCTCCTTGCATTTGCAGTACTTCAACTTCGCAGCAGAAGGCTTTGATGGCTTGCTCTTTATGACAGGAATTAACCTGTCACCATCCACACTCCTGCCATACTCTTCAGGTGGAAGAAGCACTGGATTGCTGAGTGAAGCTTGCTTGTATTAGCTGATCTGACAAAGGCTCCTGAGAACGTGGAAGTGAAAAGCATCTTTTGTTGGAGGAAGGGAGCGCAGATCTAGTTTGCTAGATGCAAACAAGTGGGCGCGGAGCTTATCCAGGGATGAATACCCTGGCTTGCCGTAGAGATCACAAAAGAAGCTTCGTGCTTCAGTTATCACCTGATCATGTGCAGAAGGTCCGGATTGATGTCGAATGAAATTGGACAACGCTGGCTGTTTGTCAAAATGCTGGAGTGCGACTTTCACTGTTCTCTTCTTACCCCGTTTGAAAGGATAGCTCACCGAATCACAACCTGACAGAATGTATGAGATGAGAAGTGTGTCTGTGAGTGCCAACACGTCCTTTCCAACTGATTTAACCAACTCATTCACCAAGTCATGGATTGGGAGGAACAGATCATCCTTTTCCACCCATAACTCAACAACGTTTGGCAACCGAGGGAAATGATTCATTGACAAGACGATGATATCTGTATCTGTAGCCTGAATGACAACTATGCTGTTGTCATCACAGCTAGCAATGTGAGCAAAGATTCTGGTGTCCGCCTCCTCGTGGTTAGGGCAGTACAGCTCATCAACATTGGTATGTTCCGTCTGCGTCACACGAGTTGCCTGGGCGTTGACCCCAAGGACCAGGCAGAAGCCATCAGGCCAGGATGACTCCTGGGACCAACGTGAAGCAAGATTGGTCTTGTTACAAGGGTTTGACAGGAATGTCTTCCAATCAGGGATTTTCATGCTGTCCGCTGGGACATACTCTGGCAAGTTGGTATTTGACTCCCGTCTCTGGCGTTCATCCCCTTTTAGACTCTTTAACCCAAAATCATATTGATCGCCCACGAAATGAACTTCAGTGCAATGTCTGGGTTTCATGTTCAAGAGTTTGTTCCTGTACCTTTCCTGAAGTTGGCCAAATGTACTCGAACCAAGTATGTTGAACCGCTGGATGAATGCCATTGCATCGACTACATAAACTGCATCAGATGCAGAAGGAGGCAACTCTTTTAACGGTTCCCATGAGTCGGCAACCTCTGCCTGTAGAGTGGATAGATAGTTGGATTTGCAACCTTTCCGCATGGAAAATCCATTCTTCTCTGGCTCAAACAACGAGGGAGGGTACTCAACCCATTCGTAACTAAATGCCTCAGTCCGTGCCTTATCACTCAGGTCCTGTGCGAAACAAAGTGCCCTTGTCACTGCACTCTCCTCTCTGATGACTTCTTTCACAGTGTCCATCTTTTTCTTACTTTGCTTCCGATGCGTGGCGAACGTTTCTATCTTCGGTTGGACAATCTTGTCTGCATTCGTCGTCGTGGCAGCATCCATTGCCTCCAAGCCTAGACGTTTGGCATCTACCAGGGTAGTTGCTGCAAGAATCTGACCTGTGGATATGTTTATTAGTTTATCTGTCGCAAGTGAAGGATCGAATGGATTTTGCATCATCTCTTCCACGGTCCGTTTGATCTGCAACACGGCTTCCATGTCGTCTTTCCTCAGCTTCTCGTGGTGGTCAGATTGCGGCGAACCCATGTGTGCCATCTGTTTTACACTTTCAGAGACAGAGGTCGTGAACGGCAGAGCCTTGAATGTACTTTTCTCGTGCAAATTCAGACTGTGTTATACCCTTAAAGAGGCTTGTTTGGTTAGCCTTCCCTATTGTAGGTCTGTTCAAGGGCAAGGTCTGTCCACACACCATTGATGTCTCCTGCAGTCTGGTGAACTGTGAATTTGCCAGCTGCAAACTCCTCGTGCACTTCTGGTGCTGTTTCTGGAAGCTTTTGCATCTCGCTGAGGTAGATCGGAAGGCAGGACATGTACTTACTATGGCCAGAAGCAATAGTATAGGGTAGCATATTCTGTACCTCTTGTAAGTGCTGTTGCCACAGCCCAGCTCTCTCAGCATGGATGTAACGCCCTAGGATAAGCACCATGTCTATGTACATGCTCCAAAGATGGGCTGTCACTCCTAAACCCTTCTCAAAATCTCCCCAGAGCGACTCCAGTGACTCTAGGCATTTCATGACTTCCTCCATGAGTGCAGAAAATTCGTCGTTCTCTTACCTGTCAAAGGCATTTCTAAGACTTTCAAGCAGAGACGAAAGCAAAGAAAGTGTCTCCTCATTCTTCTCGAACAACAGCCATTTCTCAAATGCCTCCCACTTCAGCATGAAGAATGCCTCACTCAACCATGAATGATAACGGACCATCTTGTTACGACTGAGGTTTTAATATATCAGGGCTCTTATTCATTGGACTAGTAATGGCATAAATGCTACAACGGAAAGCACTAGATCCAACCTCTGATGTATATTCCCAGTGAACAAAGAACACAAATACTCTACAGAGTTCTATATGCAATAATAGGTTATTAAACTCTCAATAAATGTGCGTCTACTCTAGGCTTAATGTTATGTGAAAACAGCCTATTACTACCTATAACCGAAGGTGCTTGGTTATGGTATGTAAAGTAAGGTGGTAAGAGAAGTTACAGCTTACGTTACTTTAATCAATAAATGTCAGGCACTCCTGCATGAAAGAAAGTGCACTAAAGTCCTTCAACACCAACAAGGAACCTTCTTTAAATGTTAGATGCTATAAAGATGCTCGTATCGGAAATGGAACCCAAAAAGGCAGGCAGCGGAACAATGCTCGTGCAGGCTATGCACACAAAAAGGCAGAATATATATTGCCGTCGGAGCCAAGAATATCCTAAACACTACAACAATAATAATGATCGCCACAACAATGCAGTATTCCTCTCAACAAAAAGAGCCTAAGTCGTTTGTGTCTCAATACATCAAATTAGGCTGCGAAATGCTTGTGTAATCATAAATGGGTATGCATAATAGGAGTACTTGGTTTAATATACTTAATGTCTACTATGATTGATAAAGTCTAGCTAGAGTCAATGATACGAGATACTGGTGCGCATGGCATGCCGCATAGCCTAGTGTAAATCTCAAGTCTGTGCGTCAAATATTACGTTATAGTGAAGGGTAGCTCTCTTGAGAAACCTTAATACCGAAGTATCAAGCGTTCTCCTGGCGTACCTCAAAGAAAAACAACCGAGCTTAGAACAGTGCAGAATGGTATTGGCAAAAAGCCCTCATTCGTGCATGCTCTACTCTCAATGGCACACAGACTAGAATTTACTCAATCAACTCCAGTTCTCAGGGATGTCGTGCAGCTTTTAACTAAAGCCAGCACTCATAGGAAACAATACCTTATAATATCAGACCCCTAGTCAAGCATTATCTAATCCAGCAGAACACTAATAATTATAGGAAGCGGCAATATAAAAGCCAACCAATGCTTCGTGATCAACTTATCTTAACAACTAAACATACATAGGTTATATCAGACCTTAACGCACAATACAACTGGCCAGCATGAAGCTGATTTTGCAGAGTTAACCAGAGGGGATATAGTATTAATAAAAGATGGTGAAAGAAATGGAAAAAGAGAGAGGTAGGCAGAGGAAAAGATTCTCAGGTGCAGAGCGGGGACAGGTATCAAGGGATAAGAGGGATGCATTCTAGAAACCAGATCTGAGGGAGAGAATGGCGAGGGAACTGTATATATACTCGCACTAGCTCGAGCCGCGTTGGAAAAAAGCGGTAACAAGTCCTCTAACCACTACCAAAGTAGCTAGCAAAACATTACGTCACCAAGCATGGTAAAGAACTCCCTCAACCAATCCCCATGAGGCCAGCCAGCTATGACGTCATCGAGTATAGCAAAACGCTACGCGCCCCCTCTCACTCTGTTCTACTCTCTCTCTCTCTCTGATCCTATCATTACTAGTTAAGGATAAAACATATACTTTACAATTAAATATATAAAGCCTTGACATGGGTGAAAACAAAGAGCCTTTCTGGACTGCCCAATACACGAGCTTTCATATGAAATAAAGCCCAACAATACACAAACTGTAGCCACATCCACTGTCCTGGCGATCCTAGTGAGTCACTGTAGGACAAGCCATGCGGTTCTAACGGAGTGGTTAACGTCACACCCCCCCCCCCCCCCCCCAAGATTTTTCTCAGAGGCCCAAGGCTCACAAAAATCTGATTATTAGAACCCATGCTATATCTCTACTTCCCATCACCCAGTGGCAGTAAAATATCTGGCACAGTTCCTCAACAAAACATTTTACAAAATTATAACCCTCCCCAACACAATAGGTTAAATTATATGTAGTTATGCTCCTCAAGGGCGAGCTTCTCTAGCCCAGCATTCTGAGAGGAGTGCAACTCAGGATTACTGCTATAACATACTGACAAAATTCAACTATCAAAAAAGAGTTTTTATTTGATTTTTATGTTTTTAATTTGTTTATTTCGGCTGCACTATGGGGGCAAGCCTAGTTTGTTCTTCTATACCAAACGCTCAACTCCTGCTTTACGACCTAATACGCTGGGCTACAACCGCGAGCCAACAAGCACCAAGCGCAAAATACTATTCAAACTAAAGCAGGAGGCTACCCTGGATCATATACCCTTGAACGACCATCTGCAACCACGTTGTCACAACCGGCAATATGGCGTATGTCCAGGTTATATACCAGTAACCTTAGTGACCACCTGGTCAGCCTCATATTCCGATTGTGAAACTGGCCCAAGAACTTGAGAGGGTGATGATCTGTGTGGACTACAACGACCGGACCATAGGCTGGAACATAGACCTCGAAATGCCCCAGCGCAAGCACAACCGCCAGCAGCTCCGCCTCGACAACAGAGCAGCTCCCCTGGGCCGAATTGTACTTCTCCGAGCAGAAACTAACAGGATGCTCCAGCCCATCATCGTCCTTTTCCACAATGATGGCACCAGCCCCCACACTACTAGCATCCGTTGCTAGTTGGAAAGGTAGGCTAAAGTCAGGGGCCCTGAGGATCGGGTGAGTGCACAACAGGTGTTTTACTTCTCTAAACGCCTTCTCACACTCAGGCGCCCATTTGAACTTCTTATCCTTCCAGTTATCCTCCACCTGAGCTTGACTATCCCGTTCTCCTTCTCCACCTTGACTGCTAAACGTCATCACAGGCACAGTGAGAGGCTCAAGGGGGTGCCTCCCATACTCCTTCATGAGATTAACGTGACATAACTGATTGCGCTTCCGTCTATCTGGAGTGGCTACCAAGTAATCCAGGTCTGATAGCTCCTCAACCACCCGATAAGGACCAGCGTACTTCGCGGATAAGGGGAGACCTACATGGCGCAGTAGAATCAACACCTCCTGACCCACGTGAAACTCCCTGAGTTCAACCTTGAGGTCGTACCTGTCCTTCCTGAGGGCCTGAGAGCTAGTCATATTATGGCCAGCCAACTCCAGACTGCGCAACATCCGTTCTCGACTGTCGAGGACACACTTGAGCATAGAACAAGGTTTTTCTGCGCCCTCCCATACTTCTTCAACCATATGGAGAGGCCCTCTGACACGGTGTCCAAAGACGAGCTCATTAGGGCTGAATCCCAAACCTTCCCCAGGTACCTCCCACACAGCAAACAAAACACCTGGCAGGCCAAGATCCCAACCCCTCCCACTCTCAAAGCAACAACAACGAAGCACAGATTCCAAGGCTGAGTGCCACCGCTCTAACACACCCTGGCTCTCCGGATGATACGCAGATGACACAACCCCAACAATCCCATGCTGCGGCATTGCTTGAACAAAGAGGCTAGAAGTGAAGTTGGGTACCTGGACTGACTGAATTACCTGCGGGTAACCATACCGGGAAAAATACACTAGCAAGCTTTGGACCACCGTCTTTGGTGACCCATTTCTCATAGGGTACGCATCAGGGTACCTTGTTGCTACCTCCATGATGGTCAGGGGATACTTGGAAAAATCTCCCGACTGTTCATCACTGTCCTCCTTCAACTCGACAGCACCTGTACCACATTCAAGAACCTCCAGGTCTTCTAAGTGCAATTTACGAATGTCCGAAGGAGCAAGCTTATCTAAGTGTTTGCGAAACAACTCATGCCCCCCTCCTACACTGAATTTAGCCTCCCGTTGCTCTCTCTCTCTGTGTATCGTTGCTGTCTCTTCGTCTTTTTAAGCCCATCCTCTGCCTTCTTACTAACAGTTAACCTGACAAGCGCGATATAGACCTAGGTGCTAGGGTAGTTATTTGTGCATTTCTAGCCCTGGATTCTGACAGAATTCGTTATATTTACAATATAAAGCATTATTTGCTTTCGGTATGCTTTTATTTTACATATATGATGTATATATGAACCTTCAAGAGTGCTAAAATAAGTGGGAAAAGCATTTGGGTGGTGAAAAACGAAGATATTGGCCACCCGGTCATAATCTCAGGCGAGAGAGAGCCACAGGCAGCCCTCCCCTCTGGCTGTCTGGGAGTCAACTGAGACGAGCGGTGTGTGCCGGTGTCTGGGTGTTGCATAACGATCTTTTATGCAACCCACTTGTGCTACAATATCGCGGGAGAGAAAAATAACCGATAAATGATGATAATAAGAGGATAAATAGGTGATAATTGAGGAGGGGGGGAGGGGGGAATAAGGTGGGGAAGGATGGGAGGGGGAGGGGTGAGAAACACATGGATGAGTACTAGAGGGGAATTATCTCACCTAGAGACAAAATCCTTTGTTTTGATAGGCCCTTTTTTTTTTGGAAGGCTTTTTTTATGGTCTTGCTTCCGTGAGGCCAATCGCGTTCCCTATAGGAAGCCTTCCGTGAGGCCTATCGCGCTTGCCGGGTTAATGGGTCTTCTCCAGACTCGAAAATCGGTCCTAATAATGAGTCCCCGAGAATGTCCGTTGATACTAAACTCTCAACCGCATCAACTTCCAACACCTTCTCGGTACGTTTCCTCCGCTTGTCTAAAGACTGTTGACCAGAATGTGACTCCCTGGATGCAAGAGATCTGGTGACAACACACGCCATAGGTTGCACCGGACACTTCTCAACCCCCTCCTGCTCCTCCCTACTCACGTCGGCCGGCTTCTCGACAACGACTAAGGGTGGAGCCTCAGAAGCAGGCCCCGCAAAGTCTTTGCCAAGAAGGAGGTCGATGCCCCCAACAGGTAACTTCTCCACAATTCCTACATCCAGGTTACGAGTCACACCATCAACTTCCATCTTCATTCTTACAAGCGGGTATGACCTTGTTGCATTAACTCCCTGAACCACAACCACCCGCACCGTATTCACAGGTTTACCAGTGAAATTCCTCAACAATGTTTGCGATGCCCCAGTGTCACGCAAAATTCTCACCTCATGTCTTCTACACTCCACACAACCGAGTCCCCTGTGGTCACTAAAGGCATCACGGACAGGGAATAAGCCTTCCGGATCCTTCTGCACTGGCAGTGTATTTACCTCGGAAGAATTGCCTCTAACAAACTCCAATGTCCTCTTGAACACTCCAATGCCGTGAGCAAAAGACACGGCTGCCGGAGGAGGTCGACTAGGGCACTCATTTGCCTTATGACCCTCCTGGTGGCACTTAAAACACATAAATTTCGGTTTCGGCTTTTACTGTGATGTAAAAAATCCCTGACTCTTCTCATACGGCGTGGTGTTAGGTTTGGATTCAGTTTTAGTTTCATTGCTCTTTTGTTTAAATGTGTCATTGCTACGGGGAGGGGGAGGATAAAGGTCCCTAGCACTTGCATCGTACTTCTGTGAGGACCCGCAACCCCGAATCAACGACAGCCGTCGATCAGCCATTTCTGCTGCTTCGACTAGAGTTCTTGGGTTTTTCTCCTTTAAGTTCAAAGTTAGATCACCGCCCGTGCTCTTAAAGAACTGCTCGAACATCATTAACTGCTTAACTGCATCAAATGTTGTTACCTTCTCAGATCGGAGCCAGTTCCCCATAGCATCGGACAAGTCCCGGGCGTGTTCCAAAAAGGTGCTATCTCTTCCCTTGGTTACACCCCGGAACTTCAAACGGTACGTTTCTGGTTGCAGTTCGTAAGCCCTCAGGACAGCCTCCTTGAGATCCTCATACACAATACATGACTCCAAAGGTAACGCATCGTAGGCGTTAAGACCCTTGCCTATTAATCTAGAGGATACAAGTGCTGCCCATAATTTTATTCTCTGGCCACTGGTGTTCCTGGCACTTCTTCTCAAAGCGTGCGAAAAATTCTGTTACACCACTCTCATCAAACACCGGAACCAGTTTCAATAAGTGCGAGAGAGATTGATTATGAGCACGGTTACCAGCCCCAAGTCGCTGTCCTGTTGTCTCTACTCGTGACTTCTCTACGTCCCTGTCGGCACAGTACTTAGTCGACTCAGCTTGGATTTTTGCTAGCTCTATTTGCTGCTGAAGCTCACCTGCCCTTTGTTGCTGGTGACTTTTTCTCTCTTCTATCTTGGCTAATTCTATTTGCTGCTGAATCTTAGCTAATTCGAGCTGAAGCAATAATTCTGGAGTTAACCCTTGAGGAGGTGAAGGTGCTACAATGTTTGAAATTACCGGTGGTCCCCCCAGGGGCAACCCACCCTGCCAGTCACCACCCAACTGTGGACGCGTACTCGGGGTCGGCAAACTACTGGGATGGCTGGGAGTCGAGTGTAGGGGAAGCATGGCCGAGGGGCTCTGAGCACTCAACCCATCTCGCTCACCAGTCACCCTGTCCAGTACACACGTTATCAAGTTATCCCTGGTCATGCTGCTAGTACCCGCATTACCGATAGCTGTGGCCAGGCATTGAAGACCGTACCGATTCTCACCCTCCAACCGCTCGGCAGTAACAGGCCATTGCAAAAACATCCTAGCATCCTCCTCACAGTTCACCTGATTAACCATTTCATCATGCTGCTGTTCCTCAGTTTCGACATGACGTACTGTGTCTCCATTCTCCTCTGATCCGGTATAAGACATGATGCTCACAAAAATTTACCAGCTCAATATTCAGAAAAGAAGCACCCCAAACTCTTATACCTCAATATACACACACACATTTTCGGAAGTACTCAAGGGCTATACTATGTTGCAAAACAAAATTATTCTTGCTGATCCCCGCAAAATATTCTCCAAAACAACAAATGTTCCCTGCTAATAAATGTAGGTTCACCAAATCCTAGGTAAGGTCGCCATTTGTTACGACTGAGGTTTAAAAATATCAGGGCTCTTATTCATTGGACTAGTAATGGCATAAATGCTACAACGGAAAGCGCTAGATCCAACCTCTGATGTATATTCCCAGTGAACAAAGAACACAAATACTCTACAGAGTTCTATATGCAATAATAGGTTATTAAACTCTCAATAAATGTGCGTCTACTCTAGGCTTAATGTTATGTGAAAACAGCCTATTACTACCTATAACCGAAGGTGCTTGGCTATGGTATGCAAAGTAAGGTGGTAAGAGAAGTTACAGCTTACGTTACTTTAATCAATAAATGTCAGGCACTCCTGCATGAAAGAAAGTGCACTAAAGTCCTTCAACACCAACAAGGAATCTTCTTTAAATGTTAGATGCTATAAAGATGCTCGTATCGGAAATGGAACCCAAAAAGGCAGGCAGCGGAACAATGCTCGTGCAGGCTATGCACACAAAAAGGCAGAATATATAATGCCGTCGAAGCCAAGAATATCCAAAACACTACAACAATAATAATGATCGCCACAACAATGCAGTATTCCTCTCAACAAAAAGAGCCTAAGTCGTTTGTGTCTCAATACATCAAACTAGGCTGCGAAATGCTTGTGTAATCATAAATGGGTATGCATAATAAGAGTACTTGGTTTAATATACTTAATGTCTACTATGATTGATAAAGTCTAGCTAGAGTCAATGATACGAGATACTGGTGCGCATGGCATGCCGCATAGTCTAGTGTAAATCTCAAGTCTGTGCGTCAAATATTACGTTATAGTGAAGGGTAGCTCTCTTGAGAAACCTTAATACCGAAGTATCAAGCGTTCTCCTGGCGTACCTCAAAGAAAAACAACCGAGCTTAGAACAGTGCAGAATGGTATAGGCAAAAAGCCATCATTCGTGCATGCTCTGCTCTCAATGGCACACAGACTAGAATTTACTCAATCAACTACAGTTCTCAGGTATGTCGTGCCGCTTTTAACTAAAGCCAGCACTCATAGGAAACAATACCTTATAATATCAGACCCCTAGTCTAGCATTATCTAATCCAGCAGAACACTAATAATTATAGGAAGCGGCAATATGAAAGCCAACCAATGCTTCGTGATCAACTTATCTTAACAACTAAACATACATAGGTTATATCAGACCTTAACGCACAATACAACTGGCCAGCATGAAGCTGATTTTGCAGAGTTAACCAGAGAGGATATAGTATTAACACCTTACGAGCGGCCTAGGCGGTATATAATATGTAGCCACCAGCGGGGTGTTTTTACCCAAAATAGGTCTGTTTATGTGATCATTTTCATGCCTAAATAAGACCCAGAGCGTAAAACAAGTATCTATCCCTGAAAGGGTATAAACAGAGCTTTCCAATGACACCATAACGATCCTTTTATGATGGCTAGTTTTCTTGCAACAACCGCGCAACGCGAGTGCAAAAAGCATGTAATTCGGCACTTTCCCCATACAATTCCGTATGTAGCGAGTGAGAGAGGGAGGGAGGAGGTGGGATTCGTGTCAGTAGGTTCGCCGCGGTGGTCTGGAGCAGTCATACGCTCGCTACTCTCCTGCCACCACTTGTCTCTCTCTCTCAGCAACATTACGTGCTGAAATTGCCACACGACCTATGTCGAGCGCCGCCAGATAGTCCAGATTTATTATACTCGAGTTATGTTGCGCGCCGATAGTTATGGGTTAATAAAAGGTGGTGAAAGATATGGAAAAAGAGAGAGGTAAGCAGAGGAAAAGATTCTCAGGAACAGAGCGGGGAACAGGTATCAAGGGATAAGAGGTATGCGTTCTAGAAACCAGATCTGAGGGAGAGAATGGTGAGGGAACTATATAATACTCGCAGTAGCTCGAACCGCGTGGGAAAAAAGCGGTAACAAGTCCTCTAACCACTACCAAAGTAGCTAGCAAAACATTACGTCACCAAGCATGGTAAAGAACTCCCTCAACCAATCCCCACGAGGCCGGCCAGCTATGACGTCATCGAGTATAGCAAAACGCTACGCGCCCCCTCTCACTCTGTTCTACTCTCTCTCTCTCTCTGATCCTATCATTACTAGTTAAGGATAAAACATATACTTTACAATTAAATATATAAAGCCTTGACATGGGTGAACACAAAGAGCCTTTCTGGACTGCCCATGACACAAGCTTTCATATGAAATAAAGCACACAACAATACACAAACTGTAGCCACATCCACTGTCCTGGCGATCCTAGCGAGTCACTGTAGGACAAGCCATTCGGTTCTAACGGAGTGGTTAACGTCACAATCTTATAATAATCTTTACCTGCCATGACTTTATTGGCTGTACCTCGACCACAGATATCACTAGAAACCAGAATGTCCTCTATGCCACTCACCTTCATGACAAATCCAATAGATCCCAAGAAGTTCTGGGCAATATGGAATCCTCCAAGTCGGACAATAACATCTTTGGACTTTTCCGGTTCTTTCTTAACCAACTCCTTTACTATGTCATATATCGCCTGGTCACAAGTCACCAGCGTCTTAGCCTGACCCATCTTAATTTAAGACTCGAGGAGATGAAGTAGTCCAATGAGGTCTGGACTACATCTGCGTTGGTTGGGTTTTGTGGATGCAATGGTCCTTAACCAATCTTTGTTTTCTCTGTATGTTGCCCGGAACTGTATTCAAAGAAGCTGCTCCATGTCAGGCTACCAGTGTCCTTGTCGTTTTCACCCGTCATCAACTGGGTTGGATACATCTTCAGTAGGAACCAAACGATGTCCTTGTCAGCTAGAAAGCAGGCTTCCCCCTTGTCATTATGAGGAAGTTCAATATCACGTAATGACCTAGCCTGTCTTCTGTCCTTCAGTGTCAGTTTACTACTTACTGGAACAAATTTGTCTGGTTCACTGATAGTCAGTTTCCTGGTGTTCTTAAGGGGCACTGCCCCCGCTACCTCCCCACTTCCTTCTCCCTCAAATGTGTACTGATAAATTATATGTGTTGTAGCATCAAGAATACCACCATCTTCTGTCTCTGAATGGAAGTTTAAGTTATCCAATGCATACTGGGTAAAGTGTCCTGGTGGGATGTTTCTTGGAATGAACAACCCTTCCCTTTCTTCTCGTTCAGAAACATCATTGGCGGCTGTTGTGATGTGTCGCTGAGCAGTGGGATAACTGATGCAGTGTCCAAATTTGTTAATCATTGTCACAAGGTTTTTACTACGTGTTTCCTTCAGAATACGTAGGGCAACACCGATGTGTTTGGGAAGTGGCTGCCTGCTAAGACATCCTACAATGTCCTGTGCCAAATTCAATACGTTTCTCTTCATCATCTTTAGTAAGCTGGACTTTGCCATCATCACCGAGACACTCATCTCCCTCTGTTAATAACCACGCCAAGTGATTGTACAAGTCGACCGGTACTTGACTAGAGGCACCTTTATATGATATTTCAATTTCATCACTGACCAGGGTTGCACACCCTACCTTTCCGAATGTTTTCACTTCAGCCCTCGAGTGTTTTGCCACATGGTATGAACTGTTTGACACGTTTGGGAGCAGTACCTCCTCTTCCTCGTCATCTGGAAGCTCACACTCATCTAATTCAGTCTGCAGAGTGACTACTTCATCACAGAGCTCTTTGACAGTCAAAGAAGATGCACATATTAAAGTATCTCTACCCTTCAATGTGATGACCTGAATGTCAGACTCAAAGTGCTTCAACAATCGCTTTTTCAACCTATCAGTTCTGTAGGGTTTCTTACTGACTACACCCTGTTGTGAGAGAAGTTCGTAATCTATTGGTCAGCTGGCCAAGGTGGTAGACATGCTTGTTAATAAGAAGTCCAGGTGAAATTTCTGAAACAAGCATTTGGAAGACTTTGTCATATTCAGTGACACCTTTACTGTCACATGTCTGTTCCGAAGCTTTATATCGTCTGTTCATGAAATTGTTCATACACCTCAAGTGATAGCAGAAATCGTTAGCTATGAGGTCAAGACAATAATCACCATGGCCCTCAATTTTCAAAAGGACCGCCTCATCCCTCAACTCCTTTGCCTTATTATGGATTGACTTCTGCCTGTCAACTGTACTGACTAAAGTTAATGTCCAATCGCCTTAGGAATCGCGTTCCCTTGCACACAGGAAACACACTGCCTTAAAGTCCGTTAAACTCCTCCTGCCCTTCCGTTCACCTGATGTTTCTCCTTGCTCGGCTTTAAACCATTTGGCGGATACTAGATTGTCCAAAGTCCGTTTGAGGGTGTAACTACTGCGGCATTTTTCGTGACACATTGGTCCTTTTGAAAGGAATTGGTCCTGATTCTGCAAATCGTCCCACACTCTGCTGTAAACGTCATCCTTCCTTATTTCCACCGCATTCTTGAATGTTGTGAACCCTCTCTTCGTCAGGTTATACAGAGGTCCCAGATCATCTGTTGTAGTTTGGCAGACGATACATTTCGAATAGTCACTTTCACTAGTAGAGAGTTGGCGTTTGTTTCCTTTGCCTGCTATCACAGCCACCGGTTCCATCTTTATACGCCAGGGGTCAGCACCTGTAGGAAATAAAAAGCCACTTTAAGACTTCATGCAATCCACAAATGGAATACAATTATTAAGGTAGCTACCCTTAATATTTCTACAGTCCAAGAGAAAATGCAACCACCCTCCCTAGCACCACACAAAAGATGAAAAGCATCAACCACTACAGTAAACCATCACTATTACGATCAATATAGGCGAGGGATAGCGAGCCTACGTAGTATAGCTGAAGGAGCCATCCAATACCCTACAATCATAGACAAACTAGCGAGCGAAGCGAGTCTAAAAGATTGTCATACTTATGTGTAGGCTAACTACTGCTTGCCAATATAGATCGTAATAGTGAGGGTTTACTGTATAACCACATTAGCCTACGCCTAACACTACCGCACCACACGAAACAGCATAGGCCTATGTACAGCCTGAACCGCCTATAACAACAGTACAATATAGTAACAAAAATCATATACATATGTTGGAATACAGGTATGGCACTCAGCTTTAAAGTAAAGTATTGAATATCCAGGTAAAGTTAGCAGGAAAAACACCCCGAGATAGAAAATGCTAGAGTAACCACACAACCTCTCTCTAGACATTTACACTGCAGATTGACTCAGGTGAGATGGGGGAAAGCGAGACCCCGCACTGCCTTGACATACGTGTCGCGGCGCCTGCTACTGTGACTGCTACAACGTTTGGCGTTAGATGTCCAAAATTATAAAAAAAAATCACAAACACTGCCAAAACGCCTTTTGTCAAAGGCAGGTGATGCCATCAAGGTTAATTAATATGTGACATTCCTTTCCCAAAAACATTGGAGGGATGCAAAGAACATATTTTGGGTGTGAAAATCTGGATATATCAAGCTTAAAGTAGGAAAAATTTGAATTATTTGATAAAGGAGCTAAATTTTCAGCTTAACCCACTTCCGTAACCTTTTGACCTCTGGTGACCTCATGGATGGTCCAATCACATTGCACCATGTTTCATATAAAAGCCAACTTTATAACAAAAAGAATGAGTGGTAATTTGTTGCACTCACCCCTGTATTATGGGATATATGATCAATTGAATTTCCCCTACCCCTAAATTTCTTGTTTATTATAGTTGACGCCCCATGCTAAAAAAGCGTCCCTACAGAATTCGCGCAATCCAAACTACCTTGCTAATGTCACTTTTCTGGTGGCTAACACCCCCACAGACATGATCTAGGGGTCAAACATTTTATAGCAGGGGTGTCACTTCAAAATCACTTTTTTACACATTTCCAGGCCTTGGATCCCAGACTATTAGTAACCTTCATACACTATCAGACAATTATACATAGGCTAGGGATGTTGAAAAAGTTTTGTGAGAATTGAACACAGAAGAGAACTTGGAAATTCTTTTGCCATGTTTGGTCATGAAACTAATATACATATGATAGAAATTTAATAACAGTGACAATGTTTTTATCATGTTTAGGCACATTACACATACATTCAAATATATTCCAAGATTCGCTGCTGACTGCTAGAAAATTAACTACGCTCTCATATTTCTAAATTTCTCTAAAGGCATGTGTTTATAGTTATCCCTGGGAGTGAGGAAAATAATTGAGTTTTATTGAAATTTTGTTTATTATGCTGTAGTATTGTTTGCCACAGAATAACAAGCTTAATAATAGTGTCGGGAGTTGTCCAATTAGAATGTGTTGTCGAGTTCGTAAACCATTGATGTCGGGCAGCAGTTGGTTTGTCCTTAGCGTCCGGCATAGGTGCGGGGAGGACAGGTTTTGGAGTCCTTGGTATACCCCTGGATCCAATCCAAGTACTCTGTAACAACAAAGACGTGGTTTATAGGGGGTTGCTTCAGGCATAGGCAGCTGATTTTGCGTTTGAATCCAGTTATAAATAGCTTGAAATGAGACACAATTGATTGTTGTGCTAATATAAAAGGCTATATTAGTACAACTATGTCATCTTATATCAACATGTAGTATAGTAATGATTTTATATGACTGGTGGGCCGTGGTCGGATAATTGATTTGTGTGTTCTCTTCTCTGAACGCGTCTATTGCTACTAAAGAGGTAAGGGGCCTTGAAGCACAAACCACATTTTCTCCATCTGACCACTTTCCTAAACAACTTTTAAAGAGACCAATTATAATGAGGTTCACTGATCTAAAATAGGTTAAGTAATGGAGGATATTATACTCAGTTTAAACGTTGTCATCTTGATACTGGCTTGGATGTCAATGCCATGAGCAAATACCTCCTGTAGGTGGTGTTACTTTATCTATAATTTTAATTTGTTTGGCCTAAATAATATTCATATTAGTCAATATAAAATTCGAAAAGTTAGAAAACAGAATCAAAGATATTTTCAACGCATATCCAATATATATATATTATACTCCCAGCCGGACTCGAGCCACCGTCCAGCTGGGTGCATAACACATTTAGTAGCCGACGTATATTTGTGAGCTATACTAGATCCACAGTATATTATGGAGTGAATGTTTGAGTGTGACTTACGTGTGACCCTTGCGTAGACTCCTGGATACCTGGCGTCAGCACAGCCGTAGCCCCAAGACACAACACCAATCTGGACCATGTTACCTTCATCGTCTGAGGTCACCATGGGTCCTCCTGAGTCACCCTGGAGGATAAGCCAACATTTGTCATAACATTCTCAACTCACCTTCTTATTCCCACAAATGTTCTTATTTTTATATGTGTATGAAGGAGATAAAAGGCAAATCTGTCTATAACAGGTGAATCCCCCAAAGTTGAAAGAGTGATAGTTGCTATATTATGTGTTTTGGTGTATTGGAAAGAAGTGTGTTGTGCTTGTTTAGTGTAGTGAAATGAATAGGAGGAGGTGTTTGTAAGTGCTAGCTGGATGACTCTGTGTGCAGGTGAGACATAAACAGAAACAACTAGGGAAGAAAGATAAATGAAACTGGGTTCCAGCAACTTCTTATGACATGCGTAAATGGCCTCCCTTGGGTATTGCAGGCTCGATTGGTGTTTAAAATCTCCCTAATTTAATTAATCAGAATACTTCTAAAATACTTTTACATGTGTTCTTTTCTTGTCACCTCTTATTCCTTTCTCGTGTCTCTTGCTGATCTTCCCTACCCCTTGTGGGAGTAAGGGTTGGCTACTGACTGACTGACTGCTAAAATACTACAACAGCGAACAATCCTTCTTCAGTAATGAGCATAATGAAGAAAAGAGCTAGACAACAATATAAATACATATCCTGTCCTATTTCTCCTACCCGATCCTCGCAACCGGCGGCGCTTATGGCACTTTCGCACTGCCGACTGGGAGGCTCTTTGGCAGTACTTCTTTGACATCCCATGGAATTACTTTTGCTTCCGTGGCCGGGGATCCTCGGAGAGTGCTGAACGCATTACCGAGGTAATCCTCTCAGGCATCCAACTCTAGCTCTTCCCAAGCTTTCTGGCATCTAGCCAAAGACCTCTCCAACATTTGTTTTTCCTCGTCTTTCCCTCCCCTTTTCCACTCTGATGGCACAACCATCACTTCTTCCTCTGTCAAAGCTGAACTCTTCGCTCAAACCTTCGCTAGAAACTCCACCTTGGATGATTCCGGTGCTATTCTTCCCACTCTACCCCCTTCTCTCCTACTTATGCCTAATATCCTAATCTATTCTAAAGATGTACTTTCTACCCTCTCTGGGCTACTAAGAAGGCATATGGTCCGGACGGTGTTCCTCCTGTTGTATTCAAAAACTGTGCTTCCGTGATGATAGAGTCTGGCACAAATCTTCAATTTCTAAACTACCCTCCGTCAGTTTCTATCCCTCCATCTGTGCCTTTGTCTCTAATTTCCTTTCCGGCCATTCCATAGCTGCGGTTGTGGACGGTCATCGCTCACTTCCTCCTCTTATCAACTCCGGTGTCACTCAGGGCTCTGTCCTATATCCCATTCTCTTTCTAATTTTCATAAATTACATTCTCAACGGTACCTCCAGCCCCATCCATTCATATGCAGACGACTCTACCTTACACTACTCAAATAGTTTTCCTGAACGCCCCAGCCAGCAGTCCCTCTAAAACAAACATAATGAAGCCATACAACTCTTATCTTCTGATCTAATTACTATTTCGAATTGGGGCAGAGAAAACCTTTTTGCTTTTAATGCTTCAAACCCCAATTTCTTCATCTATCTACCAGTCCAGAACTCCCAAAGGACTACCCCTTATCTTTCAACAATTAAAAAATCAATCCTTCATCTTCTCTCAATATTCTTGGTTTCTCTTTTTATTCTGCTCTCACTTGGAAAGACCATATTACCAGTCTTGCTTAGGCAGCCTCCCAGAAGCTGGGTGTGCTCAATCGCCTCAATGTTTTTTTTACCCCTGCACAGCTTCTTGCTCTATACAGGGGTACAGTGCGTCCTTGTATTGAGTATTGTTCACATGTGTGGGGTGGATCCTCTCACACCGTTCTCCTAGACAAAGTAGAAAGGAAGACTTTTCGTATCATTAACTCCCGTCCACTCACCAACTCTCTGCAATCTCTCTCTCTTCGTCGCAGTGTTGCATCTCTCTCGCTATTCTATCGCTACTACAATAATCAGTGTTCCTCAGAGCTCTACCCAGTGTATACCACCTCGTACCTGTCTTGCAACACACTCCCCTCTACTCTGTGCAACTCTCCAACCCAATAGTGAAATGTTACTTTGTCTTTCTTCTATTCAACAGCTGAGCTCTGGAACTCTTTCCTAGAATCAGTCTTTCCTCCTTCTTATGACTTACATTGCTTCAAACTCTGTGTGTTCAGGCATTTTGGCTCGAACCTCCCTTTATTTTGGCCCTGTCACTCTTTCAACTCTAGGGGAGGCACTCGTTACAGGCAGTTCTGCTTTTTGTCTCCCTCTCTCACATAGAAAAGATTTTTTTTTTATATATATATTTGAACCCTTTCAGAATTTGATTGGTTATTTCTTTGATTCTGGCTATCACAAGAGGGTTGTTTAAAGTTTAGAGAAGAGACAGTGTACAATCTACAGCCCTACTGGTGATCTTGTTTCATATCATACTATCTCTTGGACATCCTCCATTCGGGACTTCGGTGAAACCTTTTGTATTGCACTAGAGTAACTGACGGTAGGCAAACCGTTTCTTTGGTCTATTAATTAAGTTATTCATATATTTTTTTAGTTTCCCCCCTAGACTTTCAGCAAGCTTAGAAAAACACCCCCTAGATCCCCCTTCAAGATAAATTTGTAAACAAACAAAAATTGCAGGCTCGCTACCGCTCGCCAGGAAAAAATGGACACCTAAATGGCACGAAAGGTCTTAAAATTGACAACGAAATAGGGCGAAAGGTGTTAAAATCGCCAAACTAATGGGCCAAACGTCTTAGAATCTCAAAACTAGTGAGGCTAAACATTCGGGAGAAGGCGGTCCAGAAAAACAGTCTGCCTCCCCTTAATATTGGTCAACCAACCTGGCAGGAGTCCTTGCCGCCATTATCGGATCCAGCACAGATCATGTTGTTGGTGATGTCCTCCCCAGCGTACTTGGTGTTGCACTTGGTGTTGGTCATGGTGGGGACATTCACTTCGTTGAGGTAGGTTGGCTGCGAACCACCTGATGGGCAAAATTCTCAGTCATATTATAAGTACCACAGTCACTTGGTTAAGGTAGGTTGGCTGCGAACCACCTGATGGGCAAAATTCTCAGTCATATTATAAGTACCACAGTCACTTGGTTAAGGTAGGTTGGCTGCGAACCACCTGATGGGCAAAATTCTCAGTCATATTACAAGCACCGCAGTCACTTGGTTAAGGTAGGTTGGCTGCGAACCACCTGATGGGCAAAATTCTCCGACATATTACAACCACCACAGTCACTTGGTTAACCACTTCTGTACCGATGATGTACTTTCCATTCTATTCTGACAACTATTAAATCATTTTGTACAGCTTATGAAGGACGTGACTCATTCAAAGGCTACAAACTATCTCAATTAATCCATTTAGCTACCGTATATCCTTCCTAAGCTTTATAAAATCGTCTAAATGTAGCTATAATAATATAAAAAAGAAGTAGCCGGTACAGAAGGGGTTAAGGTAAGTTGGCTACAACCACCTGATGGGCAAAATTCTCAGTCAAATTACAAGCACCATCCGAGACCTTTATTATCATAATGTGTGTTTTGCTTTATAACTTGTTACATACATAGAATACATAGCACAATATGTAGAGTAGAAACTGACGAAATGGTCTTAGCCAACACACCGGATTAGGAAGGGCCTCGGCATAAAATAACGGGCCCTCCTGCACCCATGGGAAGTGGTTAACCGGTACAGTACCGGTGACGTCCTTTTTAGCCTATTCAGAACACTATTAGGCGATTATATTCAGCTTAGGAAGGACCTCTAGTAATAATAAGGCTTCGAACTATCTCAACCAACCCTTTTGACTACCACAGCTCCTTCCTAAGCTGCATAATATCGTCTAAATATAGCTAGAAAAAAATATAACACGTCGCTGGTACTCAAAGGGATAATAGTTAGTTGTATAGTGTACTGTAAGAGTTACTGAGCCACACATGATTAGCAGCGGTTGTTTAGCGGGTCTATAATTATAGCAAATTTATCTTATTGTTGTATTAAGTTATATTGTTAATAGTACTATACTCTGTTCATATTGACTAGTTGTTTGTCACTGTCTTGCGTATTAAACAATAGCAAGATTTAGACAGTTTAATACATTATTTTACTCGTTATATGGTACCCAGTATTTGCTAAGGTGCAGACTACTCTAGGATATCTTGGAGTTGGTTTTAACAAGCTGAGGATATACTATCGTCATCCATTAAGGAAATGATGTATTACTCGAATTACTAGATCAATGTGAATATCACTACAAGCATTTGGTCATTAGAAACATTACATTGTAATTGGACATTTGGTTAATATGAGAACCTGGTTAGTCTCCGGCATGTCATAGATAACACTATCAACACAACTCTTGAACTAAGGTAGACCTAAATACATTGATAATATCGCAATATATAGTATGTGTTGGGCTAATGCAACTGATAACTGGCTAATGACATAACTGGCAGGCCTGGGCGGGTGCCCAACCCCATAAGAGGTTGAAATAGGGGAGCTAGCCCCTCGCCAAATGCGGCTTTCTAGGAAATTTCCTAGCTGATGATGAGAGGATTGGGTTCTAGTCATGTGGTGATGGGCTGGTCTATGAGAGTGGGAGTTGAGCGTTATCTGCCATACCCATAGCTTACTCTGACTGTTTCTTTTACATATATATTTTCAAGATCTCAAGTGGCGGCGTCTCTTCCGTGGATTGACCTCCCTACTGAGAACCTCGAGGTTGGCAGAGCCAAAGCGTCACATTGTTCCTTTGCCCCTCAACTTTCCCTTCATAATTGTTGAGAGCCACAGAGCCCTAGAGATGGGGCTTTGGTGTCTTGGGCATTTCCGCACTCTCCTCAGCGCCTCGCCTGGGAGCGGCTTCGGTCTTCTGGGCTTTCTTAGTGGTAAAGCAGGGAGGGGTCTGTGGGAGCGCTTGGTTATGGCCTTGGCCTTGCTCGGGACCTTGGGGCTGTTCGGTCAGACAGCCTGGGGAACAGCAACAACAACAACAACTGGCCGGTCTTATAACTGAACCAGCAGTAGGGGGAATGTAGTGCTTGTTATGGAATAAAAAACTGACTATACTGTGTATGAAATGGTTAGGCCTTCTATCAGGTGACCAACTTGATAGTCTATTATTGCAAAACACAGACCAATTTCTGGGAATTAAGTGCCTAAAATACATCTAAACGAGTCGTCTAATTGTGACCGGTCCTTCTTAATTTGAATACAAAAGGTCTTAAAGTTGCCTATTTGAAATAGTCCTAATCGAGTGGTTGGGACTCATCAGCCTTGGTCGGCAACCCATATAGGGTAGAAACCCTTGTACAAATCTTTGTTGCTTACCTAAAGGTGAAGCAGGTTAGTGGATTGACTAGTTACACACCATAATAAGAAATATTACTAAAAAGGTACATAGAGGGCCTCGCAGTCTACGGACCCTACGTTGATTGGTTAATCCTGCAAGTCCTTCAATAACCTGTCACAGGTTATCCTTCTCACAGGGGACAGTCCCTTGGGGGCATTTTGTATATGGCCACCCTTATAAAGGAGAGCAAAGATGTCTGGCAATAGATAGATGGAAATTTAATGGGAGGTTTTAGTGTGCCCCATCAAGTTAAAAGAAATACCACCATGACACCCCTTCTGTTCTGTCTGTCTGTCTGTCTGTCTGTCTGTCTGTCTGAGATAAGTATGTACATTTTTTGGTAGACAAATTTCCCAGCTGAAGGCCGATTCCTCCTAAAATACAGGCTTGCTATGGCTCGCCAGGAAAAAATCGACACCTAAATAGCACAAAAAGGTCTTAAAATTGATAGAAATTAGTTGAAATTTCTTAAAATAGCCAAACTAGTGAGACAAACGTCTTAATATCTCATAAACTAATGGGGATAAATATGAGGGAGAAGGGGATTCAGAATATATCCGTGAAATTAAAATCTGACCTAAATATTTGTAGTGGATTTGATTTAAGTTTGCCCCAGCCACACATTCGTTCCATTAGTCTGGCGATTTTTCCTGGCGAGCAATAGCGAGCCTGTAATTACAGTAGGAACCGGCCTTCGGCCAGGAAATGTTTCTATCAGAAAATGTACCTATGTATCTTGAAGGGGGTCTAGGGGGTGTTTCTTAAAGCTCGATGAAGGTCTATCTAGGTTACTATGAAATAAATAAATACATTGAGATAAAACCCAGCACTACCCCCTTAACCCCTTCTATACAGGCGACGTCTTTTGATTTTATTCTGGCTCCTACTAATCGATTTAATTTAATTTAGGAAGGATCTTTAGCAATTATAGGGCTTCGAACTATCTCAATCAACACTTTTAACTACTACAGATCCTTTCTAAGCTGCATAAAATCGTCTAAATATTGCTAGAATAAAATAGAAAGGGTTAATGTTATTGGTGCACCTGATGTAAGTGTGCCCCAGCCAGTGATGGTGGCCAGGACGCTGTCGTAGAGGTTTCCGGCAGTGGGAGGACACACGGGTGCTACTTTATTGTCCCCCTTGAACACCAGAGGCTTAGACAGCTTCAGCAGGGCTATGTCATTGTCCTGGCTATCCTTGTTGTACTTCGGGTGGACAATTGCCTGAAACAATTAACCTGTTAAATACCGGTGCCGTCCTTTTACCTTTATTCTGGCTAAACAATGTTATTGAGTGTAAAAAGGGCCTCCAGCAATTAACCTATCCGCGGCGAGACTCCGATTCGTTAAACGTCGTGAGGGGCGAAGCTATTGCATTAATTTCTGATGAAAATCGTCATTATCCGATAAATATCGTTATTACTTATTCATATGCGCCTATTATATGTTTAATATGAAGACAGTTACATGTTACAACAATAAAACAAGTGGGAATAGTAATTGGGGGGTGACAAACACAAAATATTGCCAAGCGGTTCATTCATGGAGTTGACAGAGAGTGAAACTGCACCCTTCCTTCACAAGCTCTCAAGCGAGACTGGAGGTAGTGCGGGCTAGTCTCTCTCTCCTCCCTCCACACCCCTCCCTTTCGATCTTGAAACCGGGTAGGGAGTTTTGGCGCCATAAATAAACTATAATAATCACAGGAATAAGAGAAAAATAGGTGATAATTGAGGGGGGGGGGGAGGGGGGAAGGGGGGAATTTGGACACATGTGGAGTAGTGATAGGATGTATGGAGAGGAATTATTTAACATATTTACACATTCCTTTGTTTTGAGTGACAGTGGGATGTTTGGAAAGGCTTTTTTTAGGCCATGGCTCATATGAGGACGCTCCCCCTCCTAGGGTTCAGACTCAAATGAGGACGCTTGCCGTTTATGGGTTAACAGGCTTCGAACAATCTCAATTAACCCATTTCCACTTTCACCCACTTTCTTGATAATAGTGATATTAATTGTCATCTAAATATATACATGTATATACTGAATATTCTGTTTCTAACTTGCTATTTCACAATATAGATAACATTTTGGAAGGAAATATTGTGCATGAACTGTAAATCATTTCACTTTCTCTCATTGTAAGAACTTTTCTTTTGTTGACCAGGTTGACATATTCAGAACAGTAATTTATAGTACTATAGGTAGCCAACGAACTTGACAATAATCTGGACCCCTTAACTTCTTATAACTCAAAATTAATGAAAGCAATTGGGCTGACATTTCTATCATTTGGGAAGAGTCCACCAGGAAATAGGTGTGGAAATTTACAGCCAGTTTGCTCAAGGCCCTTTTGAGTTACTAAGAAGTCAGGGAACGAGATAATTGTCAATTTCGTTGGCACTACCTATACCCTTTACAATTCTATAGATATTGTTACTATAGGTAGTGCCAACGAACTTATCAATAATCTCGATCCCTGATCTCTTCATAACTCAAAAGGGACTAGAGCAAACTGGCTGCAAATATCCACACCTATTACTTGGTGTACTCTTCCCAAATGAGAGGAATTTCAGCCCGATTGCTTTCCTTCATTTTGAGTTATAAGAAGGTAAGGGGTCAAGATTATTGTCAAGTTCGTTGGCGCTACCTATAATGTATTTAAGGGGCTTACTACAATAAATTATATTACCTGTGCTATGTTAGCTCTTTCTGTGGCAGTGGTTTCATCTTTGTTGGGCCAGTAGTGTTCTCCCACCACCACAACGCTGCTACTCACAGTGTCACTGGATAATTATTACAACAGGTTTGTTACATAATTGTAATGTCCTACCAATAAAAAAAAAATAATAATCAAATAAAATTATGTAGAAAATAAAAATAAAAATGGGAAAAGTGGGGATTGGGCCTGATCATATAGATAGATAGATAGATAGATAGATAGATCAATAAACTTCACAAAATAATTTGTATATGGAATAAATTTAAGGCGCATAGTTATGCGGTCAGGATAAAATTATAATTAAAGTTTATCATATTATTCACCCAAATACATATATACATATACAGTATACATATATTAACAATTAAACTCCTTAAGGGGAGACTGACCGTTTGTTTGGTCTATTAATTCATTTATTCATATAATTTTTTTTAGTTTCCTCCCTAGACCTCCATCAAGCTTAGAAAAACATCACCTAGACCCCCTTTCATGATAAATTTACAAATTTTTCGGTAGAAAAATTTCCCGGCCGAAGGCCGGTTCCTCTTAAATTTGCAGGCTCGCTGTCGCTCGCCAGGAAATAATAGACACCTAAATGGCACGAACGGTCTTAAAATTGACAACGAAATTGCGCGAAAGGTGTTCAAATCGCCAAACTAATGGGCGATAATAATTTCAAAACTAGTGGGGCTAAACACTAGGGAGAAGGGGGTCCAGAAAAACGGTCTGCCTGCCCTTAACCGGCTGAGTACCAGCTAAATATTTATAAATGTACCACCCAGGACCGGCTGATTCTGAATTTGTTTTTATTCCTGAAACAATAGCGAATGGGTTAGGAATGAAGGAAAAAATACGAAAAACCGATCTAAAAGCTCAAAAAATGGTCCTACAGAGCCCCCGAAAACGGATTTTACAAGATTAAAAAATTGAAGGCAATTTCCCCCCAAAAACATGTTTTTGCGCGCTCACGTGCACGTGGTTGGACTTTGAGAGTTTTCAACCATCGGCACGGGTGCGTGGGATACTTACACAGTTCCCATACAAATCTGAGCCCTCTAGGTGCCATAGGACCGGAGTAATTGGGACCGGACCGGCCAGGACGCAAACCATACGTCGCTGGGGTTTAGCATTACATATATTGTGGATGCAAACCCTGCGTCGCTGGGGCTCAGTGGGTTAAGCGACAAGCAATGACATTTTCCATGGTGCAATCTGAGCCCTATCTGTCATGTGATGAACCATAGTGTATTTTTTTCCAGCTGAGGGTAAATTGTCATGTTTCTATCTTTGTTACTGAGCTATAAGGTAGATTTTTTAGCAAAATATTATGTTAATTCTGAAAACTTGGCATTTATACGACACTCAGTCATAGTAGTTTCATAGCAACCGATTTCTCGATAAATTATGGAAATATATGAAACTACTATGACTGTGTGTCGTATTAACTCCTTCAGACATATTATGTTCCAGTAAGTCTACAGAGGCGGGAGCCCGGTATCATTGCCACTGCACCACACAACTGTCAAAACCACACTGCTGACCGTTAGAATTGTCGGAGAAACCTGGGGCTGCCACCAACTGACAGATCTTCATCTAACTTACCGGACTTACTGAGCTCCATATGACGCTAGGGCGTCATATAACTTACTCTAGAATTATGAAGATAAGTCCATATGACGCGGTAGCGTCATATGGACTTAACATGGAATTAACATAATATTTCGCTACAAAATCTACCTTATAGCTCAGTAACAAAGATAGAAACATGACAATTTACCCTCAGCTGGAAAAAAATAGAGTATAAGCTCCCTCCCAATCCCCTCCTGCACTCCCTTACACCCTCATACCATCTCCCCTTTCCCCCCTACCTCTCGGTGATTACATCACCTTTAACAGGAGCAAGTCAGTGGTTTACTGACTGACTGTAGGAGAGTGTGACTCACCACCCTGTGTGAGCCCATGTGATCGACACACATACACACATTCACTCACACACATATACGAGTATTGATAAATATTCAATCCTACACATATATACGCACGCATGCTCGAGGAGTGGAATGTTGCTTGAGGCTCTCGCGGTGATGAACAAGGAATAGAACAACATATAACCATGAAGTTTTAACCATTATCAAGACTAAACATACATAACAAAGCCACTCCAACAGCTTCCTCTTTCTCCAACACTCCTTCTCCCCTCTCTACACTCTTCAGAAAAATAGGAAATGTAGAGGTGCCGTTGTAAAGGGTTATCCCTCAATACCTTCATCTGATCTGGTATGTGATCATGATATTTAATTTTATTTTGTATTCAGAAAATGTATGGAGCTACAAGTTATTTAAACAAGGTGAATGTATGCCAAATATGCCCGGGTTGGAGGTGGCGGGAATATTTAAATGGCCGGGGCCAGGGAGTTGATAACATTTTGTAAAACAATGCTTTTGAATCTTTGATTGCATTCAAAGACAATTTTAGCTTGCAAGTATTTTTTATTGAATATACAAAATAATTGGATTTGTTTAATTTAATACCAATTTTAATATCAATGGAGGCTTAGTTGTGGTGAATGTTTTTGTCATCTGATATCATGATTTATAAATATATTCAGGAAACCTGAAATTGAAATAAGTACCCGTCAACACAGTGAGCAGCTGTGACGATCCATGAGTCAGCAATGATGGAGGCCCCACAGTAAGGCTGCGTACCATACTTAGACACCAGCGCCACCTGCCAGGGGTACTCGTGAAGCTCTGTTGTCACTCCACCAACAATTCTTGTGGCGCGGTTCACCTGACCACATGCTGGTAAAGATATCACTCTTATTAATAAACTACCTGTAATAATAACTACATTATTACTCTGTGTATCGATATAGGCGGCGGAAAGCGGAAGTGTCTGGCTGGCTATACACAGTATATCTAAAAAACAATGAAATGGATTTCAACAAGACTTAGGCAGTCCCTTCATTAATTTGAGAGGATCCATTTTTTGTCCAATGTGTATGAAGGAGACAATAGGCAGGTTTCCTGTAACAAGTGTCTCCCCCAAAGCCGAAAGAGTGACAGAGCTGAATTTAAGGGACGTTGGGGTCGAAATGACTGGACACACAAAGTTTGAAGCAGTTTAAGTCATAATATGAGGGAAAGATTGAGGGAGAGTTCCAAAGACTGAGAAAATTTGCCAATTCTACGGTTGGAGAGTTCGACAGAGTAGGAGTGGGACTGTGTTGAAAGGCGGGTGCCTCACACTAGCCGCAAGGGAGAGTGTATGCACTGAGAGAGCTCAAAAGAACATTGATTGTTGTTGTCATGGAAGCATTGACAATAACCAGATTTGTTACCTTTGTAAGAAACGTCTGACCTCCACGCTTCCCTTCTGGTCCCCCCCCCCCCCCCCCCCCGATACTGGAGGTATTATGCTTTGTTTATCTTCCGCTGGCGATAAATTGAACCACTTAGAAAATAATTTATCTATACTTTTTGGAATAATATGAAACTACTATGTCTCTGCATCATATTACTACCAAGTGTATATAATTATCACCATGTTTCACTAACTTACTACAATGATAATTAATTGATGTATTGAAGGTGGTTGTTCTAATATGACTTACTACAACGATAACAATAATTGTTGTATTGAAAGTGGTAGTTCTAATATGATTATTGTTGTATTGAAGGGGGTAGTTATAATATGATAATTGTTGTATTGAAGGTGGTAGTTTTAATATGATAATTGTTGTATTGAAGGTGGTAGTTTTAATATGGTAATTGTTGTATTGAAGGTGGTAGTTCTAATATGATAATTGTTGTATTGAAGGTGGTAGTTTTAATATGATAATTGTTTTATTGAAGGTGGTAGTTCTAATATGATGATTGTTGTATTGAAGGTGGTATTGGTGACTTACCACAATCACTTTCTCCAGCGGGTGTTGTAGTTGCTGCAGGGTTGGTGGTGGTTGACACAGGGTTGGTGGTGTTTGACACAGGGTTGGTGGTGGTTGACACAGGGTTGGTGGTGGTTGACACAGGGTTGGGTGTGGTTGCTGCACCACCTAGTCAGAAAAAGATATACAGTATATTTGCAGACATATTATTATCATCTGTATTAATATAATTATGTACTATTGGTCATTTTTTTTTTTTTTTTGCTAGCCATTAGTTTAGTCAAACTGTTTTCAGTCAATTATTGCATATAATTATATCCTCCCATACATATAGTTGATAGTTGATGGTATTCAGTCATATATATATATATATATATATATATATATATATATATATATATATATAAATGACTGACTGAATACCATCAACTATTAACTATATACTACCAGCTGGACTCGAGCCACCGAAAGTCAGGACGAGAGCGGCTCGCTGGTGTAGTGACTAGCGTCTTGGACTTCCACCCAGAAGGCCCAGGATCGCGCCCACGCTCGGTGCATTAAAGGTTTTTCACAAGCACTAAGTCGTTACCGTCCCTCATGAGCAAGGGGATGGGATAATAGTACAGGACCCCAATGGAAATACGCCTAATCGGCCTTATTGGGTTATCCTTAGCTGGCGCATGCGCTAGCTTTAAGAACTATTATTATTATTATTATAGTCGATGCCATAATCCACTACACCATGGCGTGATAAAGGAAGCTTAACCTCTTCCTATTTATATCAAGGAGAAGGGAAATTTTACTTGGAGAACTCCATCAAGCTTAAAGTTAAACCCCTTTGATCCCCTTTCAAGATAAATTTGTACATTTTTCAATAGAAAAATGTCCCGGCCTCAGTTTGTCTTAAATAACAAGCTCGCTTTTGCTTTGCATTACAGAATCGGGGCGAAAGTTAAAATCGCCAAGCTAATGGAGTGAATGTCTTAAAATCTCAAAAGCAATGGGGCTAAACATGAGAGAGAAAGGGGTCCCTCAAGTGTACAGTAAATCTCCCCTCAACTCTTTAGTGGGAATCTCTGATCTAGAGGACTCACCTATAGCTTTTATATAACACTTGAAACCTTTGGCCTGTCTCCTCCTATCTGTCTTGAAGACCACATCCAGGACACCAGTGTCGCTGGTCACAGAGACAGTCCCTTTACCGCAGAATCTATAACAAAAATCAATTATCGTTTAGTATTTGATTCATATAGTATATATTTTTCCCTTATTATATGGATGCGAGACATGGACACTTAATAGTGAGTTTAACCCCTTCTGTACCGGCAGCGTTTTTTTTTAAATTATATTCTAGCTATGTTTAGACGATTTTGTGTAGTTTAAGAAGGATCTGAGGTAGTAATAAGGGTTAAGTGAGATAGTTCTAAGCCGTTAATTGTTACAGGGCCTTTTTAAGCTGAATAAAATCGTCTAATAGTAGCCAAAATAAAGATCAAAAGACGTCGCCGGTACAGAAGGGGTTAATACATGCTACAACTCATTTGGTACTCAATGTCTTCGCAGGATCAGGAGCTATCACTGGCATGTCTATATTTCTAACCAGTTGCATGGTCTGTGATTGTTTTTGTTTTGTTTTTTCTATGTGAGTGAGGGAAACAAAGGGCAGAATTGTCTGTGCCAGGTGCCTCCTTTAGAGTTGAAAGAGTGACATATCAAAAGCAAGGGACGTTCGAGCCAAAATGTCTGGACACAAATAGTTTGAAGCAATTTAAGTCATAGGAAGATGGAAAGACTGATTCTGGAAGAGAGTTCCAGAGCTCGGCTGTTGAATAGACATAAGATTGAGAATAACGTTTCACTCTTGGGTTGGAGAGTTGCACAAAGTAGGGGTAGGATTGTGGTGCAAGATGGGTGCTACATGGGGTGGCATACACTAAGAGAGCTCTGAGGAACACAGATTATTGTAATAGCGGTAAAATAGTGAGAGATATGCAACATTGCGGTGAAGAGAGAGAGACTGCAGAGAATTTGTGAGTGGATGTAAGTTAATGAGACAGAAGGCTTTCTTTTCAATTTTGTCTAGAAATGCTGTGTGAGAGGATCCTCTCCACACATGTGAACAATACTCAATACATGGATGCAATGTGCCCCTGTATAGAGCAAGAAACTGCGCTGGGGTAAAGAACCCCTGCAGGTGGTTTAGCACACCCAACTTCTGGGAAGCTGTTTTAGCAAGAGTGGTAATATGATCTTTCCAAGAGAGATCAGAAGAAAAAGAGACACCAAGAATGATGAAAGGTTAATTTTTATGTTGTTGAAGAGTAGGTCATAGTTTACTGGAAGGGGCTGATGAGTAGACAGATGGAGAAAATGAGTTTTGGAAGCATTGAAAGTAACAAGATTTTCTCTGTTCCAATTAGAGATAGTAGAAAGATCAGAAGATAGGTGTTTTATAGCCTCCTTATGTAAGTTTTGGAGTTCCTGGAGTGCCAACTTCGGCTATATGGGCACGTGGTTCGCTTTCCTGAAACTCGCCTGGTTCACCAGTCGATCTCTACAGAGTTGAGGAGGCCTAGGGAAGGTCACGAAAGACGACCTCTCTTGTGATAAGATACTTAATAAATGGGCCTGACAGATTCCTGGAGTCTCGCCTGGAAGGATTACCCAGAGTGGAGTCGGAGGGTGAGTGCGGCTATGCATTGTCAAGACGTATGACCCCACTGATTGATTGATTGATTGATTGACTGTCTTAGTACTGAAGATAAGAGAGGCATGTATGAATGTGCTTATTCATGATTCTGCTAGGAAGAGGGTTGTGATTTGCTGAATTGAGTGAGTTATTTTGTCATCTCCGTAAACTTTAACGCCTTATTCCTCCTAAATGGATAATGAAAGACGTAAACTGTCTGATTTCCACTACACTCACTGCAGGTGGTTTCACTGCACTATAGCGTCTCTGTAAACTTTATTGCACTACCCCTCCTAAACGGATGCCTCCACAATATTGAACACTAAGACCAAAGTTGTTCATAGAACCAAAATGAACAAAGTGAACCTGGATTATTTCCACTACACTTGATAAGTAGGGTGTTTCACTGTATGTTGTCTCCGGAACCTTTGATGCACTACTCCTAAACGGCTGCCAGCTCCACATTGTGTGTTGTTGTTTCCAGAACCTTTGATGCACTACTCCTAAACGGCTGCCTGCTCCACATTGTGTGTTGTTGTCTCCGGAACCTTTGATGCACTACTCTTAAACGGTTGCCTGCTCCACATTGTGTGTTGTTGTCTCCGGAACCTTTGATGCACTACTTCTAAACGGCTGCCTGCTCCTCATTGTGTGTTGTTGTCCCCGGAACCTTTGATGCACTACTCCTAAACGGCTGCCTGCTCCACATTGTGTGTTGTTGTCTCAGGAACCTTTGATGCACTACTCCTAAATGGCTGCCTGCTCCACATTGTGTGTTGTTATCTCCGGAACCTTTGATGCACTACTCCTAAACGGCTGCCTGCTCCACATTGGTGTTGTTGTCTCCGGAACCTTTGATGCACTACTCCTAAACGGCTGCCTGCTCCACATTGTGTGTTGTTGTCTCCGGAACCTTTGATGCACTACTCCTAAACGGCTGCCTGCTCCACATTGTGTGTTGTTGTCTCCGGAACCTTTGGTGCACTACTCCTAAACGGCTGCCTGCTCCACATTGTGTGTTGTTGTCTCCG
Organism: Paralithodes platypus; assembly: GCA_032716605.1. Classification (NCBI taxonomy): domain Eukaryota; kingdom Metazoa; phylum Arthropoda; class Malacostraca; order Decapoda; family Lithodidae; genus Paralithodes; species Paralithodes platypus. Next base: position 33,712,299 of record CM064502.1, on the reverse strand, counting down.
GAACCTTTGATGCACTACTCCTAAACGGCTGCCTGCTCCACATTGTGTGTTGTTGTCTCCGGAAACTTTGATGCACTACTCCTATATGGCTGCCTGCTCCACATTGTGTGTTGTTGTCTCTGGAACCTTTGATGCACTACTCCTAAACGGCTGCTTGCTCCACATTGTGTGTTGTTGTCTCCGGAACCTTTGATGCACTACTCCTAAACAGCTGCCTGCTCCACATTGTGTGTTGTTGTCTCCGGAACCTTTGATGCACTACTCCTAAACGGCTGCCTGCTCCACATTGTGTGTTGTTGTCTCCGGAACATTTGATGCACTACTCCTAAACGTTTGCCTGCTCCACATTGTTTGTTGTTGTCCCCGGAACCTGTGATGCACTACTCCTAAACGGCTGCCTGCTCCACATTGAACGCTATGAACAAAATTGTTTGCAGAGCCAAAAGGAATAAAGTGAACCAGCTGGATTTCTGCTACACACGCTAAGTAGATTATTCCACTTCATTTATGGTGTTGCACACCATGGCAGAAAATTAGTCAATGTCATTTGCCACTGCATTTTACACCATATACTCATGGATAGCTTCGTTGTATTGCTCAGTTGGTAGAAATGGACAACATTTAGGTGCAGCACGACCTATGAGCTCCATGCATGCAAACTGGTGTGATTTCTATAACTCGGGTCAATGAATTGACATGTCTGTGATGGCCAATTGGCTACATGACAATGTAACCAGATATTGTCTAAAACAAGGATGTAGCGGAATCGGGTTGTAGCGTATTATTCAACCATTAATATCTTTATCATAAAAACCAAGGGTCAATAATTAGCTTACCTTAACCCCCTCAAGTCTAAGGAAGAATGCACTGAAGCAAATTAAAGGCTACGTCCAGACAATCAATGCAAATATAATTTATACTAACAACATATTTCTATGTAATTTAGGCTCGACTTTGTTTCAACAAAAACATAGTCATGATTGTTAATGATCAAGGGTAGGACAGATAAGGTTATTCACCTACTTACCTTTTGTTTTGATTGTCATAGTCATTAACTTGTAGATAATCTTTCTTGCAATATCTAGACCTTTTGACATTAAATGTTCTGCAGTCGAGGCTCAGGGTAGCATCGTCAGATTCAGTCTGAAGTATAAATATGGGCGATAAATGTGTTTATAATGTATATGCAGGTATCACTATTGTTTGACCCCTGCACTGACAAATAATTAGGGATATAAAATCGAATTTAAAAAGCTATACAATTGTTTTTGGAATATTGATAATGATATGTTTTATGATACACCTATTAGGGTATATTATGATTAACACTGTGTTTACCTTTTTCGTAACTATCATATTTTCAGCATGGACAGATTTTCGTTTTTAATCATAACATTATGACTGAAGCATCAATCATTTGACTACTGGTCTATTAACCCTTATTTAGCGGCGAGCAACATAAGTCGAGTTAAATAAAGCTGGACTATGTGGCGGCGCTCGACATAACTCGAGTGGCAATTTCAGCACGTAATGTGGCTGAGAGAGAGAGACAAGTGGTGGCAGGAGACTAGCGAGCGTATGACTGCTCCAGACCACCGCGGCGAACCTACTGACACAAATCTCAGCTCCCTCCTCCCTCTCTCACTCGCTACATACTCAATTATGTACTGAAAGTACCGAATTACCTGCTTTTTGCACTCGCGTTGCACGGTTATTGCAAGAAAACTATCCATCATACAAGGATCGTTATGGTGTCATTCGAAAGCTCTGTTTATGCCCTTTCAGGGATAGGTACTTGTTTTACGTTCTGGGTCTTATTTAGGCATGAAAATGATCACGTAAACAGCCCTATTTTGGCTAAAAACACCCCGCTGTGCGGTACACATAAATAAACCGCATAGGCCGCTCGTAAGGTGTTAATAACTTGAAACACATTGTGCACGCATGAAAACTTAACCCGGGAAATACGCCGAGACTCTTAAGAGGTTTTACTGGGCGAAGGCGATGGGACTCTTAAGATCCAAGGCCTAAAAAAAGCCACATGTGTCCAATAATGTGTACTGTAATGCTTTATACCTAACTTTAAGGCCAAGTATTTGGTTTCTTCTGAACCCAGTTCTCCTTCATGTTTAGCCCCATTAGTTTTCAAATTTTAAGATTGTCGCCCATTTCTATATCATTAAGACCTTTCGTGCCATTTAAGTGTCATTTTTTTCCTGGCAAGTGATAACAAGCCTATAGTTGTACAATATAAAAATTTATCTCGAAGGGGGGTCTTGGCGATGATATTTTTAGCTTGATAGAGGTGTAGGAAGCAAAAGCCTTAAGTCAACTGAGTATCCTTGTATATTGCAGCGATGGTGGAAAGACTTACCTCGATACTCCAGGTGCACTTGAAATTGTTGGGATAATTCTTAGGATAGTTCTTGGAGATGAGAGTCCTTTGCTCTCCATTCTTCAGAGAGAAAGACCCACAAGCCGTGTTGCGAGCTGGGGAGGTTAGGGGTTGGTTTTGGATAGAGTGTTGTGCAATTGTTTGTTGTGAGCAAAAATAATGGCTTTAAGGGGAGGCAGACCGTTTTTCTGGACCCCCTTCTCCCTAATATTTAGCCCCACTAGTTTTGAGATTTTAAGACATTCGGCCCATTAGTTTGGCAATTTTAACACCTTTCACCCTATTTCGTTGTAAATTTTAAGACCTTTCGTGCCATTTAGGAATTATTTTTTCCTGGTGAGCGATAGCGAGCCTGAAATTTTAGGAGGAACCGGCCTTCGGCCGGGAAATTTTTCTACCGAAAAATGTACAAATTTATCTTAAAGGGGGGTCTAGGGGGTGTTTTTCTAAGCTTGAGTTAGGTCTAGGGAGGAAACAAAAAATATATGAATACATGAATTAATAGACCAAACAAACGGTCAGTCTCCCCTTAAGTCATCAAATATACTTATTGGTATATAAACGCTAGAAGCTCTTCTCTTGTGTGAATTACTGTATATAAATAAAATACTGCATACTGTTACTGTAATTTCGATTATTGCAAATAATTGCTATATATCAAATTGAATGGTATTATAGTGCAGGAGTAATAATGATATTCATAATATTTGAGAGTTCGATATATAAGTGACCCTATTACTCTAATAAAGAGAGATCATTATTGTTTGTTTAATAATATTATATAGACGTACCATTCTTGAACTCTTCCTCCAACATATGGTCATCTCTGGGAATGATGTGGCCTGTTTCGTTGGACTGACGTTCCAAAGAGTTTCTGTGTGGACAAGAGCAGTTATAAATATACTAACTAACCTATGGCGCATTATACTAATTTAGTTTTGTTAACCCAGCAAACGTGATAAGCCTCACGGGTATCTCTATAGTGTATGCGATAGGCCTCACGGAAGCAAGACCATGAATAAAACCTTCCAAAATGCCCCAGGGGCTCTCAAAACAAAGCAATATATGATTAGGTGATATAATGTCCCCTCTAGTACCTAACACTCATCCACATGTGTCCCAACCCCCCAACCATTTCCCCTCTTTCCCCACCTTTTCCCCTCCTCAATTATTGGCTATTTTTCCTTTTATTTACCTCATTTGACTACCTCATTTTCGCTCTCCTCGGGTTAACATTAAACGATGATATGAAGGATAGGATTGATCTTGAATAATCGGATAGATAGAAATGAGCACAACTTTCCTTTAAACTCACACAGATCCTTTTTGAATAAAATCAAATTGTCTACTAATAATACAAATAATGTGAATAATTGCATCATCAATCACTGAAAGGCCTAACTAACTATATATGTGTTTCTTTCCTGGAGCAAGATTAATATATACATATTTCTTACTCGCTAATAATTTGTATTAAAAGATATTTTCAGGCAGATAGAGAGAAAACGGTGTTCACTAACTTTATACCAACATAAGTCACATATCAGGAATCAAACCCTTTCTTCTCTATTATGTGTTGGTATACAAAGCTAACCATGTAGCTCGGTGTTCGTAACGAGGTCGGTCCTTTGAGATCTGTACCCCCCCATACATTGTTCTTTACGCTATTCAGTGTACTGTTGGGTCTACTTTATATACTTGTATGTATTCTATATGTCTCTGCCCGGAAGCAAACCAAATCTGTTCTTTGACTCGCCAAAAACTCTTTCATCAATAATAAATTATCTGAACTTTCCAACTCTAGCTCTTCCCCAAGCTTTTTGGCATCTATCCAAAAACCTCTCCAACAATTTCACTTCCTCGTCTTTTCCTCCTCTTTTCCACTCTGACACTACCACCGGCCATTACCTCTTCCTCTGACAAGGCTCAACTCTTCGCCCAAACTTTCGCTAGAAACTCCACCTTGGATGATTCTGGTGCTATTCTTCCCTAACCACCCCCTCTTCACTTATTCATGCCTAATACCCTAATCACTTCTAATGATGTACTTCCTACCCTCCCTGGGCTTAATACTAAGAAAGCATACGGTTTGGATGGTGTTCCTCTTGCTGTACTAAAAAACTGTGCTTCCGTGCTGCCTCCCTGTTGCCTCCACATGGAAAAAGCAAATAGGAGGGTATATGGAAATCAGGGGTTTAATTGAGATAGTCATTACCCTTTTAACTCCAACAGATCTTTCCTACGATCTCTAAAATCATCTAATAATATCCAGAAAAAATGTCAAAAGTCGTCATGTTCGTGAAGGGGTTAGGTTGTCTGGCACCAATCCGTTCCCCAGACCAACCCCCTGCGTGACAACCCTTGGCAGGGATGACAGGACTAGTAACTACTGACCTGGGTTGGGCCAAGCTCATGCTCCATAACGCCTGAAAAAGGTAAACAAAAATATATCAGTAACTATATATTTACTTATCTATCTATATCTCCACACACACACACACACGCACATATATACTGTATATATATATATATATATATATATATATATATATATATATATTTATATATATATATATATCTATATATATATATATATATATATATATATATATATATATATATGTATATATATATATATAGTTATATATATATATATATATATATATATATATATATATATATATATATATATATATATATATATATATATATTGCCAGATGCCTTACCCCCTTTTTAATTAGGGTGGCCATACACAAAATGCCCCCAAGTGGACTTATATCCTGTAAGAGGGACAACCTATGCTAGTTTACTGAAGGACTTACAGGGTTGACCACTTAATTTAGGGTCCGTCCGACTCTGAGGCCTTCTATGTATATTATTAGCACTATTATTCTACAACGGTTTGGTTGCAATCCATCCACTAACCTGCTCCACCCTTAGGTTAGCAGTACGGATATGTATAAGGTTTACTCCCCCCTAGACAGATTGCCTACTAAGGATAATGATTCCCATCCTACTGTATATATATATACAGTATATATAGGATGTGACTCGTTAGCCTTGGTATATATATATATATATATATATATATATATATAATGGTTTACTTAATGCAGTTAAGTATTTGAATATATATGAAATGTATTACACATAACAACAACAAAGAATGCATATACCTGTATTTATTACACATTAGAACAACAAAGAATGCATATACCTGTATTTGCTCAGTGAACTGATAGCCTATATTTGTTTCAACTGTTTACATAAATATTTAAAAGTATTATTTTAGCGTATTAATATTATGTCCACACAATATTGTATATTATACACAAAATAATCTACCATCGGAAGTATTTTACTCGTGAATGTTTGTTATAGCCCCATGTTGTAGCGAGATAGGTTGTTAATTATGAAAACGCATGTTTCCAATAAGTATCGAAAACTCGTCTGGTATGGAGTTCAGCTGTTCACCAGTTAAAATAGAACATTGTTTAGAGACTGCCAACATACATTAAGGAGAGACAGATTTTTTATTTTTTATTTTTATTTTTGTTTGGTCATCATGTCCCTTAGTTTTAGAAGAAAAAAAAACCTAGATACCCCCTTCAAGATAAATGTGTAAATTTTTATGTAGAAAAATGTCCCGGCCAAAGGCCTTAAAATTTCAGGCTCGCTATCGCTCGCCAGGAACTAATTGACAGTTTAATGGTACGAAAGGTCTTAAAATTGACAACGAAATGGGGCGAAAGGTTTTAAAATCGCCAAACTAATGGGTCGAACGTCTTATAATCTAAAAAAAAGGGGCTAAACATGAGGGAGAAGGAGGTTCAGAAAAACGGTCTGCCTCCCCTTAACCCCTTCTGTATCGGCGACGTCTTTTTATTGTTATTCTAGCTATATTTATGCGATTTTATTAAGTTTAAGAAGGATCTGTGGTAGTAAAAAGGGTTAAGTGAGATAGTTCGAAGCCTGTTAATTGTTGGAGGCTCCTTTTATGCTGAATGCAATCGTCTAATGGTAGCCAAAATATAGTTAAAAAGACGTCGCCGGTACGGAAGGGGTTAATGCTAAAAGATAAAGACAAAGTGACTGAGGTTAGGCCGGAGTCACATGAGCCGTTTTTCGAGCAATTTTTATGGGAAATTATGGTCTGGAAGCTTCAAAAATTACACTTTATCAGAATTCAGCCACCTAACATAATCTACCTTCAGTCTAGTTTCTGATACCAGCGCGAACAAGTCCGGAAATATTACTAGAAAAAACTTGCTCATGAAAAATTGACGGACAAAGTGATCATGTGACAGCGGCTTCAGATAATGTTAATGACTGGTGATGTTCAATAATGTTTGGTGACTTACTAAAAAGTAGAGCCTCTAATGGGGAGAATATAGTGGAAAACATGGTGACTGAGGATATGATTGGTGACGTACCAGAGAGCAGACTGTCAACATATAGTGTATAGAGGACACCATGGTGACAAAAGTTATGATTACTAGTGAACAGACTGTTAATAGATAGAGTGTAGACGTGGTGACTGGTGACTCAATATTGAACAGACTGTTAACATATAGAGTGTAAGCATGGTGACTGGTGACTCAATAGTGAACACACTGTTAACAGCTAGAGTGTACTGTAGACATGGTGACTTACTAGTGAACAGACTGTTAACAGCTAGAGTGTAGATATGGTGACTGGTGACTTACTAGTGAACACACTGTCAACATATAGAGTGTAGACATGGTGACTTACTAGTGAACAGACTGTTAACAGATAGAGTGTAGACATGGTGACTTACTAGTGAACAGACTGTTAACAGATAGAGTGTAGACATGGTGACTTACCAGTGAACAGACTGTTAACAGATAGAGTGTAGACATGGTGACTTACTAGTGAACAGACTGTTAACAGATAGAGTGTAGACATGGTGACTTACCAGTGAACAGACTGTTAACAGATAGAGTACAAAGGAGTACAAAGGAAATCAAGCAACAACAGTTCTAGTGACCCTTCTAGGTTGCTTGTCCTCCAAAACACTGAGGATCAAGTGTCCAAACAGTGGTTTAGAGTGGGTAAGGGAACATTGGAAAGGGAATTACTGCCCTGGAACTAATGTCCGTGGCAGGATTAGGAAATTAGTAGAGGACAGATGGGTTACTAACTGAGGGGGGGATAAAATAAAGTTATTCATTTACAAACGCAGTCAGTCGCGGGTTTGATGCGAGATATTTGTCTAGGCGGAGTTTAAATTAATCAACGGTGCTGCAGTTTATAACATCTCGGGGAAGCCCATTCCATGAGTTGACAACTCGATTGAAGAAGAAATTCTTAGATTCGTGCGAGTTAAAAGATTTACCAATAATTTTGCAACCGTTTCCCTGTGTGTAATTAGATTGGTCGATAGTGAAGTACTTACTACAGTTCATATTGTCGATGCCTTTGATGATTTTGAACACTTGAATTAAGTCACCTCTTAATCTGCGCTGGGTTAAAGGAAATAGATTTAATTCTCTAAGACGCTCTTCGTATGGTTTGTTCTTTAGGCTAGGTATCATTTTGGTAACTCTACGTTGAACTCGTTCTAGCTTGTTTATATCTTTTTGGTAATAAGGGCACCAGGATTGAACGCAGTATTCCAGAAGAGGGCGGACTAAGGAATTGTAAAGGGTTAGGATAACTTCTTTGGATTTATGCTCAAATGACCTGCCTATAAAGCCAATTATTTTGTTTGCCTTCTTAACAACTTCTGAACATTGTTGACTCGGTTTTAGGTTACTCGATATTGTTACTCCCAGATCGGTTTCTCTGTTTACATTCTTAAGCTGAGTGCCATTCATCAAATAGTTTGCTTTCTCATTTAGGTATCCGATATGTAGTACTTTACATTTATCCGCATTGAAACTAATTTGCCAAATTTGGGCCCAACATGACAATTTATCTAGATTGTGTTGCATATCGTCAACTTGATCTTTTGAGAGTACGCTATTTGCAATTTTTGTATCGTCAGCAAATCTTGAGATTGTACAGGTGAGACCCTCTTCTATGTCGTTGATGTAAATTAGAAAGAGAATTGGTCCTAGTACCGATCCCTGGGGTACCCCGCTACTTACATTGGTCCATTTAGATGCCTTACCGTTTATGACTACTCTTTGCTTTCTGTTGCTGAGCCAATTTTCTATCCATTTCAACACACCGTCTTGTATTCCATGCGCTTTTAGTTTTAGCAGTAAACGTTTGTGGGGAACTTTGTCAAAGGCCTTTTGAAAATCAAGGTATATAATATCTACAGCTTTACTCTCATCGTAGAGGGTGAGGATATCGTGGAAGAAGTCTAAGAGGTTTGTTAAACAGGAACGTTTTTTACGAAAGCCGTGTTGAGTATCTTTAAGTATGTTATTTTCCTCTAAGTGATTTACGAGTCTGTCTCGTATGACGGTTTCTAGCATTTTACATACAAATGAGGTTAAGCTAATTGGACAATAGTTACTGGGTAGGGATTTGCTGCCTTTTTTGAATATCGGTGTTACGTTGGCTAGCTTACCTGAGTGTAGACATGGTGACTGGTGACTTACTAGTGAACACACTGTTAACAGATAGAGTGTAGACATGGTGACTTACCAGTGAACAGACTGTTAACAGATAGACATGGTGACTTACTAGTTAACAGATAGAGTGTAGACATGGTGACTGGTGACTTACTAGTGAACAGACTGTTAACAGATAGAGTGTAGACATGGTGACTGGTGACTTACTAGTGAACACACTGTTAACAGATAAAGTGTAGACATGGTGACTTACTAGTGAACAGACTGTTAACATATAGAGTGTAGACATGGCGACTTACTAGTGAACACACTGTTAACAGATAGACTGTAAACATGGTGACTTACTAGTGAACAGACTGTTAACAGATAGAGTGTAGGCATAGTGACTGGTGACTTACTAGTGAACAAACTGTTAACAGATAGAGTTTAGACATGGTGACTTACTAGTGAACAGACTGTTAACAGATAAAGTGTAGACATGGTGACTTACTAGTGAACAAAATGTTAACAGATAGAGTGTATACATGGTGACTTACTAGTGAACAGACTGCTAACAGATAGAGTGTAGACATGGTGACGGAGGACAGTAATGACTGTAGCTCACCACTGTGTCCTCTCACCATCATCACCACCTTATATATACACCACACACCAACCTAGGACTCTTGGTGACGCCGTACACTTGTGCTCATTACCATTGACCTTCTCCTTCTCCGTGAATGATTTATTGCGTTTGGCATACTTCTCTGAATACATTTTAAGATGTATATACTTTTACTTCGACGAACTCTATTTGATTCGTAAATCTTCTATTCGTGAGGAGTAGTTGAATACGGGTTCTAAAGATGTCTAAAGAGAGATATAGAAAGCAACTATATTTCTATATTTGAGTGTCATAAATACATAATTTAATTAATTACTCTCTTACAAATTGGCCTACATTATTCAAACCTACAACTGAGTTTTCCTCGGACTGTAAACGATGGAAAGAGACCTATACCTATCTACCTATCTTTCTATCTATCTATCTATATATATCTTTCTATCTATCTATCTATCTATATATCTATCTCTCTCTATATTTTTTTTCTTCTTCTATGTGGATGAGGGAGACAACAGGCAGAACTGCCTGTGACGAGTGCCTTCCCCAAATTTGAAAGAGTGACAGGGCCAAAATCAAGGAATTTTCGAGCCAAAATGCCTGAACACACGGAGTTTGAAGCAATTCAAGCCATAGGATGAGGGGAAGTTGGATTCAGGAAGAGAGTTCCAGAGCTCTAGGGGGGAGAGGTGCACAGAGAAGGGGTGGGATTGTGTTGCAAGACGGGTGCTACATACTCTACATAGAGAAGGGAAATACACTGAGAGAGCTCTGAAGAACACTGAATATTGTAATAGCGGCAGAATGGCGAGAGAGATCACGGAGAGAGAGAGATTGCAAAGAGTCGGTGAGTTGACATATGAGTTAGTGAGACGAAAGGCTTTCTTTTCTACTTTGTCAAGAAGTGCTGTGTGAGAGGATCCTCCCCATACATGCAAACATTACTCAATACATGGAGGCACTGTGCCCCTATACAGAGCAAGAAGTTGTGCAGGGAAAAAAAAAAAAAAAAACGGAGGTAGTTGAGCACACCCAGCTTCTGGGAAGCTGTTTTAGCAAGGGTGGTAATATGGTGAGATCAGAAGAAAAGGAGACACCAAGAATACCAAGAAAAGATGAAGGGGTGATTTGTGTATTGTTGAAGTATAAGCTGTGGGAATTCTTGACGGGTAGATACATGGAGAAATTGGGTTTTGCAAGCATTGAAAGCAACAAGATGTTCTCTGTCCCAAATGGAAATGGTTGATAGGTCAGAAGATACATCTTCTATGGCATCATCACATGAAATTTGTGCGTGATTGCTTGCTGGAGGGTTCTAAAAAGCTAGTTAAAGAGTGTAAGATAGAGTCATCAGCATATGAATGGATAGGACTGGAGGTACAGTTGAGAAGGTCATTGATGAATATTAGAAAGAGGAACACCAGAGTTGATAGGTTGAATAAGTAATCGATGGCCATCCACAACCGCAGCTATGGAATGGCAGGAGAGGAAATTTGAGATGAAGGTACAGATAGAGGGATAGAAACCAAAGGAGGGTAATTTAGAAGTTAGAGATTTATGCCAGTCTGTATCAAAGGCCTTCGATATGTTTAGTGCAATAGAAAAGGTCTCACCGAAGTCCCGAAAGGAGGATGACCAAGAGTTAATAAGATTTGAAAGATCACCAGTAGAGCGACCCCTAAGGAATCTATACTGGTGTCCTGAGAGTAGATTATGGAAAGAAAGATGCTTAACAAAATTTGAAGTATGAAGTTTCAAAAGCTTTGGAAATACAAGAAATGAGAGCAATTGGATGATAGTTGAAGGGTTAAGAGCCCTTCTTTGGGATAGGTTGAATGAGAGCAAACTTCCAGCAAGAAGGGAAGATGTTAGAGGAGAGACAGAGACGGAAGAGTTTGCCTTGGCAGGGATTCAGCACATAAGCACAGTTTTTTGGTACAATAGGAGGAACACCATCCGGACCATATGCCTTCTTAGTTTTAAGCCAAAAAAGGGTAGAAAGTACATCTTTAGAAGAGATTAGCATATTAAGCATAAGTAAGTGAGTGGGGGGGTGGAGAGGGAAGAATAGCGCCGGAATCATCCAAGGTGGAATTTTTCTTGAAAGTTTGGGAGAAGAGTTCAGCTTTGTCAGAGGAAGAAGTGACTGTAGTGCCATCAAAGTGGAAAAGGGAGGGAAAGACTAGGACAAAAAATTGTTGGTGATATTTTTGGCTAGATGCCAAAATGCTTGGGAATAGCTAGAGTTGGATAGTTCAGTGAATTTATTATTGATGAAAGAGTGTTTGGCTGGTAGAAGTACAGATTTGGCTTGATTGCAGGCAGAAACATAGGAAGAATGAGATTCTGGAGTTTGAAGGCGTTGGTACCGTTTGGATGCTTCCTCCTTATTGCGGACAGCAGTAAAACAAGTGTGAGTTAACCAATATTTGTTTGCATTAGTCTAAGAGAAAGAAAATTAAATGTATGCCTCAATGCCCAAGAGGATTACGTTGGTAATGTATTCAGCACTCTCCAAGGGTTCCCGGCCACAGAAGCAAAAATAATTCCAAGGGAAATCAAAGAAGTACTGCCGGAGAGCCTCCCAGTCGGCAGCGCCAAACTACCACAAAGGACCACCGGCTGGGAGGATCGGGTGGCCGTACTGGAGAGATAGGACAGGTGACCGAGATATGTTTACGGTCGGAGGAGCCCAAAGGAGAGAAGAAATCGACAGTATAAGAGGAAGGGTTAGAAGTTAGAAATAAGTTAAAAAATGTTGGACCAATCTGCGAAACGGTCTGGGATATGGGTGAGTTGCTGAACCAATTGCTCTAGGACATTTATAATAGAACATAATTTTATGTAGGCTTGTTCACCAGGTTGGTCAGTAAAATTAGAGGAGAGCCATTGGTGGTTGTGAACATTGAAATCTCCTAAGATGGAGATTTCTGAGAAAGGAGAAATGGGTAGGATGTGTTCCACTTTACAGTTTAGATAGTCAATGAATTTGGGAAAGTCATAGAGTTAGGGGAAAGATAGACAGCACAGATATATTTAATATGAGATAAACAGGATGGTTTTAGCCATTAAGTTGATAATTCAGAGAAGTCGAAGTCGGGAACACGAGAGCAAGTCGTTTGTTAAGAACAAAAGAAAATGGGAGTCTGCAGAAAGCCGATTGGCTCACACAAGGCATATCCTTCTCACACCCAACCCTAATTATAAGGCCTAATTATAGGCCTAACTCACAAACACCATCAGAACCGACCTCAACAAAACGGTCAGAGGTCATCATAAACCGATCGGCCAACACCCGGCTGATCCCCCTCACAGCCAACCCATCTCGTCCATATGCCATCTAATTTAATCTTAAAGGTCTCTATCGTTCTTGATCCCACTCGGTAGCCTATTCAACCTATCTACAACTCTGTTACCAAACCAATATTTGCCTATATCTTTTCTGAAACGAAATGTATCTAATTTGAATCCATTTGTTCGAGTTATTTCGCTATCACTGAGCTTCAGTATATCTTTCATGTCCCCTTTATTAATCCCACTAACCCACTTGAACACCTCTATCATATCCCCTCTAAATCTACGTATCTCTAACGAATGCAAGCCTAATTTCTTCAATCTTTCTTCATATGGAAGATTTCTAATATTATGGATTATTTTTGTCATTCTTCGTTGTACCCTCTCCAAGGAGTCTATGTCCATTCTGTAATAAAGACACCAAAATTGGACAGCGTAATTCATATGTGGTCTTACTAACGCTAGATAAAGTTTTAAGATTACGTCTGCAGTTCTATTACTCACACTTCTAGACATAAATCCGAGAACTCTATTTGCCTTATTTCGAGCACTAATGCATTGATTTTTAGGTTTTAAATCACAGTTTAATTAAGATGACTCCCAACTCTTTTTCATTATCTGAGTTTCATATATTCACGTTATCTAATCTATATCCTGCATTTTCTATCAATCTCACAAAATTGACTAGACTGCATTTATCTACACTGAACTGCATCTGCCAATTTACTGCCCATTCGTGAAGTGTGTCTAGATCTCTTTGGAGAGCCTGAATATCATGATGAGAATTGATCACTCTTCCTATTTTAGTGTCATCTGCAAATTTACTGATTTTGCTAGGTATTCCTACATCGAGGTCGTTATTATAAATTATGAATAGCAGAGGACCTAAAACAGATCCTTGAGGGACTCCACTCTTAACTATACCCCAGTCTGATCGTATACCATTTATGCTAACTCTTTGCTTCCTACCAATTAACCATGACTTAATCCATCTTAATAGACTTCCCCCTATTCCATGATTTTCTATTTTCCTCAGCAATCTTTCGTGGGGGACTTTGTCGAATTATTTACTGAAATATAAATATATTACATCATATTCTTTGTCATTATCTACTGCTTCGTATACTTGGGAAAAGAATGTCAATAAATTAGTGAGGCAGGACCTACCCTTCATGAATCCATGCTGAGAATCTTTAATTCATTGGTGACGTTCTAGGTTCTCTCTGATTTTGTGCGCAATAAATGACTATAATAGTTTGCCTACAACTGATATCAAACCAATTGGGCGATAATTTAAAGCAATAAATTGATAACTTTTTTTTAAATATCAGTACCACATTTGCAATTTTCCACTCATCAGGGATAGACCCGAATTAATATAATTATTAAATAATGCTGTTAAAGGGTAACTAATTTCTTCTTTACATTCTTTTAATACTCTAGGATATCACCCCTGATAACCTATTTCTGCGTATTTCAACATATTTGTTTTCGGTTGAAGTGATTGAAGTGTTTTTAAAGTGAGTGAAGTGTTTTAAAGTGAGGTAAGTGTTTTAAAGTGAGTGAAGTGTTTTTAAGTGAGTGAAGTGATCTGAAGAAAGTGACTGTCACCATGCCTCGCGCTTGTACGAACTGCGCCGGTAGGTTTGGTGAGTCCATGTTTGCTAATGTCGATCTGCAAGTCTGCTGGCTCTGCCAGCAACGAGATAATTTTACAGTGAAATTAGATGAAGCCTACAACAAGATCAACGTCCTCACCATGAAGCTGGAATCACTCCAAGAGTTTGTAACATTCAACGTTGCAGTACCACAAACTTCAATTGTCACCGCAACTCCAGCAGCCACCAACGCCCATACGTCAACTGCCAACAATTCAACGCCTGCAGCAGCCACTTCAGCTGATGGTTCTGATACTCAAGAAACAAATAGTGACTTTCTTCCCCCTCAAGACAACTTCCATGTTGTGAGGAACAACGTTTGCCCCTAGACCAGAAAACCCATGCCGATTATCGAGTGTCAAAACCGTTTCCAGATACTCACAGACTCAGATGACGAAGAGGAAATAGAAGAAGTCCGGCTCGTGGGAGACTCGATGATACGTGGTCAGCTCACAGAGTTTTGCGCCAGGGCACCTAAGACCAGGAAGCGTTTTTTTATCCCTGGTGGTGGTGTGGACGACGTAGTTGCTGCAGTTGACGAAGTATCAAAGCTGGCCCCTGCTAATACAATGTACGTCATCCACGTTGGATCCAACGATGTACAGCAAACCCGGTCGGAAGATTTGCTTTTAAAGTACCAGCAGCTGATCAAGTCGTTTAAGGAGAAGTCATCAAGGATCATCGTCTCAGGAATCGTCCCCTGGCTCGGTGTAGAGAGCCGATTTTACAACATAGCCACCACCACAATTCATTGTCTAGCAAACCTCTGCTGGAAGGAGAATGTGGGATTCGTCGACACCTGGGACAATTTCTACTACGATGACTATTTGTTTTCGGACGATGGAGTTCATCTGAACCAGGTGGGAGCAGCACGTTTTGGGCGTCTTCTCAACGATGCGGTGAAGGATTTTCGGAGAAGAAATCGACTCAGCACAGGACAACCAGGAAGGAGGACCGAAGACAGCGAGGACGGCAACCTGCAAAGGAATTAAATGCTAATCCGTCAAGAACTGCGAATTTGGATAAAGCTCCACCAACATGACCTTAATTCAAAACCGCCAGGGATAACGACCGAGGACTGAGGACAGCCATGAATGTAAATGTAGATCCGACCAGAACCAAAAAATTTGATTAAAGAACGTTCTGTGAGTTCTAAAATCGCAACTTTAACACCTTAAGAGCGGCCTATGCGGTTTATTTATATGTACCGCCCAGCGGGGTGTTTTTAGCCAACATAGGGCTGTTTACGTGATCATTTTCATGCCTAAATAAGACCCAGAACGTAAAACAAGTATCTATCCCTGAAAGGGCATAAACAGATCTTTCGAATGACACCATAACGATCCTTTTATGATGGCTAGTTTTCTTGCAATAACCGTGCAACGCGAGTGCAAAAAGCATGTAATTAGGCACTTTCCCCATACAATTCCGTATATAGCGAGTGAGAGAGGGAGGAGGGAGGTGGGATTCATGTCAGTAGGTTCGCCGCGGTGGTCTGGAGCAGTCATACGCTCGCTACTCTCCTGCCACCACTTGTCTCTCTCTCTCAGCAACATTACGTGCTGAAATTGCCACTCGACCTATGTCGAGCACCGCCACATAGTCCAGCTTTATGTAACTCGACTTATGTTGCTCGCCGCTAATTAAGGGTTAAAGGTTTTCTGTGCAAACGCTCGTAGCATAAGCAATAAATTTTCAGATTTAGATGAACTAGTGTTTACAGAAAATTATGATGTGATTGGCTTAACAGAATCTTGGCTCAATACAGAAGATAGAGACTTTTTAGCAGAGTATTCACTTCCCGGTTATGTAATGTTTGATAACAGCCGAATAAATAAAAATGGAGGTGGCCTTTTATTTTATATCAAAGAAAGTCTTAACCCGACCCTCTTGTCAAAACCTCAAATTGTGAACGTCGACACATTTTTTGTGCTAATAAAGAATAATAAAGGAACAAAAATAATACTTGCATTAATATACAGACCTCCAGCTCAATCAGAGCAAACTGACCGAGAAATTTATGAACAAATTGCAGATGTAAGTAACTCACAAGATACTGTATTTTTGGGCGACTTTAATTTACCTGTGACCAAGTGGGGAGATACTCTTACTTCACACTCCGGACATGACTTGTATGCGAACTTGCAAGAGAGTTCACTCTATCAATTTGTTCGATCGCCGACCCGTGGTAATAACGTTCTTGACCTTGTACTTGCAACAAAAGAAGAATTAATAGAGAATTTGAATGTTGGTGATGAATTCAGTAACAGCGACCATCGTACAATAACTTTCACTTTAAAGTTTACTAGTAACGAACCAAATAGCAGCATCGAAAAAGTCCCTAATTTCATGAAAGCAAGCTTTCATTAACTTAGAGCTATGTTTAAAGAAACTGACTGGAGCTTTTTAATTAACAATAACGACATAAATAGATCTTGGGAATTATTCGAAACCACTTACCTAAAAGCAGTGCAGGACTGCATACCATCGAAAATACGGCGTACAGGCCATAATAATAACCCAAATGGTGGAATAAAGATATTTCAAACTGTCTGCTTGCTAAAAAGTTTGCTAATGATAGATTAAAATCCTTACAAAATTACGAAGAACGGGTGAAATTTGTAGAACTACGACGCAAAGTCAAAAAGTTAATTAAGCAAAGTAAAAAGACCCTGGAGTTACATGTTGCGAATCAAAGTAAAACATACCCGAAATAATTCTGTAGTTATATCAGAAAGAAAAAAGTAGTTACTTCAACTATTGGACCGTTAATCGATGAACATGGAGAATACACCAAAGACGAAGTACAAATGAGTAATGCCCTCAATACCTTCTTTGCATCAGTTTTTACAACGGAAGACCTCAGTGATATCCCTACACCATCGCCGATTCAGATTGATAATTCAGATCTGATGTTCTAAGCAATATCACGATTACAGAGAGAGAAGTATTGAATTGTTTAGATAAACTCAAGGTAAATAAAACGCCTGGACCTGATACAATCTCACCTAGAGTCGTAAAGGAAGCTAAGGATGAGCTCTCTAAACCACTGACATTGTTATTCAATAAATCCTTGCAGTCTGGAACTATGCCTGATCAGTGGAAGCTAGCCAACGTAACACCGATATTAAAAAAAGGCAGCAAATCCCTACCAAGTAACTATCGTACAATTAGCTTAACCTCAGTTGTATGTAAAATGCTAGAAACACTCATAAGAGACAGACGTATAGCACTTAGAGGATAATAACATACTTAAAGATACTCAACACGGCTTTCGTAAAAAAAGTTCCTGTTTAACAAACTTCTTAGACTTCTTCCACGATATCCTCAACCTCTACATGAGAGTAAAGCTATAGATATTATATACCTTGATTTTCAAAAGGTCTTTGACAAAGTTCCCCACAAACGTTTACTGCTAAAACTAAAAGTGCATGGAATACAAGACGGTGTGTTAAAATGGATAGAAAATTGGCTCAGCGACAGAAAGCAAAGAGTAATCATAAACGGTAAGGCATCTAAATGGACCAATGTAAGTAGCGGGGTACCCCAGGGATCGGTACTAGGACCAATTCTCTTTCTAATTTACATCAACGACATAGATGAGGGTCTCACCTGTACAATCTCAAGATTTGCTGACGATATAAAAATTGCAAATAGCGTACTCTCAAAAGAACAAGTTGACGATATGCAACACAATCTAGATAAGTTGTCATGTTGGGCCCAAATTTGGCAAATGAGTTTCCATGCGGATAAATGTAAAGTACTACATATCCGATACCAAAATGAGAAAGCAAACTATTTGATGAATGGCACTCAGCTTAAGAATGTAAACAGAGAAACCGATCTGGGAGTAACAATATCGAGTAACCTAAAACCGAGTCAACAATGTTCAGAAGTTGTTAACCCGGCAAGCGCGATAGGCCTCACGGAAGGCTTCCTATAGGGAACGCGATAGGCCTCACGGAAGCAAGACCATAAAAAAAGCCTTCCAAAAAAAAAAGGGCCTATCAAAACAAAGGATTTTGTCTCTAGGTGAGATAATTCCCCTCTAGTACTCATCCATGTGTTTCTCACCCCTCCCCCTCCCCTCCTTCCCCACCTTATTCCCCCCTCCCCCCCCTCCTCAATTATCACCTATTTATCCACTTATTATCATCATTTATCGGTTATTTTTCTCTCCCGCGATAATGTAGCACAAGTGGGTTGCATAAAAGATCGTTATGCAACACCCAGACACCGGCACACACCGCCCCGCTCGTCTCAGTTGACTCCCAGACAGCGAGAGGGGAGGGCTGCCTGTGGCTCTCTCTCTCGCCTGAGATTATGACCGGGTGGCCAATATCTTCGTTTTTCACCACCCAAATGCTTTTCCCACTTATTTTAGCACTCTTGAAGGTTCATATATACATCATATATGTAAAATAAAAGCATACCGAAAACAAATAATGGTTTATATTGTAAATATAACGAATTCTCTCAGAATCCAGGGCTAGAAATGCACAAATAACTACCCTAGCACCTAGGTCTATATCGCGCTTGTCAGGTTAAGAAGGCAAACAAAATAATTGGATTTATAGGCAGGTCATTTGAGCATAAATCCAAAGACGTTATCCTAACCCTTTACAATTCCTTAGTCCGCCCTCCTCTGGAATACTGCGTTCAATCCTGGTGCCCTTATTACCAAAAAGATATAGATAAGCTAGAACGAGTTCAACGTAGAGTTACCAAAATGATACCTAGCCCAAAGAACAAACCATACGAGGAGCGTCTTAGAGAATTAAATCAATTTCCTTTAACCCAGCGCAGATTAAGAGTCGACTTAATTCAAGTGTTCAAAATCATCAAAGGCATCGACAATATGAACTGTAGTAAGTACTTCACTATCGACCAATCTAATTACACGCGGGGAAACGGGTGCAAAATTATTGGTAAATCTTTGAACTCACACAAAGCTAAACATTTCTTCTTCAATCGAGTTGTCAACTCATGGAATGGGCTTCCCCGAGATGTTATAAACTGCAGCACCGTTGATTCATTTAAACTTCGCCTAGACAAATATCTCGCATCAAACCCGCGACTGACTGCGTTTGTAAATTAATAACTTTATTTTATCCTCCCCTCAGTTACTAACCCATCTGTCCCCTACTAACTTCCTAATCCTGCCACGGAAATTAGTTCCAGGGCAGTAGTTCCCTTTCCAATGTTCCATTACCCACTCTAAACCACTGTTTGGACACTTGATCCTCAGTGTTTTGGAGGAAAAGCAACCTAGAAGGGTCACTAGACCTGTTGTTGCTTGATTTCCTTTGTACTCCTTTGATATAATTATGGAGTCGATCCCAGGTGACTTTTGCGGTTTTAGCTTGTGTTAATTAGCCAAACTAATAGGGTAAACGTCTCAGCACTAATGGAGCTAAGCATGAGGCAAAAGGGGATCCAGAAAAGGCAACCATCCCCCCTTAAAAGTACCACGAGATATACGGCAACTACTAAACCATTTTCTTCAGGACGTCCACCGATTAGAAGGTTATAAACTATCGGAAGTAATCGTTTTAGTTGGCATATGTCTTTCCGAAGCTCAAAAAACCGTCTAAATGTAGCTGAAATAAAATGTAAAATACGTCACCGGTACTGACAGGGTTAACGACAGATTTGTCTTTAATTATTTATTTATTTATGTATTTATTTGTTTATTTACAATTGTTTTTCTTTTTCTCTTTTCTTCCTCCCTAGACCGCTAAGCTTTGAAAAAATACCCCCAAGACCCCTATTCGAGATAAATGTGTGCATTTTTCGGTAGTCCTCCTAAACTGCAGGCTCGCTATCGCTCATCAGGTAAAACATCGATACTTAGGAGGCAGGAAAGGTCTTAAAAGCGCCTAACTAATGGAGCGCATGTCTATTATTTCAAGACTAATTGAGCTAAATATGAGGGAGAACGATATCCAGACCCCCCCTCCTTTGCGTGTCAACAATCCTTTCCCCCCCCCCCACCCCCAACACTCCTAAGGAGATTATATGTTGGTTTTTGGTCTATCTATTAATTCAATCATATTTTGTTGTTTCCTCGCTAGGTCTCCATCAAGCTTTAAAAACAAAAATCAAGACCCCCTTTCAAGATAAATGTGTACATTTTTCCCGACCGATGGCCGGTGTTAACCCTTTCAAGATCTGATACACATTTCTGGTCTGTTTTCTGGCTATTATTTGACAATTGTATGCAGATTGGGAAGGGTATATGGAAGTCACAGGGTTAATTGTGCTACTGTTGACCAATTTAATTCCCACAGACCCTTCGTAAGCAGTCTGAAATCGTCTAATGATAGCCAAAATATGCTGTCAGGATACGTCATGCGGTAACTGTACCTTACAAGCTGCCAGACCAGTGTTGAAGATACCAGCTGAGGGGACAGTCGCTCGTGCGTTACCGGATCGACCTAGATTACCACATACAGTCACTTACAAAACATCGTGAACGTCACCTATTTCTAATTATGGATGAATATCTCTGGAAACGAATTTATGAATAAATTGTCTATATATCAACTACGAAACCATATATACTATTTATTGAAAAGCAAGTTTCATCTAAAAATCAATCCGGATAGATGTAATTGCATAAGACATTACATTATTGGTCCACGAATTATTTATGATTGCTCTACACTCCATCCTTTCAAAAGTTGACAGGTAAAGATTCTGACCTTTCCGTCTGAATGGAGCCTTTTCAGCCAAACCCCGCCCCACCCCCCACGCCTCAACGGGCGCATTTCATTTGGGCAAAATATTTGATTTGTTACTCTATCATTCACTATGTAATTTGGGCGACAACATTTCAGTAATTCTGTGAAATTGTAACCATCATTTGGGCGAAATCAGAATAAGGCAACAACAGCGTAAATACTATAGAACTGTTTGTCAAGGATGGCTGATATTAAGAGTAGTTTGACTGAGTAGTAGGAGCCGTAGGAACACAAAGGTTTGAACAACAGGATCGATCACAGGAGACAGGACGAAACGGATGGAGTATAGCAGGAAAGAAGAGCAATTGCACAGAGGAAGAACAAGCGGAGAAGTGAGAAGTACAGTAGAAGACTGAACGTTCTCGGGCTCAACCAAGTTGCTTCACAGGCAAAGGGTTCATAATTTAGAGTAGTTGGACTGAGTAGTGAGAGCTTAAACTTGAATCTTACGTTAATTTATACGGACTTTGAACATGCAAGAATACATGTGATCAAAACTGTATTCCTTGGAACATAAATATTGTGTTGCCAGTTTCACTTAGTGGTGAAATATTCATAAATACAGCCTAACTGCTAAATACAAACATACAGATGGTAATATCGGAAAGTGGCTGTCTAATTTTTGGGGGTTTCCTTTTGTTTATCTCCAAATTAAATATCAGACTGCTTCGTTGAGAATGTGATGTGCGATATTCTATATTTTATTAATTTCGCCACAAAACCAAACACCTCCAAATTGAAGTAATGAAAACATATAATTATGTGATCCACCGGGATTCGAACCTGGGTTAATGCAGAAGCACCTGTGAGAAGAAAAGATAACGAGATCACTTTTTTACTTTAACAGTTCAACAAGTATGAGACGAAATCAATGTCTCGCCGTCAGTTTATTCACTCATGTGGCTGCAAATTTACAGCCATAACATAAATAACAGAACCGGGGGCAAATGTCTTGAAATCCCATAAGTAATAGGGCTTAACATGAGGGAGGAGGAGGACTTGAAAACCCAACTGCCTCCCCTTAACCCTTTCACGCATTTCTGACGCAGAGGGCCCCAGATTAGCAATAATAGAGTTCTCTCACTCTTATAATTACCTCTCCAACATTAGTTTTCTGCCCACAGCTAACTTAAAGACAACTGCAGAGGTTGAAGTAACTAAACTAAAGGTTTCTAAATACCCCTAATGGTATCAAAGGCTTTAAAGTATCCCTAATAGATTCAAAATCGCGTCATATGCGTGAGAGGGTTAACTTATCGTCCAAATGAAGAGATAACTGGCGCCCAAATGATATGATGTTTTCGCTCAAATGAAGTGCTTAATCGCCCAAATGAAATGCGTCCGCCTCAACACCCAACAGTAAGAGGAGATGGGCCGGTTTTCTGGACCCCCTTCTTCTTCATGTTTAGCCCCATTAGTTTTCAGATGTTAAGATGTTTGCCCCATTAGTTAGTCGATTTTAAGACCTTTCACCCCATTTCTTCGTCAATATTTAGTAGAGGTGGACCGAATATCCGTATCCGCATCCGCATCTGCGGATATCCGCATCATTGTGTACATCCGCATCCGCATCCGCATCCGCATCCAATAATGCGGATATAGTGCGGATATTTTCGTAACTAATAAGTCATAAAAACTTATTATATTTAGACTTTTACAGAATAACTAATTAACTATTAACCCCTTGAAGCTCTGACAGGTTTTAGCAGTATATTTTTGCTATCATTAGACGATTTTATGCTGCTTAGGAAGGATATGTGGGTATTAAAAGGGTAAAGAACTAAAGACTATCCCAATCAACCCTGAAATCAAATCAATCAAATTGAAATTGTAGAATAATATAGTTCAAAATATTATACTCATGCTTCCTCTACTTATAATATATTTTTGTCTCAATTTTTTTAGTATTTTAAAATTTCCATTATCTGTGGCTAAAACTCTTGAGGGCTAAAACTATCCGCATCCGCATCTGCATCCGCAAATACTGAAAATATATATCCGCATCTCCATCCGCATCCGCAAATATCAAGAAATCAATATCCGGTCCACCTCCATTATTTAGACCTTTCGTGCTATTTAGGTGTCGATTTGTTTCCTGGCGAGCGAAAGCGAGCCTGCAATTTTAAGAGGAACCGACCTTCGGCCGGGACATTTTTCTATCGAAAAATGTACACATTTTTCTTGAAGGGGGGTCTAGGGGGTGTTTTTCAAAGCTTGATGGAGGTCTAGGGAGGAAACTAAAAAAATATATGAATAAATTAATTAACAGACCAAACAAACGGCCAGTCTCCCCTTAACCCGGGAACGGCGAAGGGGGGGGGGGTAATGAACTCGACGCCCCTGGGCGAGCATATGACCATTTGGGCGACTATTCCAAATCGCGACGAAAACTACCTCAGCGTGTAGGAAATGTTCGAACGGACCCGGCCATAAATATATTTACCTCCAAAAAATGTGGGGGGGCGTCCCGTAGTCGGAAAATGTGGCGCGACCGGCATCGCGCGGCGAGATTTACCCGCGCGTATATTCTGCCATACGGGGGTAGAACCAAGGGGAGGGGAGGGTGGGTTGGCCGTATTATGGCTTATATAACGTATTGTGAGCACTTTCATGATATATAATGTACATGTACGTATGTAGGGCACCCATTTGCATATCATATAGCAAGAAATAAGGCGCACATACACAATATATGCGATATATAGGCAAAATTATACGTGTGATACGTGATTGAAAGCGAGAGGAGGGAGGAGGGAGGAAAGGGGGATAATTGTCATCGATTGTCGATATTTACGCGCGTATATACTCTGGTTTAGGGTGCAGCAGGGGTGAAGGGGTGGGAGGGAAGGTGGAGGGTGGGGGTGGGATGAGCTAAATATCGCTTATATATCGTACTATGGGCATGTTCATGATATATAATGTACATGTACGTATACTGTATAGGCGACCTATCTACATGTCATATAGCAAGAAATAAGATGCACATACATAATATATACGATATATAGGCTGAAAGTATACGTGACCTAGAGAGGGAATATAGGGTGGGAGGGATCATATGACAGTCACCCGAGGGTAAAGAGATGCACGTGTGGGGTGTTGTGGGTGTGATACAGGGGTAGGTGGAGGAGGGAGGGAGGTGGGTTGATGGAAGAAATTGCTATATAGTATACGTATTGATCACTGTCATGCTTTCATATAGCATCCAGACACTGCAGTAGTCCCATGTGAAGAGTGGACACCCATTATTTGGCCGTAGACAGTATAAATAGAACGAAATCAGTGTAGGTTTTTGGGAGGGGGGAGTGAAGACTACAAATTTAGGGGGTTTGCCTCAATAAACAGTGTGCCCGAAATAGACTGGTATCAGTTTACACAAGATAAACTGCTTGGCCCTTTCGACACAAACAGCGACCTATTGTAGAAATTCATATATTTATAATATACCTATATTGTAGAGTGGTAATTTACATGTCACTTTGCGTAAATGACAGATAATTTCATTGATCTACGAGTATATCCACGTAATATTATGTGACGGTCCTTTTGATATTTCAATAAATATATTTTTATAGGGACATTATGTTATCTCCCATGTAGTGAACAAAATATTCATCGATATACAATAGTATATCGATGTATTACTTTTTTCTTTTTGGTCGCGGGTGACAGGTCGAATCTACAGACCAATTTTTGCCTTTACGTTACTATGAGCCGCGGTGGCCCAGTCGGTATGGTCACGGAGAGGCAATGGGGAGGAATGTCAGGGCAGTGGGTTCGAGTCCAGTAAGGGGTTATGGAGAGACTTTTGTGATGTTTAGAACAATTTTGGCAATTTTTTTTTTTACAAACTAATGTATTTGTATTCAAGCAATATGAAATATTCATAAAATAATTCATATTGCAAGAATACAATTACATGAGTTTGTATTTTCTTTTTTTTCTTTTTTTCTTTATTTATTTCTTTATTTATTTATTTTTGTTTTGTTTTATATTATAAAATAGGAAATACATACATAGGAACATAGTTTGCAAAATATTATTACTTATTATTGATATTATATACAAGCATATAATTGGGCCCATTACTATCACAGGAGATTTATCTTGAGGTAGTGAGTGAAAACATTACAAATTACTAGTGAACATAACAAATATAATTACCAATATAGGCACATTACTATCACAGCAGATTTATCTTGAGGTAGTGAGTGAAAACATTACAAATTACTAGTGAACATAACAAATATAATTACCAAATATATATATATAATGGAATTGGTATCACAGTAAAGAGATCATGTGTGAGAGTGACTTAGGGAATAGATCATAAAAGTGAGAGTGACTTAGGAAAGATATCTTGAGCGAGAGTTACTTAGGAAAGAGTTAGCTAAAGAGAGCATGAGAGAGTGATTTAGGAAGATCATGAGTGAGAGTAACATAAGTGCCCGGTTAGGTAGGTCAGGTGAGGTGAGGTGAGGTGAGGTAGGGCACGAGTCAAGGGCAGGGCGGCAACACTCAGAAATGCTTCAGGGTGTGGTAGTCCCTGTAGCAGTCGCCGAGGCAAAGGGGGACCTTGCACTCCTGGCACATGGTGGTGATCCTGGGCTTTGTCCTGGGCCTCCTGGTGGTGTTGGAGCAGACATAGCACAGCAGCTGCTTTCGCCGACTGCCAACAAACTCGGTGTGGACTGGGTAATGCCGTGACAGTGCTACCTGTATACGGTCGGGGGCATGGGCACCACGCCAACCCACTTTAGTTATAGTGGGCTCCCCGAACTTCTCCAGGAGTTGGTACGACACATTGTACACAAACTCCCGGAACTTGAGCTTCTTGTTCGGGGCCATTTCCCATTTTATCAGCCACATATTGTAGGCGTTGAGCATGGTGATGTCCACAAGATGATGGAAGAGCTTGTGGTACCACTTGACTGTCTTTCTCAGACACTCAACACCTGCAAGTTGGCAGTCGGACTTGTCAACAAGGCGCATATTCTTGGTGTAATCCACCACCATGTCAGGCTTGTCAATTGATTTTTTGTTCCGGTAGTGGATTTTGCCTGAGTCGACCTGGGCGCCTGTGTGGACAGTTGACAGCAGGTGAACATCACGTCTGTCCTTCCACTTGATGGCCAACACTTTGCCAGACTTCTCCATCATCTTGTATTTGCCTCGTCCCCTTCGTCGCCTTCTTCGTGCACTTCTCTCCCGGTGTGCCGGAACAAGGTCGTCCTCCGAGGGTGTGTCACTTGATGATGTATTTTCCAGCGGCATAACACGACTGACGAACTTCGGCATGAACTTTCTTGTCCTTCTGACAGTCCCACATGACCCTGTTTGGTTGTCATGTAGATACTGGCAGAGAGCAGGAGAAGTATACTAATTGTTGGTGTACAAGGTGTGCTCCTTGCCTATGTATGGTTCCATCATTTTCTTCACAATGGCCCCAGACAAGCCCAAGGGGTCATTGGCAGCGACTTTTGGCACGTCTATATCAGTTCCAGTATAGACGATCATGTCAAGTACTAGGCCGGTCTCACAGTCACACAAGACGAACAGCTTTATCCCAAACCTGTGCCTCTTCAAGGGGATATACTGCTTGAAAACAAGATGACCTTTGAAGAGCACGAGCGACTCATCAATCAGCAAGTTGTGGAAAGGGGTGAATTATTTCTTGTACCTCGCCATCAACATGGTGAAAACATCACAAATTGTCCAGATTCTGTCAGCCCTGTTAGGATTGTCATTGTCTGAGAAGTGAATGAATCTCAGCAGCAATGAAAATCTGTCACGGGTCATGTACTTGTTGAAAATTGGTGTGGCGATGAATGGGTCGTGCTTCCAGTAATGTTGCAGCACATGCTTCTTGCAAAGAGGCATGAGCAACAAAAGGGCAAAGAACGTCATGAATTCTTTGGCAGTAGTATCCACCCAGGCTCGTATTCTAGACCTTGGAGATATCATGTGCATCCTGTCCCACACCCACCTGAAGTAGGCATTGGTTCGGGCCACAATGAACATCATAAGCTCCAAGTCAAAGAATGCCAAGAAGAAATCCATCTCGCTTGCATTGTCATCACAGGGCCAATCTGGTGTTGAACCAGATTGATTTGCATCAAACTGGTGCAAGTCAGGTATAAAATCAGCCCCTTCTGACCATGAAAACGCATGAATATTGGCATCACGCATGGGCAAGTTGTCGTCATCATCATCGTCAGCGCCACCTTCTGAAATGTCACTGTCGTGGTCGCAATAAAGGATTTCGTCGTCGTCCTCCTCAGACGACGAACGCCCTTCCTCGTTCCAAACCTCGGCCTCTGACTCACTATCAGTGTCCACGACGCCAAAATCCCTCAAATCCTCGTCCAAATCCCCATCACTACTGTCCCCGTCGCCACCGAATAGCAGGGAGGCATATTTCGAGGGCGTCAGGGGATTCCTCTGCCGTACTCTCATAGGCGTCCTGTGGACAGGGATGGAACGGCCAGCAGTGGTGGAAGGGCCAGCTGTGGCGGCGGCGGCTGCAGGGGCGGTGGCAGGGGCGGCCTGTGGTGGTACGATGGGGGTAGAGGCAGGCTGTGTTTTCTTGCCCTTCACCTTCCTTTTTGTCCCTGCGGCAGCAGGGGCAGGAGCAGGGGCAGTGGCAGGGGCGGCGGCGGCTGCAGGGGCAAGGACAGGGGCAGTGGCAGGGGCGGCGTCGGCTGCAGGGGCAGAGACAGGGGCAGGTGCGGCCCGTGGTGGCACAATGGTGGTAGAGGCAGGCTTGGTTTTCTTGCCCACCCCCGTCCCTTTTCTCCGTGCGGCGGCAGGGGCAGTGGCAAAGGCAGTTGCAGAGGCGGCGGCGGCTGCAGGGGCAGGGACAGGGGCAGGGGCGGCCAGTGGTGGCACAATAGTGGTAGAGGCAGGCTTGGTTTTCTTGCCCACCCCCGTCCCTTTTCTCCGTGCGGCGGCAGGGTCAGTGGCAGGGGCAGTTGCAGAGGCGGCGGCAGCTGCAGGGGCAGGGATAGCGGCAGGGGCATGGGCAAGGGCAGCCAGTGGTGGCACAATGGTGGTAGAGGCAGGCTTGCTTTTCTTGCCCACCCTCTTCCCTTTCCCTTTCTGTCCAGTCGCCCCCGCAGGTCCTGCGTCCCTAGGGCAGCCTCCTCCCGATGCAGAAGGCCCTCCTGTAGAGGTGGCGTGGGTGATAGAGGTGGTACTGTGGGCAGTAGCAGGCGCACTGACATCGGGAAAGGCCAGTGATCTTTGTGCACGTACCGTAGCACTTTTACGTGCCTTATGTGCATTTTGGGGGGCACGAACATCTTCCTCCGAGTCACTAGTGTAGTCGTAGAGGTAGGAGGTCTGTTGGGCAGCCACTCTCCGCCTTCCACGGGCACTGACACCACCTGAAGGAGGCCCAGTCGTGTCAGAAGGGCGCGCGGGAGAGGGACGTGTAGGCTCCATGGTGAAAAATCGGTATCTGACTGTACGCGCGAGACTGTGGTGTGTGTGGGGGTGGTGGTGAGAGGTGCCATGTAGTACTACTCGCGCACCAATTTTCAGCCGCCTGGGTTAAAGCTCGCGGTTTTGGTGCGTGTTTAAAAACCGCCCTCTTAAGAGCTTTGCCGCCGTCGCCCAGTAAAACCTCTTATGAGCTTTGCCGCCGTTTACGGGTTAAGGGATATCGTTAGGTAATGGGACACCTATATTGCTATTTAAGGGGAGATGGTTTATATTTCTGGACCCCTTTCTCCCTCACGTTCAGCCCCAATAGTATTGAGATTTTCAGACGTTCGCCCCATTAGTTTGTCAATTTAAAGACCTTTCCTCCCAATTCTTTATCAATATCAAGAACTGTCGGGCCACTCAGGTATCGTTTTGTTTTCCTGGCGAGCGATAGCAAGCCTGTAATTATCGGAGGCGCCGGGCGGCCTTCGGCTGGGTAATTTTTGTACTGACAAATGTACAAATTAATCTCGGAGGGGTATCTTGATGATAACTTATTTAGCTTGATAGAGGTTTAGTGAGGAAACTAAAATACTGAATAGAGTCTTGTCAGCCACACACACACACACACACATACACACAATGTCACACACACACACACACGCACACACTGTCACACACACACACTGTCACACACACACACACACACACACACACACACACACACACACACTGTGACACATACACACACACTGTCACTCCCCTTAACCCTTTAAGCACCATGAAGTCTTTTTACCTGTGATGCTGGCTAAAATTATATTATTTTATGCAGCTCAAGAAGTAGCTATGTTAGTAAGAAGGTTGATTGAGATCGTATTTACCCATTTGAGTCGTATAGGTAGACTATTTACTAAAGAATATCGTCTAATGGTAATCAGACATATGATGAAAATGACGTCGTGGTGGTGAAGGGGTTAATTTGGGAGAGATGGGTCTTTTTTCTGGTCCCCTTTCTCCCTCGTGTTAAGGGCCCGTTCACACCAACGCCGGAACCAGACATATTCTGATGTAAAAAGTCCGACGACATACTATATGCGCCGCAAGGTTCTGATATGATTCGGACCACCAGTGTGAACGCTTCACCAGGTTCATGAATCATTATAATGGTTGTTACCCCGTCTGTTTTTTTCCAACGGAGATGGTCGGACAATTTGCGCCGCAATATGTCTGGTTCCGGCGTTGGTGTGAACGGGTCCTAAGCCCCATTTGTTTTCGAGATTATAAGACGTTCGGATTATTAGTGTGGCGATTTTAACACATTTCGCCTCATGTTGTCAATGTTGAGACCTCTCGTGCCATTTAGGTGTCCATATTTTCCTGGCGAGCGATAGCGATCCTGAAACTACCGACAATTTATAAATATATCTTCAAGGGGGGTCTAGGGTCTAGCGAGGAAACTAAGAAATATAGGAATAAACCAATTAATAGTCCAAAACAAACGACCCTTCTCCTTTTAAGGGGGATGGTTCACTTTTTTGGCGATTTTTGCATGTATTAATTATTTTTCTAGTTTTCTCCCTAGACCTCCATCAAATTTAAAACAAACATCCATTAGATCCCCCTTCTAGATTAATTTGTACATTTATCGGTATAAAAATGTCACGGCCGAAGGCCGGTTCTTCCAACATTACAGGCTCACTATTGTTCGCCAGGGAAAAATCGACACCTAAATAGCACACACACACACTGTCACACATACACACAATGTCACACACACACACACACGCACACACTGTCACACACACACACACACACACACACTGTCACACACACACGCACACACTGTCACACACACACACACTTTCACACACACACACACACACTGTCACACACACACACGCGCACACAAAATTATGGGGTAACGTCATGTAATGGGCCATTTAAGGGGAGACTGGCCGTTTGTTTGGTCTCTTAATTCATTTATTCATATATTTTTTTAGTTTCCTCCCTAGACCTCCATCAGGCTTAGAAAAACACCCCCTAGACCCCCCTTCAAGATAAATTTGTACATATTTCGGTAGAAAAATTTCCCGGCCGAAGGCCGGTTCCTCTTAAAATTGCAGGCTCGCTATCGCTCGCCAGGAAACAAAGCGACATCTAAATGGCACGAAAGGTCTTAAAATTGACAACGAAATGGGGCGAAAGGTGTTAAAATCGCCAAACTAATGGGCCGAACGTCTTATAATCTCAAAAATAGTGGGGCTATACATTAGGGAGAAGGGGGTCCAGAAAAACGGTCTTCCTCCCCTTAACCCTTTAAGCACCATGAAGTCTTTTTACCTGTGATGCTGGCTAAAATTATATTATTTTATGCAGCTCAAGAAGTACCTATGTTAGTAAGAAGGTTGATTGAGATCGTATTTACCCATTTGAGTCGTACAGGTAGACTATTTACTAAAGAAAATCGTCTTATGGTAACCAGACATATGATGACAACGACGTCGTGGTGGTGAAGGGGTTAATTTGGGAGAGATGGGTCTTTTTTCTGGTCCCCTTTCTCCTTCGTGTTAAGCCCTATTTGTTTTTGAGATAATAAGACGTTCGAATCATTAGTTTGGCGATTTTAACACCTTTCGCCTCATGTCGTTGTCAATGTTAAGACCTCTCGTGCCATTTAGGTGTCCATATTTTCCTGGCGAGCGATAGCGAGCCTGAAACTACCGACAATTTATAAATATATCTTCAAGGGGGGTCTAGGGTCTAGCGAGGAAACTAAGAAATATAGGAATAAACCAATTAATAGTCCAAAACAAACGACCCTTCTCCTCTTAAGGGGGATGGTTCACTTTTTTGGCGATTTTTGCATGTATTAATTATTTTTCTAGTTTTCTCCCTAGACCTCCATCAAATTTAAAACAAACATCCATTAGATCCCCCTTCTAGATTAATTTGTACATTTATCGGTATAAAAATGTCACGGCCGAAGGCCGGTTCTTCCAACATTACAGGCTCACTATCGTTCGCCAGGGAAAAATCGACACCTAAATATCACGAAAGGTCTAAATATTGACGAAGAAATGGGGCAAAAGGTCTTAAAATCGACTAACTAATGGCGCAAACATCTTAACACCTGAAAACTAATGGGGCTAAACATGAGGGAGAAAGTGGTCCAGAAAACCTGCCCATCTCCTCTTAATCCACCTGTTACGATCGGGTCTCGTATAAATCAGTGGCTCTTATACATTGGACTAGACTGGCATAAATGCAACAACGGAAACGCTAGATCCAACCCCTGATATATAATCCCGTCGAACAAAGAACACATATACCCTCCAGAGTTATATCTGCGATAGCGGGGTATCTTAACTCTCAGTATCTATGTGCTTCTACTATAGGCTGATGTTCTCTGAAACAGCCTATTACCTATAACATATGGTTGCTTAGTTATGGTACACAATGAAAAGATAGTTAACTTAATTAAATCACAAGAGTGATCTAATGCAAACAAGAAGAAGGTTTACTTAACGTTACTTTACTCAATAATATCTGTCACTCCTTTATGAAAGAAAGTGTTGTAAAGTCCTCAAGCACCGAACAAGGAATCTTCTGAATAATGTCGGATGCTACTAAGAAGAACGTATCGGAAATGGAACCACAAAATAGCAGGAGGCAGGACAATGCACGTGTAGGCCAAATACACAAAAAGGCTGGACCTATAATGTTATTGGACACAAGAATATTATAAGCGGTGCAACAGTAATAATGCTCGCCACGAAAAAGTAGTACTCCTATTAACAAAACCGGTCTATGCTGGTTGTGTCTCTCTACAGCAACCTAGACCTCAAAATGCTTGTGTAGAAATAATGGGTATGCATAAAAGAGTATATGATCTAATCCAGCTTATGTCTACCCGGGTTAATAAAGTCTAGCTGGGATGCACAAAGGTACAGAATTCTGGTGGAGCAAGGCAGCTCCTAGCCTAGTGTGGACCTTGGGTCTGTGCGGCCTGATTACGTTAATATGAAGGGGTGCTCTCTTGAGGATTCTCGATCACAAGTATCGAGTATCCTCCTGGCGACCCTCAAAAGTAAAAGCAAATAGAGTTAGAACAGTGTTGGGTGGATTAGGCAAGCAGCCCTCACGCACTACACAGTCTAAACTCCAAGGTACACAGACAAAAGATCCACCCAGGTAACCCACAGAATCCGTAGTGTCGTGCAGCTCAAAAGTAGCCTACACACAGTGAAAACACCAACAGCAAGGTAAATGATCCCTAGTCTAGCATTATTTAACCCTGTAGAAACATTAGTGATTGATGGAGACAGTCCGAGCAATACAATCTCCCAAAAAGACAATGACTATCTTCAACCTTAGCCTAGTACATAAGAAATGTGAGACCCAGCATATAATACAGTCTGGCCACCAATTCAAGGTGTGGATGCAGGGAACCAGAGGGGGATTGATATTAATAAAAGGTGAGGAAGTAGTGGAAATGATAGAGGCAGTAGGAGAGAAAGATTCTAAGACAAGAGTGTGGAACAGTTCATGGGAGATGCTTAGAGTATGCTGTCTGGGACGGATCTGACCAGGATATTCCCAGGGACCGCATGGCTGGAGTCCCAGTTCGCTGGAATGGCACGAGGGCGCGCGACAGTCGCCCAGTAAGCAGCCGCCTAGTAGGCCGTGTTAGGCAGGAGGCAACGAATCCCGCGAGGCCTATGTAAGGGGGCCGGCCACGCGCCACACTCACCACCAAGTCACACCACCTGGTCTCTCTCTCTCTCTCTCCCGCTCGCCTTCCCATCATTCAACTATTTAACACAATACTTTCAATTGACTAAATCAAATAGAAAGGATTGTGACAGACGAAAACAAAGAACAGTTCTGAACTGTCTGCATCACAAGCTTTCTCGAGAAGGAAAGTACACAATGATAGGTAGACTGTAGCTGCATTCTCTGCCCTGGCGAGTCCTAGCGAGTAAGCCATGCGGTTCTGGGGGAAGCGGTGAGCGTCACACCCCACCCAAGATTTTTAAGAGACTCCAACTATGAGCTCTAAATCTGACACGCAGAACCCATACAAAATTCGCCACTCCTAGCCACCCAGCGACAATGAAATGTAAAGCACAGTTCTCTTCAAAATAACACATTATACAAATGAACAACCCCTCCCAACACAATAGATTAAATTACATAGTTATGCTCATAAGAGCGAGCTTCACTAGCCCAGCCTTCTGAGAGGAGTACAACTCATAATTTCTGCTATAACATACTTAAAACAAATTTAACTATCAAAGAAAGAGTTTTTATAGGATTTTTATATTTTTAATATGTTTATGGCGGCTGCACTACAGGGGCAGCCTAGTTTTTTTCTTCTATACCAACACAGCACCTCCTACTTTACGACCCAATGCGCTGGGCTACCCACGCGAGCCAACAAGCACCAGACGTAAACATACTAATCAAACCAAAGTAGGAGGCTACCCTTGTGATGATCTACCCCGGGTCTTCCACCCTCGATAAGCAATCTGCAATCACATTCTCAGAACCGGCAATATGGCGTATGTCTAGGTTGTATTCCTGCAACATTAATGACCACCTGGTCAGCCTCATATTCCGGTTATGGAATTGATTCAGGAACTTGAGGGGGTGATGGTCGGTGTAGATCACCACCACTGGTCCATAGGCTGGAACATACACCTCAAAGTGCCTGAGCGCTAGCACAATCGCCAGCAGTTCCTTCTCAACTACTGAATAGTTCTTCTGCGCCGAGTTGAACTTTTTTGAGAAGAAACTGACTGGGTGCTCCAGCCCATCTTCGTCTGATTGCATCAGAACGGCACCAGCCCCCACACCACTGGCATCAGTTGCCAGCTGGAATGGTCGTCTAAAGTCCGGGGCCCTGAGGATTGGGTGAGTACACAACAGGTGTTTTACTAGCAAAGAAAAACTCTCACACTCAGGCGCCCACTTAAACTTTCTATCTTTGGCCAATAGGTCCGTCAGAGGAGCCAGCACAGTAGAATAGCCCTTTATAAAGTGGCGGTAGTAACCAATCATGCCCAAAAACCTCATGAACTGCTTCTTGGTGGACGGCCTGGGGAAGTGGTTAATAGCCAATATCTTGTTCTGTGGGGGGCACACCTGGCCCAAACCCACCATGAACCCCAGATACTGCACGGTAGCCCGCACAAAATCACACTTTCCCAGGTTGACCACCAAGTTTGCCTCGCTTAATTTCTTAAATAGGGATTCTACATGTTCACAGTGGCTCTTGAAATCGTCATCGTAGAGAATGACGTCGTCCAGGTACACGGTACAGTTCGGAATGTGAGCCACTAACTCGTTCATCAAGCTTTGGAAGGTCGCTGGTGCGTTCTTTAGACCGTACGGCATGACATTACAACGATATGTAGCACCATCCACCACAAAACCACACACCTCTTTCGCCCGTTCAGACAAAGGCACCTGCCAGTAACCTTTTACCAGGTCCACCTTGGTCAAGAACTTGGCCCTGCCAATCTTGTCTACACAGTCATCGACCCGGGGAAGAGGATAGGG
This sequence comes from Paralithodes platypus, assembly GCA_032716605.1. Taxonomy (NCBI): domain Eukaryota; kingdom Metazoa; phylum Arthropoda; class Malacostraca; order Decapoda; family Lithodidae; genus Paralithodes; species Paralithodes platypus. Next base: position 33,677,076 of record CM064502.1, on the reverse strand, counting down.
GTTGGTGGGAGTCAAGCCGTTTAGCCTGCGGTAATCAACACAGAAGCGCACCTTGCCATCCGGCTTAGGTTCTCAGGTAGGTGTTACAAAGCCTCATGAGCCGCCTGTCTCATGTTTCCCGCCCACTGATCTGCAGAAACATGATAATCCCAGTTGTCATCCACCTGCGCATGACTGTCCCGTTCTCCTTCTCCACCTTGACTGCTGAAAGTCATCACAGGGACAGTGAGAGGCTCAGGTGGGCGCCTCACATACTCCTTCATCAGGTTGACATGACATAACTGATTCCTCTTACGCCTGTCTGGAGTGGCCACCAGGTAATCTAAGTCCGAGAGCTTCTCTGTTACTCTATAAGGACCAGCGTACTTTGCGGATAAGGGGTGACCTACAAGAGGGAGTAGTATCAACACCTCCTGACCCACGTGAAACTCCCTGAGTTTCACCTTGTGGTCGTACCTGTCCTTCATGAGGGCCTGAGAGCCTACCAGATTGCGGCCAGCCAACTCCAGACTACGCAACATTCGTTCTCTACTCTCAAGTTCGACAGCACCGTCACTACACTTTAGAACCTCCGGGTCTTCTAGCTGCAATTTGCGAATATCTGAGGGAGCTAGCCTGTCTAAGTGTTTGCGAAACAACTCATGCCCTCCCCCATCATCGAACTTTGCATCCCGTTGCTCTCTCCGTGTATACCGTTGCTGCCTCTGAGTCTCTTTAAGCCCTGCCTCTACACTCTCAGTGACAGGTGGTGGTGCTTCTCCAGACTCTAATAACGGTGCTAATACTGAGTCCCCGAGAAGCGCTGCTGGTACTAGACTCTCCACCGTATCAGCTTTCAGCACCTTCTCGTGACCGTTCCTCCGCTTATTTGAAGACTGTTGGTTAGGCTCTGACTCCCTGGATGCGAGAGATCTGGTTACAACACACGCCATTGTTTGCACCTGACACTTCTCAACCCACTACTGTTCCTCCCCACTCACGTCGGCCGGCTCCTCGGCAACGACTAAGGGTGAAACCTTAGAAGCAGGCACCGCAAAGTGATTGCCGAGAAGGAGGTCGACGCCCCCAACAGGCAACTTCTCCACGATTCCCACATCCAGTTCGCGAGTCACACCGTCAACTTCAAGCTCCATTCTAACAAGCGGGTATGACCTAGTTGCATTAACTCCCTGCACCACAACTACCCGCGCCGCGTTTATGGGTCTACCAGTGAAATTCTTCAAGAGTGTCTGAGAGGCACCGGTGTCACGCAAAAACTGTACCCTGTGCTTCTTGCCCCCCCACTTCACGCAGCCATGCCCTCTATGGTCGCAAAAGGCATTGCGGACAGGGTTCGAGGCTTCCGGATCCTTCTTCACTGGCGGTGCTCCATCCTCTGATCTTATGCCTCCAGCAAACACAGAAGACTTCTGGAACACCCCAATGCTGCGAGCCAATGACACAGCCGCCGTGGGAGGTCTGCTCGGACAAGCTTTTGCCATGTGTCCCTCTTTGTGACAGTGATAACACTCAAATTTCCCCTTGGACTTATACTGAGGTGTAAAACTCCCCTGACCCTTCTTAAACGGGGCGGTGCTAGGTTTGTGATCAGTCTTAGTTACGTTGCTTTTAAATTTATGTGTGTCCATATTCCGGGGAGGGGGAGGGTAACGCTCCTTAACGCCTTGTTACGACCTGGCACTCGGGTACACAAGGGCTCTCAATCAGGACTCGAGTACGGCTCGCTGCCACAACGGAAACACACGATCCCAACCCCTGAGTACTGCCAGCCGAACAAAAAACACCAATACCCTCCAGAGTTCAATCTGCTATAACGGGGTATACAAGAACTCGGTACTAGTGTTCAACAACAGACTAATAAAGAGACAGGAATTATCTAGTCTGGTCAACAATCAAACAAAGAAGTAAGAAACAACAACACCAAAGAATAGTGTTGGCCGAAGCCGAAGTAATCCACCCTTGACTAAGAACTTAAGAAGTCCTCCACCCTCTACTTCGGATCGGCACTATTACGTTACGTTAATTAATAGTCCTTAAGCATCGAGCAAGGAATCTTCTGAAAAAAGTTAGATGCTTCTCGGATGCTCGTAAGAAGTACGTATCGGATTTTGAACAGCAATTCAATAAGCAAAACACTGGCAATTAAATACTATTAAAGGTTTAAATTGGCATAAGAATAATTAAAAGAATATGCAATAGTAAATGGCAAACATTAAAAAGAAGTACTCCGCAAATGCAACGGCAATAGCCTACTAGGATTGTGCTCGTGGGCCACTAATCACTAAAGTAGCCAAGCTTGCAACACATGAAATCAGTAGTGCATAAACAATATCATACATAAGGAAAGCTTCAATACTATTCTGTATCTACTAATCGAGTAAAGTCTAGCTGGGGTACTGTGGGCAAAAGGTAGCAGTGACTGAGCAAAAACGGCTCGTAGCCTAGCGAAGTCCTCACAACTGTTTAAAGTATTACGTTAAAACTAACAAGTGCACTTTGAGAAATCCAGATCCCTTGTATCTGGTTTTCTCCCGGCTCCTTGACAAAGTAAAAACAAACTGTTAATAAAATACAGGATGGTTAGGCTCTTGCCCTCACGCACTGTAAATTATTAACTCAACACAGTCAGCCACGAAGACAACCTAGGCTTCACTGAACCGAAACGAGTATGCAGGTTTATCGCTTAACCACTGCATCAAACAACAACTCGTAACACAGAAAAGCCTTACCCCAGTCTAGCATTACCTAGACTAGCAGAAAACAGGAATAATAATAACACACAGGGAAATGCATATACAAGTGCAACAAACATAAATCAATCCTATTCTAAGTTAACCCTTCCAAAATAGGCTATCTAATAGGCATGTATCTCGTGAGAACTCAAGCGATAATACGTTGGCTGACTAGCTCTGCACCAACGGGACCATGGAAGTTAAACAGGCAGGGAAAAGAGGCGATAAGAATGTAAGGTAGTAGAGAAAGTTCACATCAGTCAGAAGAATATATGTAGTTAGCAAGGGAAATGAGAAGTCGCTCTGCCTAATGAGTTCTGAAGAAAAAATGGCTAGACTTCCCTTTTTATACCCGGCCCTCTAGTGAGCCCAACGTGAACTACTAAGGACCGCCCACTGACAATCATTACGTAATTTCTCTCTCTCCTCTGGGATAGACAAAGGCTTTCCTAGCACTGAGGGGAGGGGGGGGGGGGGAGTGCTAGTGAGTTAGGCCCACCTCCCGCATGGCGCACCCACTGACCCCCAACTGTGGCTGCCTCTCCCATCATTACAAATAAGTTTTACACACAATACTTATAACTAATGATATAAAATAGAACTCGTTGACTCAGATGAAAACAAAATACATATTCATATTACTTATAGTACAACGGCTCACATGAACTAAGTTAGGAAATTCTACATAGACTACAGCCAAAGTTCCTGCCCTGACGATCCTAGCGAGAGTGGGGCATGACTAGGCGTTCTGTACAGCATGCTCACACTGGACATGCGTCACACCTCCCCCAAGATTTGACTTGCTCAACCCTGAGCTAAAATCTGACAAACACAGAACCCCATCAAGCCCCTCACACCCAGCGACCGCATGGCACTAAAACAAAGCTGAGTTTATCACCAAAACACATCTTATTATTAAAAAAAAATCACATTTTATAACTCCTCCCAACAATAGCAAAAAGACACAATATCATGCTCCCAGAGCGAGCTTACAACAGCTCAGACGTTTGATAGTTCGTGGACTACTCAAACTCTATAGGCTATGACAAACTTATACGATTATCTATATCAAAAGAAAGAGTTTTTATATGATTTTTATATTTTAATATGTTTTTCCCGGCTGCACTATAGGGGCAGCCTATTTTCCTCCACTCAAACCCACACACCTGTGATAGCCTACGACTGATCATCCACCCTTGATAAACAATCCGCGATCACATTGTCACATCCAGCAATATGACGTTTGTCCAGGTTATACTCCTGCAACATCAAAGACCACCTGGTCAGTCTCATATTGCGATTGTGAAATTGATTCAGGAATCTCAAAGGGTGATGATCAGTGTAGATAACCACGACTGGGCCATAGGCTGGAACATACACCTCGAAGTGCCTGAGCGACAGCACAATCGCCAGTAATTCCTTTTCTATTGTAGAATAGTTCTTTTGTACAGCATTGAACTTCTTAGAAAAGAAACTTACTGGGTGTTCCACACCTTCATTGTCTGTCTGTAGCAAGACGGCACCAGCCCCTACACCACTAGCATCTGTTGCCAGCTGAAAAGGCCTGTTAAAGTCTGGGGCCCTGAGTATCGGGTGAGTACATAGCAAATGTTTCACCAAAGTGAAAGCCTTTTCACACTCAGGTGCCCACAACATTTTTTTGTCTTTAGATAACAAATCTGTGAGAGGTGCCAACACCGTTGAGTAACCTTTTATGAAGCATCTGTAGTAGCCTATCATACCCAAGAATCTCATAATCTGCTTCTTGGTTGTTGGGTGCGGAAATTTATTGATAGCCTGTACCTTGTTCTGAGGAGGGCACACCTGTCCCCTTCCCACTACAAACCCAAGGTACTGCACAGTGGCTTTTACGAAGTCACACTTTGCCAAATTTACTACCAGACCTGCTTCACTAAGTTTCCGGAACAAGGTCTCAAGGGCTCTCAAAGTCGTCATCATAAATGATTACATCGTCCAAATATACGGTGCAATTTGGAATGTCCTTTACAATTTCATTCATCAGGTTCTGAAACGTTGCTGGTGCATTCTTAAGTCCGTAAGGCATAACATTGCACCGGTAGGTACTCCCGTCCACAACAAAACCACATACCTCTTTAGCACGCTCGTACAAAGGTACTTGCCAGTAACCTTTTACTAAATCTACTTTAGACAAAAAACGAGCATTACCAATTTTGTCAACACTATCATCAACCCGAGGAAGAGGATATGGGTTAGTTGGAGTCAAACCGTTTAACCTACGGAAATCAATACAAAAGCATACCTTGCCATCTGGCTTAGGCTGCAGTGTTACGGGGGAAGTCCACTTAACTGTGCCTTTCTCTATCAACCCTCTACCGAGCATATACTCCAACTCATCCCTCAGAGCTGGTAGTTTTATGGGGGGCACACGGTACGGGATTGACTTAAAGGGTAGATGATCCCCCACGTCAACATGATGCATAGCCTGAGTAGTGAGGCCTGGGTGTTCAGCAAATACAGTGGGGTATGAACCGAACAACTGACGGATAGCATCAAACTGCGGCTCAGGCAAATGAGCTATAGCCTCGTCAGCCCTTAGGCTCGAGTTCCCCGCCCACTGATCCGCTGAAACATGTTGATCCCAGCTATCCTCCTCTGAAGCTTGATTGTCCCCCTCTCCTTCTCCACCACGGCCGCAACAAGCCAACACAGGGACAGTGAGAGGCTCAGAGGGGCGCCTCACATACTCTTTAATAAGGTTCACGTGACATAACTGGTTCTTTTTCCTCCTGTCTGGAGTGGCAACAAGGTAATCTAAGCCTGAAATTTGTTCTACAATTTTATAAGGTCCAGTGTACTTCGCAGAGAGGGGGTTACCAACCAAAGGCAACAAAATTAATACCTCTTGTCCTACAGTGAACTTCCGGAGCCTCACTTTGCGATCATACCTGTCCTTCATCAAAGCTTGTGATTCTGTCAAATTTCTACCTGCCATCTCCAGACTCTTAAGCATGCGCTCACGGCTTTCAAGCACATACTTTAATAATGGACAAGGCTGCACAGTCCCCTCCCAAATTTCTTTCAGCATGTTAAGGAGGCCCCTGACACGGTGTCCAAAAATCAGCTCGTTGGGACTAAATCCCAGGCTCTCACCAGGTACCTCCCGAGCAGCAAACAGCACATAAGGCAATCCAAGATCCCAATCCATACCGTTGTCAGCACAATAACACCTGAGCATGCTTTTAAGTGTAGCATGCCACCGCTCAAGCACCCCTTGACTCTCAGGGTGATACGCTGACGATACTACTGCTCGTATCCCATGCTGTTGCATTGTTTGCTTGAACATGTTGGAGGTGAAATTAGATCCCTGATCAGACTGAATCTCCTCCGGGTACCCGTACCTTGAGAAGTACCACAACAAGTTACTGACTACCGTCTTAGCCATTCCATTTTTCATAGGGTATGCATCGGGGTATCTAGTGGCAACATCCATTATGGTTAACAAAAATTTATTTCCAGCCTTAGTGGGAGGGAGTGGACCAACCATGTCAACAATAATTTTACTAAAGGGTGGCCCAATCACAGGAATAGGGTGTAACGGAGCCTTAGGAATAACTTAGTTCGGTTTCCCGACACGTTGACAAATATCACATGAGTTTATCCATGACTGCACATGAGACTTCATCCCCGGCCACCAAAACAATTTCCCCAAAGCCGCCACCGTTTTTCTCACCCCTAGATGTCCTGCCAGTGGTGTGTCATGCGCCAACCTCAGTAGGCTATCCCTGCACTCCCGTGGCACCACCAACTGGTCCACTACTCCGGACCCTTTTTGCCAACTACGTTTAGGGTCTTGAAAACGCCTATAGAGGATGCCTTCTAAATAAAAAAAATCTCCTGGCTGTGCATCGGCGTCCTCGTCGAGCTCTACAGCTCCATTAGCACACGTTTGGAGCTCAGGGTCCTCTAGTTGCAACTGACGTATATCTGAGGGTGCCAAGCGATCTAACTGCTCCCAGAGCAATGCATGACCTTCCCCGATACTGGGCTGCTCCCTCTGTCTCTCTCGATGTACATAACGTTGCTGTCGTGGAGACTCGTCATGCCCAGCCTCGTCACTCTCGATGACAGGCCCAGGGGCTACTCCAGAATTAAGTAATGGTACTAATACTGAATCACCCAGGAGAGCCGCCGAGTCAAAACTCTTAAAACCAACTCCAGCTTTAGCCTCCTCCTGTTGATCGTTCCTCCGCTGGTCTGAAGACGGAGGACTAGGCTGTGACACTTTAGCTGCCCGAGCTCGGGTGACAACACACGCCATGGGTTGTGTCTGGCACCGCTCGACCCACTCTTGCTCTTCCCTACTCACGTCGGCCAGCCACTCGGCAACGACTAAGGGTAGAACCTCAGAAGCGGGCATTGCAAAGTCGTTGCCGAGAAGAAGGTCGACGCCCTCCACTGGCAGTTTCTCCATAATCCCGACATCCAATTCACGTGCCACACCATCCACCTCCAACTCCAACCGCACCAGCGGGTATGACCGAGTTGCATTAATACCCTGCACCACTACCACCCGAGCCGCGTTGATAGGGTCGCCAGTCAAGTTTTTCATCAGAGTCTGGGAAGCACCTGTATCACGCAAGACCTCAACTATATGCTTGCGCCCCGCCCACATCACGCAACCCCGCCCTCTATGGTCGCAAAAAACATCCTGAGCAGGGTTCGAGCCTCCCAGGTGCTTCTGCATTGGCTGTGCCTCAGCCTCTGACGAACTGCCCCGGGCAAACTCAGATGACTTCGGAGACACACCAATGTTGCAGGCCAAAGACACAGCTGCTGTAGGTGGTTTGCTAGGACAGACTCTTGCAAAGTGCCCCTTTTTATGACATTGATAACACTCCAACTCCCCTTTGGGCTTCCCTTGGTACTGGGAAGGGCCCGGCCCCTTCTTAAATGGGACGGTGCTAGTCTTGTGGTCAGTCTTGGTATCATGGCTCTTGTACTTGTTTGCATAAGGTATATCACTAACTCGGGGGGGTGGGGCATCACACCCCTTGTTACCTGCCTCACTACGCTGGGCAGACCCGCACCCACGAATTAGTGATAGCCGGAGGTCAGCCATCTCAGCTGCCTCCTGTAGAGTTTTTGGGTTCTTTTCTTTAATAGTTAAAGTCATTTCTGCACCAGTACACTTATAAAACTGCTCGAGCAGAAACAGCTCAGTCAACTGTTCGGCCGTCTCAGCTTTCTCAGAACGTGTCCAGTTTTTAAGTGCATCTTTTAAGTCCCGGGCATGTTCAAGAAAGGTCGCCTCCCTAGTCTTTGTAACACCCCGAAACTTCAATCGATATGTTTCCGGTTGCAACTCGTGTGCCCGTAGGACAGCTCTCTTCAATTCTGGGTAGTCAATGCAAGACTCTAAAGGCAGTGCATCATAAGCCTTCAGACCCTTACCCGTAAGTCTTGAGGAGATTAGAGCTGCCCACTTCTCTTCAGGCCAATTATGCTCCCTACACTTCTTCTCAAAACGATTAAAACATTCTGTAACTTCAGTTTCACTAAATACCGGCACCAATTTGACTAAGTCGGCCAAGGACTGTTCTCTTACTTGGCCCTCACGGCCCATCCGAGTCCCTGTCGACTCTGCACGAGTCTTATCTAAATCTAATTTAGCACAATATTTCTCCGAGTCGTACCTAAGCTCAGCCTCATGCCTCCTAGCCTCAATCTCCTGCTTCCTAACCTCAATCTTAGCAAGCTCAAGTCTAAATACCATATCTGGAGACAGGCAGGAAGAGGGAGCTGCCACTACTGAAGGAGGGGGGGCAAAAACTGGGGAACCACCATGTGCACCACCCGAGGGCACTCCAATCTGCCAATTCTCATCCCTCTGTGGGAGAGTGCTAACCTCCGGTAACTGAGTGGACGGCACTGTGGGAGTCGAGTGAGAGGGGATCTGGGGAGGAACCCCCCCAAACGCCCTCTCCTCTGAAACCCCATGTCGCCCACACAACACCCAGGAAATCAGCTCCCCCTTGGACATCCCTACTACATTGGAAATGCCCAAAACCTTGGCTATCAGGTGCAAGCCACAAACATCCACCCCAGTCAGCCTCTCCTCCGTCACGTGGTACCGCTTACTCACAAAAACTCTAGCATCCTCCTCACTGGTTACTAACGGCACACCTTCAAATGGCATCTCTCGCTCATCGTCAGTGCTAATGCACGACATACTGAAGTCCACAACAAAATTCTCGAGACAAAAGTGTTAAACTTCCTATGCAAGCACTAATTACTAAATTAACTGGAGTCTCTTAAATGCTTTACTAATTGCCATACAAAACAAATATTCTTCAATATGCACGCTAAAATACAAACAAACAAATGTTGTACAACTCTGCAAAAATTTATACTGTTCACAAAATCCTAAGCAAGGTCGCCATTTGTTACGACCTGGCACTCGGGTACACAAGGGCTCTCAATCAGGACTCGAGTACGGCTCTCTGCCACAACGGAAACACACGATCCCAACCCCTGAGTACTGCCAGCCGAACAAAAAACACAAATACCCTCCAGAGTTCAATCTGCTATAACGGGCTATACAAGAACTCGGTACTAGTGTTCAACAACAGACTAATAAAGAGACAGGAATTATCTAGTCTGGTCAACAATCAAACAAAGAAGTAAGAAACAACAACACCAAAGAATAGTGTTGGCTGAAGCCGAAGTAATCCACCCTTGACTAAGAACTTAAGAAGTCCTCCACCCTCTACTTCGGATCGGCACTATTACGTTACGTTAATTAATAGTCCTTAAGCATCGAGCAAGGAATCTTCTGAAAAAAGTTAGATGCTTCTCGGATGCTCGTAAGAAGTACGTATCGGATTTTGAACAGCAATTCAATAAGCAAAACACTGGCAATTAAATACCATTAAAGGTTTTAATTGGCATAAGAATAATTAAAAGAATATGCAATAGTAAATGGCAAACATTAAAAAGAAGTACTCCGCAAATGCAACGGCAATAGCCTACTAGGATTGTGCTCGTGGGCCACTAATCACTAAAGTAGCCAAGCTTGAAACACATGAAATCAATAGTGCATAAACAATATCATACATAAGGAAAGCTTCAATACTATTCTGTATCTACTAATCGAGTAAAGTCTAGCTGGGGTACTGTGGGCAAAAGGTAGCAGTGACTGAGCAAAAACGGCTCGTAGCCTAGCGAAGTCCTCACAACTGTTTAAAGTATTACGTTAAAACTAACAAGTGCACTTTGAGAAATCCAGATCCCTTGTATCTGGTTTTCTCCCGGCTCCTTGGCAAAGTAAAAACAAACTGTTAATAAAATACAGGGTGGTTAGGCTCTTGCCCTCACGCACTGTAAATTATTAACTCAACACAGTCAGCCGCGAAGACAACCTAGGCTTCACTGAACCGAAACGAGTATGCAGGTTTATCGCTTAACCACTGCATCAAACAACAACTCGTAACACAGAAAAGCCTTACCCCAGTTTAGCATTACCTAGACTAGCAGAAAACAGGAATAATAATAATAACACACAGGGAAATGCATATACAAGTGCAACAAACATAAATCAATCCTATTCTAAGTTAACCCTTCCAAAATAGGCTATCTAATAGGCATGTATCTCGTGAGAACTCAAGCGATAATACGTTGGCTGACTAGCTCTGCACCAACGGGACCATGGAAGTTAAACAGGCAGGGAAAAGAGGAGATAAGAATGTAAGGTAGTAGAGAAAGTTCACGTCAGTCAGAAGAATATATGTAGTTAGCAAGGGAAATGAGAAGTCGCTCTGCCTAATGAGTTCTGAAGAAAAAATGGCTAGACTTCCCTTTTTATACCCGGCCCTCTAGTGAGCCCAACGTGAACTACTAAGGACCGCCCACTGACAATCATTACGTAATTTCTCTCTCTCCTCTGGGATAGACAAAGGCTTTCCTAGCACTGAGGGGAGGGGGGGGGGAGTGCTAGTGAGTTAGGCCCACCTCCCGCATGGCGCACCCACTGACCCCCAACTGTGGCTGCCTCTCCCATCATTACAAATAAGTTTTACACACAATACTTATAACTAATGATATAAAATAGAACTCGTTGACTCAGATGAAAACAAAATACATATTCATATTACTTATAGTACAACGGCTCACATGAACTAAGTTAGGAAACTTTACATAGACTACAGCCAAAGTTCCTGCCCTGACGATCCTAGCGAGAGTGGGGCATGACTAGGCGTTCTGTACAGCATGCTCACACTGGACATGCGTCACAGCCTACATCGTTTCTCTGTGCAGAGCCGCACCCCCGAATTAGTGACAACCGACGATCAGCCATCTCTGCTGCTTCTACGAGAGTTCTTGGGTTCTTCTCTTTAAGGTTTAAAGTCAAGTCGCCGCCCGTACACTTATAAAACTGCTCTAGAAGCATCAACTGTTTCATCTCATCAAACGTAGTTGTCTTCTCTGATCTGAGCCAGTTTCCCATAGCGTCGGACAGGTCCCGGGCGTGCTCCAAGTAGGTACTGTCTCGCCCCTTAGTCACACCCCGGAACTTTAACCTATATGTCTCGGGTTGTAGCTCATATGCCCGCAGGACAGCCTCCTTGAGCTCCTCATAAACAACGCAGGACTCCAAAGGCAGTGCATCGTAAGCCTTAAGCCCCTTACCTACGAGTCTAGAGGACACAAGGGCCACCCACTTAACTTCAGGCCACTGATGCTCCTGGCACTTCTTCTCAAATCTATTGAAAAACTCTGTGACACCAGACTCGTCAAATACAGGGACCAGTTTGAGAAGGTGCGACAGAGACTGATCATGCGCACGGTTTCCAGTACCGAGTCGCTGTCCCGCCATCTCAACACGAGACTTCTCTAAATCCATGTCGGCACGGTATCTTGTAGATTCTAGTTCAGTCCTAAGCTCAGCTTCCCTCGTCTGTTGCTGCATCCTAGCCAGCTCTTTTCTCTCTTCTATCTTAGCTAGCTCTTTTCTCTCTTCTATCTTAGCTAGCTCTGTCTGCTGTTGACTCTGATGTTGCATCTTTGCCATCTCGAGCTGAAAGAGCATCTCCGGGGTCAAACCTTGAGGAGGAGGAGGAGGAGATGCAATGATGTTAGAAATACCCGGTGATCCCCCCAGGGGCAAACCACCCTGCCAGTCACTACCCACCTGCGGAAGCGTGCTCAGGGTCGGTACTCCAATAGGAGGATTGGGAGTCGAGTGAAGGGGAGGCTCGGCCAAAGGGCTCTGAGCACTCACCCTACCTCGTACGCCAGTCACCCATCCCAGCACACACGTCATCAGGTCATCCTTGGTCATGCCCCTAGTACATACATGACCGATAGCTGCGGCTAAGCACTGGAGACCGTACCGATTCACACCCACCAACCGGTCGGAAGTAACAGGCCATTGTAAAAAATTCCTTGCATCCTCCTCACTGTTCACCAAGTTAACAACCTGCCCATGCTGCTCCTCAGCTTCTACATCACGTACTGTGTCTTCATCCTGCACTGATCCGCTATAAGACATGATGCTTACTGAAGATTTTTCACTTTGATACACAAAAAAGAAGTACCCCAAACTCTTATACCACAATATTCACAATAACAAATTCTCGGAGACCGCTTAAGTGCTATATTACTTTGCTAAAAAAATAATTATTGCATGTCCTCAAAAAATATTCCACAAAATCAACAAATGTTCACTGCCTAAACTGTGAGAAAAATCTGCACAATAACCTGCAATTATATGTCAGTTCACCAAATCCTGAGCTAGGTCGCCATTTGTTACGATCGGGTTTCGTATAAATCAGTGGCTCTTATACATTGGACTAGACTGGCATAAATGCAACAACGGAAACGCTAGATCCAACCCCTGATATATAATCCCGTCGAACAAAGAACACATATACCCTCCAGAGTTATATCTGCGATAGCGGGGTATCTTAACTCTCAGTATCTATGTGCTTCTACTATAGGCTGATGTTCTCTGAAACAGCCTATTACCTATAACATATGGTTGCTTAGTTATGGTACACAAGGAAAAGATAGTTAACTTAATTAAATCACAAGAGTGATCTAATGCAAGCAAGAAGAAGGTTTACTTAATGTTACTTTACTCAATAATATCTGTCACTCCTTTATGAAAGAAAGTGTTGTAAAGTCCTCAAGCACCGAACAAGGAATCTTCTGAATAATGTCGGATGCTACTAAGAAGAACGTATCGGATATGGAACCACAAAATAGCAGGAGGCAGGACAATGCACGTGTAGGCTAAATACACAAAAAGGCTGGACCTATAATGTTATTGGACACAAGAATATTATAAGCGGTGCAACAGTAATAATGCTCGCCACGAAAAAGTAGTACTCCTATTAACAAAACCGGTCTATGCTGGTTGTGTCTCTCTACAGCAACCTAGACCTCAAAATGCTTGTGTAGAAATAATGGGTATGCATAAAAGAGTATATGATCTAATCCAGCTAATGTCTACCCGGGTTAATAAAGTCTAGCTGGGATGCGCAAAGGTACAGAATTCTGGTGGAGCAAGGCAGCTCCTAGCCTAGTGTGGACCTTGGGTCTGTGCGGCCTGATTACGTAAATATGAAGGGGTGCTCTCCTGAGGATTCTCGATCACAAGTATCGAGTATCCTCCTGGCGACCCTCAAAAGTAAAAGCAAATAGAGTTAGAACAGTGTTGGGTGGATGAGGCAAGCAGCCCTCACGCACTACACAGTCTAAACTCCAAGGTACACAGACAAAAGATCCACCCAGGTAACCCACAGAATCCGTAGTGTCGTGCAGCTCAAAAGTAGCCTACACACAGTGAAAACACCAACAGCAAGGTACCTGATCCCTAGTCTAGCATTATTTAACCCTGTAGAAACATTAGTGATTGATGGAGACAGTCCGAGCAATACAATCTCCCAAAAAGACAATAACTATCTTCAACCTTAGCCTAGTACATAAGAAATGTGAGACCCAGCATATAATACAGTCTGGCCACCAATTCAAGGTGTGGATGCAGGGAACCAGAGGGGGATTGATATTAATAAAAGGTGAGGAAGTAGTGGAAATGATAGAGGCAGTAGGAGAGAAAGATTCTAAGACAAGAGTGTGGAACAGTTCATGGGAGATGCTTAGAGTATGCTGTCTGGGACGGATCTGACCAGGATATTTCCAGGGACCGCATGGGTGGAGTCCCAGTTCGCAGGAATGGCACGAGGGCGCGCGACAGTCGCCAAGTAAGCAGCCGCCTAGTAGGCCGTGTTAGGCAGGAGGCAACGAATCTCGCGAGGCCTATGTAAGGGGGCCGGCCACGCGCCACACTCACCACCAAGTCACACCACCTGGTCTCTCTCTCTCTCTCTCTCCCACTCGCCTTCCCATCATTCAACTATTTAACACAATACTTTCAATTGACTAAATAAAATAGAAAGGATTGTGACAGACGAAAACAAAGAACAGTTCTGAACTGTCTGCAACACAAGCTTTCTCGAGAAGGAAAGTACACAATGATAGGTAGACTGTAGCTACATTCTCTGCCCTGGCGAGTCCTAGCGAGTAAGCCATGCGGTTCTGGGGGAAGCGGTGAGCGTCATACACCTAATGCTGATGCTGGTTAGACGGATGACTAAGCTGTGTGATTACTGCTTCAAGACCACCTGTGTATGGTAGTTAAGGGGAGGCTGGCCGTTTTTCTGGACCCCTTCTCCCTAATGTTTATCCCCACTAGTTTTGAGATTATAAGACGTTCGGCCCCTTAGTTTGGCGATTTTGACAAATTTCGCCCCACTTCGTTGTCAAATTTAAGACCTTTCGTGCCATTTAGGTGTTGAATATTTCTTGGCGAGTGATAGCGAGCCTGCAATTTTAAGAGGAACTTGCCTTCGGGCCGGACATTTCTCTACCAAAAATTTACAAATTTATCTTGAAGGGGGGTCTAGGGGGTGTTTTTCTAAGCTTGATGGAGGTCTAGGGAGGAAACTAGAAAAATATATGAATAAATTAATTAATAGACCAAACAAACGGCCAGCCTCCCCTTAAGTACAGTTCCCCGCTCATAAAACAGAGACGCCCATCAGCCTGTCTCCTCAGCCACAGAGAATCCCCCCGTGTACCCTTTCTGGCTGAAGAGTTACGATGGGGTAGAAGGGGGTGGCGGGGTGGGGGTGGGTGTAATAGGTGGGGTAGCAGACACCACTGTATAAGGTGGAAAGAGGGGGGGGGGGGCATAGATGCCATCCCACTTTACATCAAATGAATGATTTGAGAGTTGAACTTAATTAAAGTGTTCCGTTTTATATTATCTGATAAGCTAGAACTGTTAAATCTGTAACGCAGCATTAGCATTAATAATTGGTGGACATTGTTCAAACAATTGTTTGAGGATTCACGCAAATTGGTGCGAAGGAGAACAGGATATCCAACTGTACGGATTTTGGTATTTTGTGGTTGGCAAGATTGGTAACACCAAGTATCGAAGTGATACCGTAATCATATAATAGTTTTGTTTATAACCATTATCTATAATTATATACTAACTTTCTTACCTCTTTAATTACTCAATACACATTTTGAAGTGGACCCCACTGTCATGTGCCATTGCTGCCATATGCATGGGGCCAAACGAAGTAGCTTCTGGATCAGTCGGAATGAAATTGAGTACACCTGCTAACTTAAACTAATATTGTTATGCCTTTTATTGCTCGTCCGGTCGTCTTGCGTCAGCATGATCTGACCTAAGCTGTTTTTGCGCCTTTTTCCCCTTTCCTCAATAAATCAGTTCATAGAATTCAATATAATTATCCCATTAATGGCATGATGTTTCAATATGTTCAGAGTACTATGATCTGTACTGCATAATTAATTAATAGTTTCATAAATAATTATTTGCATAGGCTGCTCTTATTAATGATAAAGTAATATGTTTGCGGCGAAAGAGGCAATCACGAACATCTGTATTGTTTTCAACATTTCGACTCCTCATCTATGAGTCAGCATCAGGATGTAAAGTTGCCAACAAGCATAATATCAGTATTATTATTTGTTTTCATACATTAAACTTAAGACTCATATTATTTGACCTATTGTTATATTTTTCCATAAAACTTGATTCAATAGAGTTCAATACACTACACAATATATTTGATGCAAGTAATTCGGGGAGTATGAACTAACCATTAGCTAAAGTAAATATATATATAATAAGAAAGAGGAAATCACCTTTCATTACTTAAATAAAATACCTTTGCAGTCCGTGATTACCTGGTGCTCCTCTTTCTCCTAACCTAAGGGGACTTACTTTTTGTCGTCCTGAATATTTTACTTTATAGCCTTTAAATCAATAATTATTAATTATTTTGTATTTTGTTATAGAATAAAGTGAACTTGTTTTTTTATTAGGTACTTGGCAGTTGAAGTCTGTAAGCGTTTTTTCAATACACCTTATATATCAGGTTGAAGCAATGTAAGTAATATTCCCTTTATACACCATTTACAACTCAAATTATTTTATGTTAATTCCTATTTTTTTTTCAACATAGGAAAGACCAAAGGCATCTTATATGAAACAAATTACGACCCTCAAGCGGTCTGCAGACATTACTGTCATATGTTAGTAAATACAAAAGCAATGCTGAATGATAAAATACCCAAACAATGTGGGCATTACAAAGTTATTGCCTAATGTTATTTAATTAATTGTACAGTAGTTAACATTAATTCAAAATTATAAAAACTTATTCGAAGCAGTTTCGGGTTGAATTGAATCTCCTTACTAATTCTTACTGAGCAGTTACATTTTAGATATTCGTTTAATAAATTCGAGACTTCAAAATCGATCAGAATTAATTACCACTACTGTACATGGTCATTACAGTGTAATAAGAGATTAATTGAAATAATTGTAATTACCACCAACTGATATAATACAGAAATCAATCATACCCAAAATGTTTAATCTTTGAATCTTTATACCGAGTTGTAAAACATTTTCGGAATTTCATTCAAGATAGGAACGATCAGCCCGCAATGAATCTATGAATCAAGAACTATGCTTCAAAAGCGATTGAATTACCTTCAACTACGTTTGGATACTCGACCCAGACTTGGGCATCAGCATTATACCATAGACTACATATAACCTAGACACGAAACAAGATGCCACAAATCTGTAAATAGTGAGCCGCGCGTTCGAGAGATGGCAGCACGATCGCAAAGGACAATGGGAGGGGAGGGTCCCCACACAGACATTATATTGACTATCCTTGTCCTTGGTCCTCATTAATTCGTAATAATCCCTACCTTGTACTAATAACGCTATTAATAAGCAATTGAACATTATCCAGAGACTCTGCAGACATGACATAGTTAAATAGACATAAGTAGAGGCTACTGTAAAGGCGCCAGTCATCGTGTAATTGTCGTCATTATGAGGAGGTACACAAGCAAAACTCCTCCAACACCCGCCATTGTTGATGTGAGATTCGGGAGTTGCCAACGTCAATGGTGGGACAAAATATCCCTAGATGTCATAAGAATAAATGTCCAGTTTTAGTGCTACTTGACAAATTAACATCTACATAACATGTAACATACTAATATATTCAAAATGACAATTTAATTCTTGTTGTGTTGCTTGAAGGTATACAGCTTGCATCATATATGAGTAGCCTATGTTTTATAGTGTATATGTATACTTAATGTTTTCATCTTGCTTATATATATATATCTAATTTATACTTAATAATTTACAAGTGTTTTTACCAACATTAATTAACTCTTAAATACGTTCCCTCTTTAATCTATTGCTCCCTCGTTTTGCGGATATTCCCTTAACTTTGGAAACACTGCAGCAAGCCAGCTGGCAGGGGCGCGCGGCGCACAGACTATCTATATAATAAGGACAAGCCACTGAGGTGCTATGCTACAGTACAATACAATAGTGCTGCCACCAAATCCCTAGGACGCGCGGCAAACTAACCGTGTGACGTCACGCTTTCGTGTCTAGGTTATATGTAGTCTATGATTATACCCTGTGACCAGAGTTGCAAAATGTTACATATTTGATTTATGCTAATCTGTTTCAAATAATTATTATTTTTCTGCTAACTACCTAATATCATCACCATATTCTAAGATACTTTGATTTCGTAATTTATAATGTGTGAATAGGTAAACCTATACTTTCCCTTTAAGTCCATAGTAAACATGTTTATCATTTATCAATTATTTAGTGCTTTATTTGTAACCCTGTTTTGCTAGATTTCAAAATAAGAATATATCTCATCAATAACACTTTTGGGGGGAAAATGTGATACGACAATCTATGTTCATTTTCTATTTTACAATGTGTTAGTCATAGCCTGTAACAGTTATTTCAATACACCCTAGCATTCTCTCTTTCTTTCTACCTTCAACCCCTGCCTATGTGAAGAGAGAGAGAGAGAGCGGCCCGGCTGACATTCCAAGCATTCGGCGAGAGAGATAGAGATAGATATAGGGGGTCGGGCGGGCGATGACGTAGTGAACCCCCGTTCTCCCACCTACTTCACACCTCTTATTGGACCACCACACCTACCTTTCGCCTGTAATTGGTCGATGTGAGCTGCCTGCCCCTATTGGTTCCGGCATGTGTTTCCTGGCTCTGATTGGATTAGCGTGGACAGAGAAGGATATAAATAGCCTGATATTTGAGGGTTCAAATCAGTTACATTCTTGGCTGGGGAGAAGAGCAGTGTGTTGGGGAGACGAGACAGATTTCACAGGCTTGTATAATAGGTGTTATTATATATTAAGAAGCGTCCCTGGTGACCACTTACTCGTTAGTTAGAGAATATTCGTGACTGTTAGTTAACCAGAGGTATGTCGGAAACATACACTCATTTGATTTAAGATTTTGTGAATGGAGAGACCTATATGTTGGATTGGAGATTTAATTTTGTGATTAGATATAATTGTGTGATTAAATATTGAATAGTGGAGATTTGATGTGATAGTCACTACTTGATCTGTTAATACTTAAATGACTTGATGTAAAGCTATTGTCATTAGTAATTAACCCACTGAGACCCAGCGACGCAGTGTTTGCGTCAGCAATGTATGTAACGCTAAAACCCCAGCGACTCGCCGTTTGCGTCAGTGTCACTCCGGTCCCTATTACTCCGGTCCTATGGCACCTAGAGAACTCAGATTTGTATGGGAACTGTGTAAGTATCCCACGCACCCATGCCGATGGTTGAAAACTCTCAAAGTCCAACCGTGTGCGCGTGAGTGCGCAAAACAATGTTTTTTGGGGGAAATTGCCTTCAATTTTTTACTATTTTAAAATCCGTTTTCGGGGGCTCTGTAGGACCATTTGTTGAGCTTTTTGATCGGTTTTTCCTTCATTCCTAACCCATTCGCTATTGTTTCTGGAATAAAAACAAATTTCAGAATCAGCCGGTCCTGGGTGCTACATTTATAAATATTTAGCTGGTACGCAGCGGGTTAAGCATTGTAAAAGTCCTATAAATTATATTGTGACTTAAACCTACTAAGCTATACCTTCATTCTATACTTTAAGGGAAATCAGAACGAATACAAAACGATCCTGAAATCTTATATTAATTTCTTTCATTACTTCTTTTGTTTGATTGTTAAATACTTTATTTATTTTATAAATACAATTCCATTTTACATGCGACTTTATATATTCCCTGATCTGTTATTTTGATTCAGTAAAAGTCTTGCAAAGAATAAGAATAACTAATTGGCTAACCTAATAATGATAATAATAATTCTTTACGATACTCAAAGAGGACAATGATTGAATGAATAGCGAGCTAAGAGAAAAAGATTAACATAATATTTACCCTCCAGCACCGGCTTCGCATTCTATAAGATATCCCTGAAACCAGGGGGATTTGGCCGAAAAACGTCTCGCCTAGGCTACCGTATCTTTGTTATTTTAATTGCTACCGCATGTCCACGTATCTTCAAGCGTAGATGTGTTTCGTACCTGTAGACTGCCGTTGAGTAGAGCTCTCTAAGTCAACTGGTTCAGTTGTGATGACAATTTCCGTGGAGAGAACTTTGTGGCAATGTCAGATATCTGAGACACTTTTCACTACTGAAACAACAACATACAGCCACACAAAAACAAACGACGCCTCTCCTTCTTGTGTTCGGAGGTGCGCGGCGTCGGTCCAACCGGCTGTGTTTATATGCGTCGGACGGACGGCTTTCAAAACAAGCTTACAGGCTTTCAAGCTGCCAGAGCATCAGAGCCCTTCCGTGTTCCTGGCCCTAGTTTGTTATGGGTGCCTCAGAGCCCTACCGGGAACCAGGGTTAAAGGGTTAACAAACTAGATTAGATATATATATAAAACGATTTTAATAATATTCTGACTTTAATAATAATCCAGATTAATTACTTTAGTATATAATTAGTTTATAATTGCTTAAAAGTCCTTACTCACATACCAAGCTTTTCTCTATTCATAATTAGTAGGTTACTTAATATTAAACATTCAATATAACTTTAAATAGTTTCCTGATTAAATATAATTGAAGGGTATCAGAGTAAAAAGGATAACTGTCCCAACAGCTAACTGAAAGCAAGTAACAACAGAACGAACTTCTATATTTTATGTTCTATTGGCCTTCAGCTGTTTGATACACTTTCATATTGTTTGTTCTATCGAGTTTTATTTAGCTAACCACTTTTAAATCAAGATACGTAACAGATAACTGGCGACCTCGCCAGGATTCGTTTTGTATAAGTTTCACTAATTTCCCATCCATATCACTGTCATCATGCCTAATTTAATAAATAACGAAGATTGTAAGATTTTTCTAAAGTCAAAACCCACAGCCGGTGACATCGATCTCCTGTCGAAAGACGAATTAAAAGTGCTAGCTTCATTCTTGCAGTTGACTGTCTCGGACATGACAAAGCCAGAAATGGCACAGTTCATAAAGTCCGAACTATTTGGGATTTATGACACCGAGGGCGGTGAGCGTGACGGAGCAGTGGGGGGCGGATTCAGTAATACTATACAGTTTGGTGAAGATTTACCCGCGGGATTTACACCTGAACAGTACCTAGAGCTAGCTAGGTTAAATGCTGCCCAAGCAAACTCTCAGCAGACCCAACAGCTAGACCATCAATATCGCATGGCCCAATTGACGGCCCAAAATAATCTGGATGCTCCTGTGATTGCTCCCCCTCCGGGACTAACAATGACGAGTGTGATTCCCCCATTCACTGAGGATAATGTTCAGGACTTTTTTGTTTTGTTCGAGGAAGTTGCTGCGGGAATGGGTTGGACGAGAGATCGGTGGCCATTTATGTTGCAAACGGTGTTGACAGGACAAGGTCGGGAAACGTACATTTCAGTAGAGTCTGAGGTTCAGCAAGACTATGACCGTCTCAAAGCAGCCATTCTAATAACTTACCAACTACTGCCTGAAGCGTATAGACAGACTTTCAGAAAGACTCATAACCAAATTGAGGAAACTCATATGGTGTTTGCCAGGACCATGAACAAAGCTTTACATAACTGGCTAACTCCGCATTGGACATAACAGGCTCGCACACGAGTTCTTTATTTGTGGAGGTGTGCAGCAGTTCTGATATGACTGTCTGGTTCCCCTTAATGTCAGGAACTTACTGGTTGAGTGTCACAGTCTAAGCGACTTACGTCGAAGGTTGCTATCACGGTATTGACAAGTGGATAGCGCTTACTGTCTGCCTTCGGTGCTTGGAGGGGAGCTTGGTATCCCTGGTAATGATGTGTTTATATTATTGAAGAAGGCTGGCCTCTTTCACTCTTTATGATTGCATAGCTTGTTCTGTTTTATTATCTGGTTTTCATCATGAAGTTTTATTTTTTTTTAGTTTTAGCTTGTACGGTGCCACATGACCTTAATGTTGTGGTACCATGTTTTCTATCAATAAATAAGTTAGGTTATTTTCAATTTATTAGCAACATAATGTTGCATCTCTTTTACTCTTCTATCGCTATTACAACAATCAGTGTTCTTCAGAGCTCTCTCAGTGTATACTCCCTCCCTTGCGGCGAATACGAGGCACCCACCATTTAACGCAGTCTCACTCCTATTCAGTCAAGCTCTCCAACCAAATTATTGGCAAATTTATTAAGTCTTTCTCCTACTCAACAAGCGAACTCTGCAACTCTCTCCCTCAATAAATATTTCCTTCATCCAATGACTTAGAATGCTTTGACCTTCGTGTGTCCAGGCATTTTGACCCCAACATCCCTTGAATTTGGCTGTCACTCTTTTAATTTTGGGGGAGACACTCGCTACAGGCAAGCTGCCTTTTGTTTCCTCCATACACATAGAAAAATATATATATATTAGTATAATAGCCCCTAAACTAATCTCTATCTCCAGAATGCAGGAGCACCTAATGTTGGGGTTCCGACAATCAAGATCACTCACCTCCTCAGTAGTGCCCTCTGCATTCGGTGTAGGCTAATATCTTAACACTTTGAGTACCAGCAACGTATGTTATATTTTATTCTAGATATATTTAGACGATATTATGCAGCTTAGGAAGGATCTGTGATAGTTAAAAAGGTTGGTTAAGATAGTTTGAAGCCTTATTATTGCTAGAGGTCCTTCATAAGCTGTATAAAATCGTCTAATAGTTTCCCAGAATATGATGAAAAGGACGTCCCTGGTACTGTACGAGTTAAGAAGAAGGATACTGTTTCATTACATTTTAGTGCACTGCTTGATCTACTGTAGTGGACGTAACCTAACGATAATTTCATTATTGTCGGAATTACGTTAATCTAAAATTTGGTAATATACTTTGGTCTTTGTACTTGAATGTTGGCGGTATTTGGAGCGAAACTTTCCACATAGCAGTGAGTTGATTAAAGTATATATTACTGTGAGAGTTTCAAGGTTGACTCATAGAGAAAGTTGTTGCTAAATCCAATAGCTAGTGGTAGTACAAGAGTAGCCCAAGATCTGGTATTCTTAGGGACTAGGGATCGATTCCAAGGGAGGTATGTACAGTATATATGAGCTTATATTAAAGTATAGCAACACGTCTTCACCATTGGTGTTTGTCTGGCTGCATTATAACATTATATAATGGAGAAATACCCTTTTCGTTTCCTGGTTTGATGCTTAACTTTGATGCGGTACTACTACGTTAAGCATATTCGTGTTTCCAAATTATATGTGGTTTGAAAAGTTGATACACACACCATAAGCATTTACTAAGAAATACATATATATCCTGGAATATATGGAATCCCTCGATAGTGTTGTGACTAGCTATGTGTGATATTATATAGGCAAAAGGCATAACTTCCTATAGCGAGTGCCTCCCCCATAGTTGAAAGAGTGACAGGGCCAAAATCAAGGGACGTTCGAGCCAAAATGCCTGGACACACGGAGTTTGAAGCAATTTAAGTCATAGGAAGAGGGAAAGACTGATTCTGGGAGAGAGTTCCAGAGCTCAGCTGTTGAGTAGAAGAAAGTTTGAGAGTAACGTTTCACTCTTGGGTTGGAGAGTTGCACAGAGTAGGGGTGGGATTGAGTTGCAAGACGGGTACCACGTGCCCTGCGGAAAGGAGGTGGTATACACTGGGAAAGCTCTGAGGAACACTGATTATTATAGTAGCGATAGAATAGTGAGAGATGCAACATTGCGGCGGAGAGAGAGAGATTGCAAAGAGTTGGTGAGTGGACGGGAGTTAATGATACGAAAGGCCTTCCTTTCAACTTTGTCTAGGAGAGCGGTGTGAGAGGAACCTCCCCACACATGTGAACAATATTCAATACAAGGACGCACTATGCCCCTGTACAGAGCAAGAAGCTGTGCAGGGGAAAAGAACCCCCTAAGCGGTTGACCACACCCAGCTTCTGGGAGGCTGCCTCAGCAAGACTGGTAATATGGTCCTTCCAACTGAGAGCAGAAGAAAAAGAGACACCAAGAATATTGAGAGAAGATGAAGGATTGATTTTTGTATTGTTGAAGAATAAAGGATAGTCCGCTGGGAGTTCCTTACGGGTAGATAGATGGAGAAATTGGGTTTTG